>JAWMRA010000063.1:5293944-5314066 GCA_035584735.1 Pseudotriccus pelzelni
GGGGAGCCGGGGGGGTCGGGCTCTGCTCCCAGGGAACAGGGACAGGAGGAGAGGGAACGGCCTCAAGTTGTGCCAGGAGAGGTTCAGGCTGGATTTCAGGAAGAAATTCCTCGTGGGAAGGGTGGTTAACCACTGGAATGGGCTTCCCAGGAAAGTGGTGGAGTCCCCATCCCTGGGAGCATTCAAGGAGTGACTGGGCATGGCACTCAGTGCTCTGGTCTAGCTGACAAGGTGGAGATCAGTCAGAGGTTGGATTTGGTGACCTGGGAGGTATTTTCCAACCTCAGTGGTTCTGTGATCCACTTGTACTCTCCTGCCTTCACTGGGTATTTTCATCCTCCACAGAGAGGATGTTTCTGCAGACTTCAGAGTGTTTCACAAGCCCTGATGCCTTCAGCCCTCAGACCCGTGGGCTGTGGGTGGGGAAACACAGCAGCCTGTACAAAACAAGGGCCATGGCTTCTTCAGGACACGGATAAACCCTGCTGGAATTAAGCAAATCTGGAGGAATCCTTTGGATACCCTCCCTTCTCAGGGAGGATGGTCAGTGTGAGGGAAATCATGGGTGAGGTGACATCGTACAGCACCCCTAAATGAAGGTGGAATGATTTGGAAGGCACAACATGTGCAAAGTGGCCTTGTCCATGTCCCAAGTTCTGCTTCTGTCACCTAAAGGGACACTGGGAGAAAATCACCACTCAGGAGTGAAAATACACCCACCAAATCCAGACACTTCAAAGGCACAGGAAAGCAGGACAGCAGGACCAGAACAGGCATTCCAAGGAGATAAGAATGACTAAGACAAACCAGTCTTGTCTTGGAACAGTTTTGTGCTGCACGAGAGCGACATGGAGTTCATATCTCGCTCAGCCTGGGAGCTGCCAGGGTTCACTTGCTCAGCACTGACATCTGTCCTCAGAGCTGCTTCTCTCTGAAGCACCAGCCCCAGGACACTGCCAGCAGTCACCCCACATCACCCCGTGCCCCGTCTCTGCGTGGATAACAAGGCAGAATGTTTACTGTGAAAGTGTGTGGCAAAACATGTCACAACCCCGGGTGTCCCTGCCAGCCCGGGCTCGGTGCACATCCCAATTACAGCATCATTTAAGCTTTCCATTGAGGGCATGCAAATGGAGCCTGCACAGCAGAGAACTTCCCAGGAGAGACACGCAGGAGGAGAACCCGTGCATGTTCCACACCGGTTCTGG
This sequence comes from Pseudotriccus pelzelni, assembly GCA_035584735.1. Classification (NCBI taxonomy): domain Eukaryota; kingdom Metazoa; phylum Chordata; class Aves; order Passeriformes; family Tyrannidae; genus Pseudotriccus; species Pseudotriccus pelzelni. Next base: position 5,295,153 of record JAWMRA010000063.1, read on the forward strand.
ATTTTATTCAGCCTCATTATTCAGCCTTTTAAATTACCAGTCATCCACTTAGTTCAGGTCCTATTCACACAGGACGGTGTTCAACTTTAAAGGGAATTATGTGCATAATTCTCTTTAAGGACGGGCTTTAAAATACCCCTTGATGTTCTGTTTGTAATCCAATCAGACACTGAAAGCATGTGCAGGGGAAAGCCTTACCCTTCCTTCCTACACCGCTGCAAATCCCACCACCTCCTAATCCCTGCACATGCAAAAGAGAATATTAATAAAGGAAACCTTTGCAACAGAGAGTTTCACGGTCGGGTGAGCGAGCAGTTGGCAAAGCAACAGCATCCAAAGGGAAAGGCAGACACACACCTAACCCAGCACATGCCGCTGCAGTGGGTGTGTGCAGGGGAACATGTAGCAACAAGGGATGAAGGAAGCTGGAGAGCATTCCCCCCTCCATCCAGAGGTAGAAAAGCAGCTCAACCCACTGCCAGCACAACCTGAAAGTTTGCATGGAGAGAGAGAGAGCCCTGCAGAGCTGCCCATCAGGGCTGGGTTGGACAGGAATGGCTGTAATTACAGTTATTCACCGGGAGCTCCCGGGTGGTCACGGCCCTCTCTGCTGAAAATGCTGCAGCAGGAATCAGAGTTCCTACGCCAGTCTATCAGTCATTACACCAGTGAAAAAAACTCCGCCCAACACAAAGGCCTGGCATGAAGTGTTTCCTACAGTGCAAACCTGCCTTTCCTAAAGGCTCAGGCACCTCTGCCTTCACCCAAACCTGTGTTTTGAGCTCACCCCCTTCCCCAGGCGGCCACTGAAGACCCTCACCCAAATGTTCATACTCACATCCTCATTTCTTACACCTTCAACGCCTGAAATCGTCTCCCTTTCTTAGAACAGACAGTTTAAAAAGCAGAACTCACAAAAACCGTGGAAGACAATGGATATATTCCACACGCCTGGGGAGAAAATCCTTTTCCCAGCCCAGGTTTCCCTGGGCAATAAGCTAAAGAGTTCTGCCCACAGCTGTGGGAATCAAGAGGTACCAACTGAAGCAGTACCTACAAATCCTAGAAAGTCATATTTGGGATCCCTCTGCTTGCAGTTCGTGCTGAAACCTGCCCTGTGGATACACCAGAGGACATGATGCAGCGTTATTAGAGGGTTCAAATTCAAAAACCCCTGTTGAGCAGACAGAGGTGAAGCTGTAAATGGACAGCTCATACCCAGCAGTGCTTGTTTACATCACAAAGACTCGTGAGAGCTATTTGAAATTAGACTAACAAAGGATTCACTTCAAATATCGGGCACCTATGGGGGCTGGAAGCAGGAGAACCTTGAGGTTCCCAGTCAAACAAAGCCTCGGAGAACATTTCTGGTAGTGGCCACATTCCAAGGATTTTGTTGCTAGCTCTGAAAACTTGCTTCTCTTCTCGTGTTGGGTCCTTCCTGCACCAAAAAAAACCCAGGCTAATTCCTATTTTACTGTGGGTGTAATCACAGATCACAAACAAGCAGTGACAACTATTCAACGCATGGCAGTATGGAAGGGAACAGAGAGATGAGGAGTCTCTGCTGTGATTTACTGCCCCACAGTGAATGATTCACAGCAGCAATTTCCTGTTCGCAGTTGGCCCAATTCTCCCACCTATGCAAGTGTTGAGGAGTTCCTGAACTGCTGCCTCATCCTGCTGATTTGCACAGGACCATGTACAGGATAACAGTGTTTCCTGTCCCTCAGGGACTGGATCCTGGCTCCAGCCTGACCTGCACTGACACAGTCAACGAGGAAATGCGGGTGAAACGAAAGGAAAATATCTACCAGAATAGAGCAGGATGTGTCCTTAGTTAAAAATAGACATTCCTTGTGGCTGTCTCAGGATCAGACAGGTAGAGGACCTTTTAGCTTCTGAAATACCCTTTAAGTCGCTTCCCCTTTAGCCAACAGGTTACAGTTCACTAGGGAATGAACTGGAATATTGGCTGGCCGTGTCTTTAATCCCTGGACACGACCTGCAGAGCCCCGTGGGTTCCACAGGGATGAGGGAGAGCCCTTGTCAGGTGAAATCATGGGCAGCCCAGCAGGGCTGTGGATGCACCAGCCCTATCCATTCATTCTTTTTCCAGCTCCGACTGCAGTTCCATTACTAGACAGTCAATCTGTGGGGCAGGGTGTCAGGTAACAGCCCTCCCAGCGCCTCTGCAATGCAGATCAGTTCCTGATTCTCTGCTTGTTCTACAAGCATCAAATCTCCTTTGATCAATACCTAAATAATCCTTTCAACATCCCTGAGCCTGCAGTTATTACTGCCAGTACAGAGAGAGCAGGAGACAGAGGATTGTGCGGCTCAGGGAGAGGAGTCACTGCCCAGTCTGAACTAAAACACAGATTTAATTTTCTAAATTTGCCCCAGAAAGTCTGGCTACTCTCTGCTCAGACTGATCTATAAGGTGATATTGCTTAGGAGCAAAGCTGGAATGCTTTCCAGGGCACAGCCAAGGAAGAAGATGAATTTGATAAGCACTGTAATCTTTTTTCCAAACTAGATACTTATCTAGTTATCTGCTTATTGAGCTGAAATGGCAGAGCCCACAAGATGGTACAACTAAATACGTTTCCCAGGGACATGAGAATGGAGTTTAAATCTACTCCTGAGGTCTCCTTGTGACAGGGAAACAAGAAGTGTCCCCACTTGTCATGGTTTAACCCCACAGGAATAAAATGCCCCACAGTCACCAGCTCACATCCCCTGCTGGGGTGGGGAGGAGAGCTGTGAAAAGGCAAAAAAAAAGTTGTGGGTTGTGATAAGAATAGTTTAATAATTGAAATGAAGTAAATAATAAAAGTGAAAATAACAATGATAAATAGTAATGGGAATGAGAGAGAGGGGGAGATAAATAAATCCCAGTTAAAACACAATACAGTGTCTCAGCACCCACTGCCCTGCCAGTCCCTCACAGCTTCTTCTGTCCCTCCTCACTGAAAATTCCTTGATTTAGGGAAAACTCTACTTATTTGCACAATCCTATCACCTACTCCAAGTCAGAGGCTCCTTTTCCCTGCTCGTGCATTTTGCAGCCAACCAACCAGAGTTTAACTTCTCTGTTTCGTCCATAAAGAAAAAAACTTTTCAACCTGTAGTTAAGCTTTTCCTGGGAAAAGTAATTTCTCCATCAGCCGCTCAGGATTGTTAGGAAAGAGGGTGGAGCCTTCCCAGGCTGAACCATACCTGAGTATAAAGAGCAGGGAGAACTGCAGCCAAGAAACTCTCAAAAGCTGCTTCCAGTGGCTGCTGGGATTCCAAGGCTGGTTTTATTCTGCAACTGCAAGAACTTGCTGCTCAAAGGAGAAGAGGGAAGCTGGACCCAGCTCCCGGTGGCTAATCACACTGGGGAGTTAAATACAATTGCCATGGTCTCAATGTGAAACTGGGTTGATTTTTTTAATTTTTTTTTTTTTAAACATAACTGAAAAGGGTTTTTTTCCCCTCCACTCTCCTTTTTCATCTGCTCCTCCACACCCCGTGGAAATGCTGCAAACGGTCTGCGTGAGTCCTGAACTGCTGGTCAGCCAAAACATGGGTGAACAGGAAATCTGTGGCTACAGCCCAGGCCAGGGATCTCCACTGCCTGGAGAAACTGCCAGTCCCAAAAGCTGTTTTCAACAGAGCCCGTCGTTGCCAGATTCTGGATTAACTGAACTGAACGTTGCGAGCCCCAAGCTCTGCCCTCCTCCCTCACGCAAACCCCGAGAGATGTCTGCTGCTGCTGGTAAGAGAAAAAACCTTTATTCACATTCCCTGTTTTGTGCTGCTTTTGCAACTTGAGAAGGCACAGCGGCTGGTGGCTCCTCTGGTGTCAGCACAGAGCTGCTGTGTCAATAGAATCAAAGATGTTCAGCACGTTCTCCTGCCCAGTCCCGGTGGGATTGTGTTGTGTCCTGCTGCTGGAGCCAGAAACAACCCTGTTTTGTAGAGGATGCTCAATATTCCATCCTTTCTGCTCATCCCCAGCACTTTGCTGCTCATTTACATTCCGAATTGCCAGTTCAGTTCTGAATCTAACAGCAGGGTAAAAGATACGACCCTCTGAGTGACTCGCTTTTCAAAGTCACGCCGAAGTGGTTTTGGTGAACCATTGCCTTTGTAGAGTTCCTCAGTTTCTAGGATGCATCTGGGCATGTAACCTCATCCATCATATGGCATTTCTTACTGGGAGATCTTGTAAGATATAACATATATAACAATACATTAGCAATTTTTAGAAAGCTTTTCAGGCCTTTAAAATACTCCACGAATAGTAAATAATTCATTGCCAAAACACCAGTGTGAAAAAAAAAAGAGGGATCCTCTCCATTTCTAGTACAGTCTGAGAAATAAACTCTGTTTTTTGAGGTCTCTGGGCTTTAATTATTCAGTGGTAGGTTAAACACTGAGAAACGCCAGAAATCTTAGCACGGAACAACAATTCCATATGTGTTCCAAAGGCACCATTTGCTGCTTGGGATTCAGAGGCTCCCGCTGAAGGGGTGTCAGCTCTCAGTGCCTGGGGCAGGGAAGGGAAACAATATCACGCAATTAGAAACCACATCTTGTGTGGCTGGTTTCCATGCCAATACTGCCTCCTCGGAGACATCCCCAGCCTGGGGAGCTGCACTGCTCCCATCCCTTGAGCTCCCAGGGTGCTCCTCCACAGGATTTAGCCGGAGCCCAGCAGCTGCTGCAGAGCACACACACACGGATTTGGGTCGGGAATTCTCGGTACAGGCGCCCCGCGGTTTATTCAGCGCTGACTTCTCCAGCAGCGGGATCTGCTCGCCCGATACACCTTTCTGGTGTGTTAACATCAGTGTGTTTAATCACAAGTGCTGTCTTCCCTGCACTGGGAAGAGAAGCTTCTCCCTGCTCCAGCCAGCATTGCTGCTGGATGACTCCTTGCTCAGTATCCCACGCTCTGATTCCCAGCGCTCGGGCTCCTTTGGAACAGTGGCTTTCTCCATGGTGTATTTTATGTGCTAACCAAGTGGGCAGACCCTGATCTAATGCATTAAAGCTGCAATTTTGCAGTGTTACTGAATGCATTCTGTAAGGAGAAGATTATTCTCAAGTGGGGGGGACACACCACATTGACACCGACAACAGTGTTACATAAAAGGTGTTTCAAAAGCAAATGCATTTAAGCTCCTAATCTGGGCAAGTCTTTCAAGTTTGGGGATACAAATACAAGATGCAAGAAGACCTAACACAAACAATCACAGGAGCAGCTTGTTTTGACAAAGACCAGCTTGTTCGGACAACGAGATATATTCTCAAATAACCATTTCATTTGAGCACAGAAAATCGTAGTTTCCCTTTGGGTCACACCACACTGACTTCCAAACACCACGAGAACCACTGGAGAAAGCCATGGGACAGAGCATCACTGTCTTAGTTCTGAAACCATTCTGCTCCTTCTTGTTCCACTGATAACAAACCACAGGGCAGGAAACTGCAAAGCCAGGCTCACCACAACACACAAAAATTAAAACGTGACTAAGAGGGGCAGAGATCTGAACTCTGCTGACATATTCCCCAAAAAAGCAAGCACGTGTTCTAGATCACTGTGGCATCCCTGAGCTGAAGGGCACACAATAAAAAACGAGAAGGAATTTAAGAAAGGAATTTTTAAGCAGAAAGGAGGCCAGAGTTGTTTCCCACACCTGATGATGAATGTTGGAATCACAGGTGGTCCCTCAGGGCCACCTCATCCTCCCACTCTTCTATAAAAGCTCACAGAATTGTGTTACTTTAAGCATCATGTTATGACTTTTCCAGACTCTGAACTTAGCTCTGATCCCCCTCAGAAGCGCTACATGGGCGTGAGAGTGAAGATGCCGGTGCGGGAATTACTGAGGAAAATCCGGCTTTCCAAAGGCTTGGACCCAGCTCACAGCAAGGTGAGGACTCCCTGGGTTTAAGAAACCCCATCCTGGTGCCCACACATCACACTCCCAGTGTCCTGGAGAGGGTGCACCTACAGCTGCTGCCTCTTCCAGCCACCAAATCAATGCTTTTGATGAAGGTGGAGAATACACCAAATTCTGAGCAGGATGAGGGCCTGTGACAGGAACAGTTCTGAGGGAGTGACAGCAAGAACCACTCATGCCACAGATCATGGAATCAGGCCAAAGATAGCCCAAGAACCAGTAACAACATTGCTCCAGCAGCCCAGGTTTCTGAACAACCTGATCAAACAGCCCAGGGAGGTCGTGGACTCCCGGATACCTGGTTTGATGTAAAGATCTTTACAAGGCTGCCATGAACTACCCACTTATGGAAATCTACTCCCCTGCAGAATCTGTGCTGAGCAAAATAGGTGGCACAGCAGACAGCTGACTTTGTTCATGTTACAAAAATTGCCACTGCTTCATCTGCTCTTGTGTGCAAGCATCTCAGATTGAATTGGGTGGTTTTCTCTCCTCAGGAAAGCCCGTCAGTGAAGATGGTAACCAAAGGATCCTCGGGGAAAACAGGTTTGAAAACTCCTTTCTGGGTAACAGAGCCTCCTTTTCCAGTAGGATTATCGGTGATAGATACCCACAGAGCCAGAACACTTCTCTCCCATGATGCGTGGAATCACAGAATCAGCCAGGTTGGAAAAGACCTCTGAGGTCACCGAGTCCAACCTGTGGTTCCCAACTCCCCTTAAACCACAGGAGGCAGGTTAGCTGTGCATCACCACAGTTATCTAGCTGTTATCTGGGGCAGAACTTCCGAGGGGAATATCTCCTGTGTGTATCTCCCCCACCTCACAAGCTCTGAAACAACTTGGTTCTTCCTTTCTTTCCAGCAGAGAAGAGAAGAGCTCACCCTTATACAGAGAAACAGCTTAGACAGGTATGCGTAACACCCTCAGCCCTGCTCTGCCAGCCTCCTGGGGCATAATTCCTGTTATATCACCGAGGGAGAACAGGACACTTCATGTCTGATTTCCCTCCCCCCTCTTCCGCCCTCCCCGGTTTTGTTGGCGTTTCAGAGCAAGCAGAACGTCGGGCAAACCCCGAAAGGCTTAGAGGACCTGGATATCCTGGTGGAGGTGCTGCAGGAGGACCTGAACAAAAGCCAGCTGAAGGAGAAGTCTCTGCTCCCCTCTGTGCCAGCTGGGCTCGGGCAGGGCTTCTCCACGGACCTGCAGAGCTCCCGGTGGGAACCTGCGGGGAAGCTGCACCCAGGCTGCTGCCTGAGAGGCTTCAACCCAGCACCGAGGGAAAAGGCAGGGAATTCTTTCCATGGCCATCAGAAGAACGGGCAGGAGCGCAGCTCACCTGGAGTGCCCTCAAGGACGAGGGAGAGAGAGAGCAGCTGGTGGGCGCAGGGGGCCCACGGGAGCTCCCAGGAGGATTTCCCGAGGAATTCTTCCCAGAACGCATCCGCACACTCCAAGCCCTTGGAGATGCTCCTGGGAGCTCACACAGGGCCTGCAGACGCCGAGGGACAGCCGAAGTTGGCCCCGGTTTCTTTCACGCAGCAGGATCTCTCTGCCATCTCCTTCTTCCAGTTCCAGCTGCACAGGGAAGAGAGCTTGCTGAGGAATATCCCAGGGGACAAACTGCTTGCTCCCGATGAAAATGGCAACAGGTCTCCGAATTTTTTTTTTCCGCTGAAATACATTGATTTGGACAGAAATTTATTGGGAGGAACAAAAAAAAAAAAAAAAAAATTCCTGGCAGGCAAAATCAGCAACTCCATTCTTAATATAGGGGCTAAATAAATGCTCAAAGATCCCAAGATTCTGGCTTTTGCCACCCTGAATGTTCCATGCTTTAAAATACATTCTCCTTGTTAAGTCTGGGTATTTTAACCACTGTTTTACCTTCTAATTGTTCCAAACTGAGTTTTATTCCAGGCTGCTGCACAAAGCTGTTGCTCAGGGAAGAAGAGCTCTGACTTATGCCCTGGCACAGAGATTTGCATCCCTAAATAAGATCGACGAGAAGGACGCAGAGAAACGGGTAAGGATGATAATTTTCCAGGAACAAGGTCATTTTCTGTCTCGTCTTTCAAACCCCAGTCAAGCTCCAAGTATCCTTTGGGACGAGGTGTCCTGGAAAAAAACAGGAAAACAGGAACAAGGAGGGAGTGATGGAGCAAGCATCAGCACAAGTCCCAATTCCCCATCTCATTCTCCAACAAGCATCGTTGTTTTAAAACTATTTTTTGCCTTTCACACCAACTTTCTCCCCTTCTTCCCTTCGCAGACTGCCTTACACCTTGCTGCAGAGAAGAACCAGCACCTGATGGTGAGTGACCTGATATCCCTGGGGGCCAACGTCAATGAGCAGGACAGCTGTGGGAAAACTCCGCTCCACCTGTGTGCACAGAACGGATATTTGAGGGTCTTGGAGGTGAGTTTTCGGGGTTTAGCTTTGCTTATAGATGGAGTCTGGGGAGGAGGGGGTATTCTGGCACTGCCAAAGGTCAGGGATTACCTGGAAGTTCTTCGTTTCAGGTTTTGAAACACTGCAAAAACAACGGGGTGTGTGTGGAAGTCGATCTGCCCGACCACTACGGTAAGAGGAAAAGCTTGAGCATGCAGACGCTCAGTGTAGACTCCCAAATAAACAGAGAGAGATTTGCTCCAGGGAGGGGCTCAGGCACTGGATTTGAAGTTACCGTGGTCTGTTCTGTCCAGGTTTAACCCCTCTGCACTGTGCTGCCCTGGCCCACACTGTCTTGGTGGCAGAATCCCAAAAAACCGCCACGGACACCGACCTGGGGAGGTTCCTCAGACTCCGCAAGGACCAGATCCTGGAGGGAATTCAGTGCCTGTTGCAGATGGGAGGAAAGGCTGAGCTGCAGGTGAGGACACAGCAGGCTGTTCACCTGGCCTTGGGTTTCCTGCCTCTTCTGCAGTCACAGGTCCTGCTGTTGTTTGCAGGCACTGAGTCCCTGTGCACTCACCACGACCTGCTTGAAGCTCGAGGAGAACACGGAGCTCATGTGTTTGCTCCGCTCCCACACGCCCCAGGGACACAACAGCCCTCACCAGGTACCTGCTGGTTTCCACAGGCTCTGGGATCCACACCGGGAAATTAAACGTATACATATTATATATACAGTGTAGAATAAACACAACCTATTCTAAATAATATAATAATACACAATAAAACAATATAGGAACATGTAGTATATTAACATTTATATTATTTGTTATTAATAGTATAATTACTATGTTATGGTATGTTAATTATATCATAATAATGTAATAATAAATTAAAAATAAGACTAAAAGTCACATTTCAAGTCATTGAGGCACTACCTTCTTTACAGCTGTGCACTTTAGGAGACAAAACACAGCAGGACAAAACAAAATCAGTTCAATAATAACTGGAAATTTACCGTCCTGGTTTCTTCATCTGCACAGACTTACAGCTTGCTGGATGCTCCAAGAGGAATTCCCAGTCCCCCACCACCAGAGCACTTCCCTGAGCTTTGTTCCATGGCCCCCCTGGACCTCTTCGATGTCATCCTTAAAGGTAGCTCTGCACAGAACCACTTTTCCTTGGGAATCTCCTCCCTCATCCGACCCCAGGGCTGAAATGGGGCAGCAGATCTGGGGCATTAGAGGGAGCTGCTGACACTTGTTGCTTCGTTGCCTTCCAGGGAAATGCTGCTGACCCTCAGCACCTGCACCCCACGGTCCAGCTGCTGCTGAGGAATCACCAGAGCAGAGGCAGGAAAAGTCTTCAAATGTGGTCACAGCTTGAAGCGACTGTTGGGAATATCCTCCCCTGCGCCCAGAATTTAAAAGCAAACTAAGAAATGGGGGGGGGGGGGGGGAAGCCCCCCGGCAGCATCAGGAATTCAGTGTTAGATGTTCCAGGGAATTAATGTGCCTTGATTTCCTCACAAAGCTGAGCTCTTGTTCTTCTCTCCTGAAGTCTGAGTTGTAGCTCTTCTGCTGGCTGATGGTTTTTCACGTGGGTGCCTTGTTTAAGATAAAGACCTCTTTGTTTTTTAGCCACCCAGGGCTTAGTCTTGAGGGTACCGGTGTAAGATTAGTCTCTACGCTCTAAGTTTAGTGTTCAGATGTGCTGAAAGTCTCAGGCAATCTGTCATTTTAAACATGAGCTCTGGGAATTCAGAGTCTGACGAGCAGCATTTAATACTTTCTGCAGTCTGGCTCTGAATTTGCCTGAAGTTGTCACTCTTTTCTATTGGAAAACCCCTGCAAAATAAAACCTACACACTCTTATTGAGCATGGGGGGGTTTTTTCCAACCAAAATCAAGCTTTTTATTTATGCAATCAGAATCTGTACCAATAATGGATTGTAGGTGAAGTCTGGGCAAAATATTTTGAATCGGTTCCTTTCACTCCGGGTGATCCAACAGAGGGTTTTACCTTTATAGAATGTACATTTATGACAACATTTTTCAAGGATCTTTCTCCACACAAAGCAAATTTGCAAGTTAGAAGGAGAACAAGGAGCTCAGATTATCCTGTGCTGACAGAAAAATCACATTATTCAGCAACATTCCTATAAAATAGCGAACTTCAAAGAATTATTTCTTCCCGGACTTCCCATCCTGTAATTCTAACTTCTGATTGTGAGTTAGCTGGTTTCTATGAAACTTCCCTGTTTGCTACATATGGAGCAATGTACTTTTACAGAACCTAAACCCAAAAAAACCCACTGATCCAGCACTGGCTCACCCGTGTCCCTCCTGTTGAGGGAGATGGGAGGTTTTCCATATGGAACCAGTGCAGGATCCAGTTTAAAGTACTCAGCATGTTTGGGGAATCATTTTTTAATGAACCCTTTGCATTTTCTTCCTGTTAGAAAGGTTACTTTCATGCCATTGGGTATCCTTTAGTGTTAAGCTCCAAGAGCTACGTTGCAGAACACGAATTAGCTTTGGCTGACAAATGGCAGTGTTTAAGTTAATTCCGTTGGGATTTGGGTCATATCCTGTGATTCTGACGCCCTGAACAGCTGAACAGTTCTCTTCTGTGCTTCCTCTAGTCTGAACTAGAACATGATACTTCAGAATCTTTCGGTATTTCAGTAGAAATATATATAGAATTTGTTATTCACGTGATGAGTTGCATAACCCTGTGGAACGGTCATCCACCTCCTTCCGTAACTGTCCCTCATGTTTTAATCATGTCAAACCCTTCCTTGTTTTCCTTTTTGTCCCGGGTTTTACTTGGAAACACAAATATTTTTCCTCTCTGATTCTTTTTCTCTTTCCAGTCTTCCTTCCTCTTTGCATTTGACCTCCCGTCTGTTCTCACAGAGCTTTTTACTCATTTGAAGACAGTTAATGAGGACCTTCCATTTGTGGGATTTAAGGATCAGATCCTACACCCATGGAAGTGAAAGACTCCTTATTTTTAGGATAAACTGACCAAGAAACTCTCCATCACAAGCCAAGGTTGAAGCAGTAAGTTTAACAAATAAAGAAGTGCATCAATAAGCATTTTCAGGGAAGAAAAGTGAATTTCCTTGCAGGAAATCTTAAAAAAAAAAAAAAAAAAAAAAAAGCACAGAAAACTATCATCTAGACTGCAATATTAATCAAGTTCTTTTAGTCACCATTCAGGTGAAAGGACAGGAACCTTAAGCTATTCATAGATATCATTTATTCAATATACTCAAAGATGAACTTGCTTCTACAGTATATTCTACAAGTTATCCGTTAACTGCATTGATGTTAGTAGGATGCTTTACGTTGCTTCAGTGTTCCTTCCTGTCAATAAATATATTATTTCATGCAGTAACTTGTTGGGTTTTTGTACTGGTATGTCCATCCTACACTCACAACAGAAAGGACTATCAGGGGAAAAGCAAATTAAGCAGAGTTTAAAAGCTGACAAGTGCCTAAAGGTGTTGTTTGGCCTCTAAGAGTACAGAAAGCAACAGCATTATCACAAAATTTGGGGGAGTGGAGGTGATTCATTTTTAAAAAATAAGACATTTGAGAACCCTCTTTCTTTTCATTAACTCATCACCTCTAATTAGGAGCCAGACAAATTGCTGTGAAAAAAAACCCCACAAAGTCCAAGCAGCTCATCTGTGTCCGCGAAACATCCACAAAATAAACTGCAGGGATGACAAGTGGCATTTAAAGAGGGGGAAACATCAGGGAAGATATTTCATGGATTCACAGAGAAGCTCCTTCAAGTGTTAAACTGCAAGAGCGAAAACAAGTCAAGAATGAGACGAGAGGGAGAGGTTTTGGCCCAGATTTTCAGCAGCACAAAATCCTGCAGAGGCTGTTGCAGAGCATGAGCTCTGGAAGGTGTCAGAAGCAAACAGCTCCTCTGGGAGCTGCTTTCAAGAGCTGGTGATGGCAGAGATCCTCCAGCGTTCTCCTCTGCCACCACTTCTGCCAAATGGAATAACAGCACCCAAATTCTTGGCAGAGGGGTATCCCAACCTGCAGGGATCCAGCTGCTTTTCCAAGCCTGTCACCCCAGCCTGGTGCCACCCCCAAGGCTGGCACCACAGCAGAAAAATCGACCTCCTGGTTTGCTTTTACCCTCCCAGATGTGTCCTTGAAATCAGGATTTGCTGCAGAGTCACAGTTATGGCATCCAAGGTTCCCTGAGGCTGCCGGATTTCGCTTGAACAAGCTATCACCTCCCAGAGCCCAAAAACCTCAGCTCAGAGAAGCACAGGAACTGCTGCCCACGAAAACAGATAATGTCAAGCAGAGAACAATGCCACGATTGTAAGGAAACCACAGGCAAGCAAAGAAAATAAATCATATTACCCCTCAACAAAATAATAATAAAAGAAATCCTTCTAACGGACAAACAAAAAGAATTCAGTGTTTTAGGACAAGGAATCCAGGGGGGCTGGGCACTGAAGGAAAACCCTCCACAGCCCTTTTGAGAGTATGGATCAACAGCTGCCACTCAAGCAGAAACATTAACGTTTTCTCTACTCTGCATCCCACTTCCCACAACTCCACTTCTCTCCCCACGTGATGACAACCAGGCTGCACTGCAAGCAGAGCTGGAGGAGCCAAGTTTCTGAGCCAAGTAAGAGGGAGAGGCTGAGCCCCTGGCAGATTGGGATTCTTTTAGAGCAGTCTCACCCATCAGGTTTTCTTTTTCCTGCCTTTCTTTGTGGCTGGAGAAACTTGGAAGCCAAAGGGTTCAGTTTAAACCCAGACATGTTTCTGCAGCTGCGTGGGGCAGAGCGGATGAAACACATTTGGGCAAGGAAGTCCCACTGACTGAAAAACTGAGTGTTCTCAAGCACTTTCGAGAGGGATCACAGTGGGGAGAGGCAAAAAAAAAAAAAAAAAAGTGGACAGCAGAGCTCTCAAGCTGCAGAAATCACCACAGCCCAGATCGTCCCACAGGAGCTGCAGTTCAGTGTTGAGCCTCATCATGCTCATTTCATCAGCCTGTTTGCCCCAAAATTCCACTTGTCCTGAAGACCAGAATGCAGTTCAGCCTCTGGAAGCTGCAGGACCTGCCCTAAAGAAATCCCTCCTGGCTTGGGACTGAGTGAGTTGGACTTCCAGGCATCCCAGATACTTACATCCACCTTTGCTTCAGTGGCATGGTTTTGGGGTTCACTTGGTTTAGCAGCGAGAGATTAGGCTTGGAGGGGGATAAAATGTCACTTCTGAGGTACAAACCCCCCAGAAGGTGCTACCCAGTTGCTCTCAGGAGGGCCCCAGGCACTGCTTCGCTCCCTGCTTGGCCATACAAGCTGCTACACCCATGAGAATCCTGCCTGGGTAGGTCGCAGCTCTTAATTATCTCTGTTTGTTATCTCTGACTATCATCACCAGCCAAGTCAGTTTACAGAAGTCTTGGGGTTTGTTTTTTTTTTCCGAGCATAACAAGATCTCCAAACACAAACACCGAAATGCAGTAAAGCAGAGGCAGGAATCATCACACCACCACTTCAGGAGCCAGAATAACCCAGGGCAAGCACTCAGAGCAGGTCTGAAGGACGGGAAGCAGAAGGAATTAATACAAAAATCTGGTGGCAGATTTCAAATATTAAGTTTGGCTGGGCTTTGCTTTGTTTTCAACAAAACCCCCCCTCGGGTCCCTTGGCTGCTGATGAGTAACCAGTGCTTGAATCCTTCACAGTTACCCCTGGAAAGGTATTCACGGCTAACTGGGTGCTGGAGGCAGAGAGAGACACACTAACCTGCCCTCAGAGGTCCGCACAAAGGCCAAAAATATTTTCATCCTCACAAACCCTGAGACTTAAAAGTATTTTTGAACACCCCCCTCCCTCCCCTCAAAACTCCAGCTTGAATTCCCCTCCACCACACCCTCCTGCCTCTCCTTCTGCCCCTTCCCTTAAGCAGGGCTAAAAGGTTTGCTTTCAGCTCTGCTCAGGCACGTTTCAATCAAGCAACAAATAGCTGCTAGGAAGGCTCTAGGAAACACCAGTGAGCAGGAATTAATCTGGCAGGGGTTTAATTAGCTGGACAGTTTGTGATTTCGTTTTCTGATGCTCCCAGGTGCTCGTGCGTTGACTCCTGGCTGCCGGCACGGTTCCATTTCACTGGAATCGTTACTCACATTCCAAGGCAATCCCCTGCCTGATATTAAAAATGATAAGCTTCTGCAGAACCCAGCAGTTCTTCGAGTTCACAGCCAGGCACTGCTTGCTCAGGTGGAGCTCACCTGCTGCCAAAGTCCATCTTGGTGACATTTGTGTCCCTAACAGGGGTCGAGTGGAGCACTTTTATCTCCCGTGGCCACACCAGGCCTTTCACTCCCAACAAAACACTCCTCTGTCTGACACCAGAAACCTCAGCTGCATTCTCTCCCGGCTTAAATAAACTCTGGGGTTTAATTCCCCGAGGAAGAGCTGCTGTATTCCCCACGCCACCCCCTCCACCAGGGTCGGAGTCCAGTGCAGAGATGCTAATTTATGTGCTCCAAGGTTTTAATCCCTCTGTGAAATGTTGCTATTGCGAAAACACAACCACGAAGCCAAAGTAAAAATAAAATAACAATTTCCAGTCACTGCACTGTCCCTGGGACTTGACAAAAGTCTCTTTGGCCTATGTCCTCGTTTGTTTAAATCTAAACCGTGATTCAGCTGGCTTTTCAGGATCACCTCAGAATAACCAGTCTTTGTGCTTTTGTTTTCCAGCACAGCAATCCAATCCTAAGGGCCAGAAGTCCAGCTCGATCCCCCCAAAAAGAACTTTATGATCGTTTGATTCCCAAAAAGAATAAACTAAAGGAGAAGTAAATAATGTAAGGAAAAAAAAAAAAAAAAAGAGAAATAAACCACAGAAGGCATGGAAAGAGAAAGAAAAATAAAAAGAGAATCTTGCTCATGCAGGATCCCTTTCAGAGCCCCAATGCAATTAAAGGTAGTGATAAATAACCCTACAAAGCCACAGGTTTTTAGTTAAGGTGTGTTAAGGGCACATTTTATGCATTAAAGCCCGAGATAAGCTGCAGTTTTCAGATGTATTGAGTCCTCTGAGAGGCAGCTGTGGGCAGTGCCACCAAAAGACATCCCAGGTCGCTTGGCTTTGTCCCAGCTGTGACTGCCCAGCCTTTCCCTGGAAGTCACAAAACCTATTTCAGCATTTGCATAAACTTCTCTTCAAAAATCCTCCTGGGACTGTAAACCAAGCGTTACCTAAAGGCAACCAGCTTCTTCAGCAGAGTCAAAGGCTGCTTTAAGCAATATCTGGAGGGTAAAGTTTATGTGGGAAAGAAATAATGACAAGATGTAACTATGGAGTAGGTTCACCAAATATTTGCAGAACAATCTGCTCCGCCTGTGGCTCTCCTTGCTCAGAAACCTGCAGTAAATCTTACAGAGGACCAAAATTTGGCTCAGCTGACTTATCTTACAGACATACCTGTACCTACTTACTCAGATAGCACGAAATTAAAATAATAAACAATTCTTAAACCCCCATGCCCAGGAAGAAAAAGAAATAGGCTAAAAACAACATGCAGTTTGTAACATGGATATGGTGAAAGAGACTGAAAATACCAGCGATTAATTCAGCAAGGGAAAAAAAAAAATTAGCACTCCCAACCCAAATAATTAGAGGAGTTAAAAAATTGTGTGGGCATCAGGGGGGTTTTTACCAGACTGTTTTGCTCTCTGCTTTGCTCCCTTCAGGAGCTGTCACAGAAGGTGCGGATTCTCCAATTTCTGTGTTCAATAATAAGGTGGGTTTAGAGGTTTATCCAATAGGCTGCTCGTTTTTCCATCTTCTGTAAAAATTAAATAGAAAAACTGGGCTTTGTAGTGTTTGGTCTGTCCCTTTGCTGGACTGGGGAGTGCAGGGAGGTGATGATTGAAGGGGCAGCACATCAGCCAGGCCTTTGAGAAGTGACTCAGCCATTAATTCTGGGACTTGATTAGTCACCAGACATTTTATGGGGCCGTTAAACCCCAATCCCCGGCAGGAAAGTGCCAGCTTGACACACACACACAGCAGTGTTGTGCATCAGTTCTGGGGAAAAGGGGTGTTGTGTGTCTGCTTATCAGAGCCATCAGTTAATACCCCGAGACAAATTCTACCACAGGCTCTTTGATCTGGACCCGTCATCACTGGACACTGCTTTGGGTAGGAACAGCAACCAGATAAATGACGAGAAAATGCAGTTCCTGCATTCCAGTCTGTTTCGGGGCAGGACCTGTGCACAGGATTTCTCCAGTGGGGGCAATTCCAGGCACGCTCAGAGATCTCCGTGCCTGGGGAATGCAGACTCAAACAAGGGGGTGAGTTTGGGCACTTCCAGCTCAGGCAGCCCCAGAGTGGGAACGTTTTGGGTCGCAATTTAAAGCGCAGGCGGCTCAGATGGAATTAAATCCTGCTTTAAGCACCCGATTTCGGTGGGCATTCTCTTGCACGTGCCCCTGTAGAGCACAGCCTTTTGGCTGGAGAGCTCAGGCATTGCTGTGCGTAAAGAGCAGCTAATCCTTCCCTGGAACATCAGAGCTTTGCCAAAGGAGCAACAACAACTTCTGGCAGGCTGCACGGTGCCAGTTAAGACACAGTCCTATGCCTTGCAAAAAAAAAAAAAAAAAGATAAATAAATATCTCCTCTCTCTGAAAGTCACTCTCTTGCTTCTCATTTTTGATAACCGGTGGAACAGTGACCGCCGTTCCAAGCACACCAAAATATGTAAATCATTCATTTGTACCTCAGGAAAAAAAAAATCTCCCCAGCTGCAGGTCTCTGAACCGGCAGCTGTGAGAAGGACCTTTGAGAAATGTGAGCATTTACCGGTGCCACAGAGGGCAGCAGTGTGAAAACGGCACCCAGAAACGCTCTGCAACGCTTTTGTACCTCCCTCACCAGACAGCAGAAGTCTCTGGGAGATGCAGAACGTTGGGGCACAGGGACAGGGGCTGGGATCTCTGCCTTCAGAAGTGCCCATCAGTGTAAGAAGCGGCATTAATTCCCTGTTCCTGCATCCCTGCAGGGCCAGGCTGCCCTCTGCTGTGGGAAGGGTGAAGGAGCCCTGGCTGGTTTTGTCACCTTTAAAAACCCCCAGGAGGAATGAAAAAAAACCAGAGAGCTTTCCAAACCAGGTCCCTGAACTGCCTTGCAGGACCTGCCACAGACCTTGACAACCAGGAGGGGGCAAACCAGCCACGAAAGCCAAGAATAATTGCATTTTTCTTATGATAAACACCAAAAAGACACCAACTCCTTGGCAGCATCTTATGCTTTTCATAAACCACGCAGCCCATCCCAAAAATAAAATCCAGCTGACGATCCCTGATGGTAAATGAGGATTCATGGACTTCCCAACTGTTGTAGGGACCCAGAAAATTCCCATTGCAAAGCACAGGAGCAGAACTGCCTAAATGTGGTGGTAAATAAACCTTTCTCTGGGCTGCAACAGCCTTTTCCATAGGAATCTTTTTCAGATTGGGCAGAGAACAGCTCCTGTTAGGTAAAACGGGGCTCAAATAACTTCCATGAATATTTCACACCAACACATCAGCACGTTTGAGCTTTCACTGGCCATTAAATATTCAGCAGCTGAAAGAAGAGCTCTCCTCCTGCCTGTCTGGTACTCACCCACATTTGGCAGTTCCAGCTCCTCCGTGCAACAGCTCCATGGCCTTTTTCCTCTTCGTTTTCTCTCTTTTCTCCTTCTTGCCTCATGACAATGGGGAAACGCAGCTTCCAAACCACGAGGACTGTCAAAGTGGAATTCACTGCAAAAGAGAAGAACAGAGCCTGCCAATTTGTCCAGCAGGTATTTGTAGATAATTTACCAGAGATTCTTTGCTTCTCAGTCACATAAGTGGCTCTATAAAAACGCAGTCAGGCTTTAATTTCGCTCAATGCTACCAGCAGTTCTTAGGTCATGGATTGGGCCTGCTGAAAGTCGTACTGTAACAAGTACATGGCTTAAACAACAAATGCAGAGAGCTGAATTTTATTGTCGTAAGATTTGCAATTGAGAAGAGTTCCTTTCTGTGCTGCTCATTAAAACAATACTGAGATGAGGGAATATTTTGTTTGAAGCGGGGTTCATTTAACTGATCCAGGCTACAATATTTAAACTGGAAAGGCACTCATTCACACCTGCACAATGAGCTGCTTTACCTGAGAAAGACCGACAAGACCTTTTTGCCGTTCCAAGGCTTTTTCTGCCCTGGAGGGAACGCCACCCCCGTGCCGTGTCCCCCGGGAAGGTTCCGTCCCGCAGGAGCAGCGCTGCTGTCACAGGGCTGCCTGAGGTGCCCAGTGGACTTCTTTAACCCCAGGCCTGGCCAAAAAGCCTGTCTCCCCTGTGGCTCGGAGGCAGAGCAGCCTGAAGAAGGGCAGGAGACGTGCGTGTGCCTCGGGAAAGGTCGGGTGTTTCAGGTACGGGAGCAGCTCAGCCTCACCTGCACCTCCACCCTTCTCATTCTCTCTTTACATCTCATTTCCACAGGGAGGGAGGGGGGGGGTGGCAGG
>JAWMRA010000063.1:5314166-5566562 GCA_035584735.1 Pseudotriccus pelzelni
CCCGCCCCCCGCCGCCGCCCCCCGAGCCCAGCATGGTGATGGCCGAGCCCCGGCGGCCCCCGGCGCTGCTGCCCCGCGGGCTCGGCCCTGTCCGCGTCGGCTTCTACGACATCGAGGGCACGCTGGGCAAGGGCAACTTCGCCGTGGTGAAGCTGGCGCGGCACCGCATCACCCGCAGCGAGGTGAGGTCGCTCCCGCGCCGCATCCCGGCCCCCCGCCCCGCGCCCCGCTGCCTC
Source organism: Pseudotriccus pelzelni (assembly GCA_035584735.1). Lineage (NCBI taxonomy): Eukaryota > Metazoa > Chordata > Aves > Passeriformes > Tyrannidae > Pseudotriccus > Pseudotriccus pelzelni. The sequence continues at coordinate 5,314,403 of JAWMRA010000063.1, forward strand.
CTCGGGCAGGGAGCCCGCCCGGGATGGGGGTACCCGGCCCCGGGATGGGGGTACCCCCCGCGGGATGCACCTGGCCCCAGGGATGGGGGTACCCGGCCCCGGGATGGGGGTACCCCCCGCGGGATGCACCTGGCCCCAGGGATGGGGGTACCCCACCGGGGATGGAGGTACCGGGCCGCGGGGATGGAGCCAGCACCGGATTGGGGGTACCCGGCTCCGGGATGGGGGTGTTCCCCTGGGATGGGGGTACCCCTCCGGGAATGGGGGTACCCCTCCGGGGATGGAGCCAGACCCGGCTCCCAGGATGGGGATACCCGCCCCCGGAGCCGGCTGTTCCCTTGCGCTCCCCTCGCCCGCTTTTGTCCCTCCTTCCGGCACCTCCCGCGGCGAAAGGGATATTTTATTTTATTGCAGCAGCCGGGTCGGTTTTTCCTGCTCTCATCTTCCCCGGGAAGGGCAGGACAAGGCCTCCTCCCAGCCCTTGTGGCTCAGGCCGCGGGCGAGTGGTCGGGGATGTCACCCCCGAGGATGGCACCCTCCCGACCCCGAGCATCCTCGGGGTGCGAGCAGGGCAGGCAGCCGGAGGGGTGAGCTGGGAAGGTTCAAACCTTGTGTCGTGCCCGCCGTCGTGCCCTGGGTGTTTCGCGGTGTCCTGACCTGGCCGGTGCTTGAGGATGACGAGCAGTGCTTCTCCCCGGGTTATCCGTTCCAGCAGAGGAACTTGTGTGTGTGTCCTGAATCCTTCCATCCAGCATCCTGCAAGTTAACCCAATTCAACCATTTTTAGTCTCTTTGTTTAACCGCCCCCGTGTATTACCCGGCGATTATTGTTAATACCTGGTGCTTTGCCTAAAACAAAAAATGATTGTCAGTCTGGGTGGATAAAATGTAGTCATGTTCACTTTAAAAGGGGAAAAGAAAAAAAAAAGGAAGTGTCTGGTGAGAGTAATGGCTCTGAAAGATCGGCTTTCTCCTATATGTTGCTCTTAGGTAGTTTTAGTCACTACACCTAGAGGTAAGGTTTTTGTGAGCCTGTGTTCTGGTTGCTTTCATTGTTTGCTGAGGAAGAGGCTGCCGTGCTGCTCTGGACCTGACAAAAGTCGTTTCAAATGTTTCCTGAAGTACAAAGCGAAAACTGAAAAGACCTGGCAGTTGTTCCCCGCCGTGGTCTCTGTGTGGTAAAACCATTCCTCGCAGGAATGGGAAAATGCTCAGTTAAGGGAAGCAGAGCCGTGGTGCTCAGCCTGCTCTGGCCACGCCAGAGGTAGAGGAGCTTTGATGTCCCAGGGGTTAAAAGAAATTTTGCTTATTTCTCAAGCTCATAATGGACTCAGTGCTTTTTAAACTCTTCCTTTGGTGTTCCTGAAGAGCCAAGCAAAGCCCTGGCAGTGTTAGTGTTCCCTTCCCGAGTTTGTTGCCAGATGCCAAACTTGTAAAGGCTCCACTCGAAGATATTAAGTTGTCACTTGCTCTTTAGTTCTCATTTCTTCGGAAGACTTTGCGATGGGGGGGGGTGAAAACTTTAATTTTGATTTGTATTGTATGAAAGTATGTTTGTTTAGCATTGTTCAAAATAACAAAGGTTGCAGAAAACTTAGAGCTCAGCAGCTCCCCAGCTCTGGTATGATTTTATTTCACCCGTGTCCTAAGAAATTGCTGAGTTCCAGTGCATTCTAATACAGTCTTGATTTTATTGTTTTTTAAAAAAATAACTTTTCTGTCCAGTCTGAAGCCTCTCTGTGATTTTTTTTTTTTTTACAGCAGATTTGCCCGTGTTAGAGATTTGTGTCAAGGTCTTTGATTTTTTATTTTTTTTTATTTTTTTTTTAGTGCAGCTGCATTGTGTTTCTGCAGTAAGAGATGCAGGAGTGTTTATCTGGAATTTAATTGCTGAGGTAGCTGCTGGAAGTACTTACATGGCCTTTGAGGAAGGGGAACCCTATTAAGATTACTTCTGGTGATGTCAGAGGAAATTAATTCCAGCCAAATACTATTTGGAATAAGCACTTCCAGTCTGGAGCACCTCATCTGATTGTTAGATCACTGAGCACACAGAGTGGAAGTCCTGCTTATTCACGCCTCCAGAGGCAAGGCAGGTCATATTTCAGGCTTGTTCTAAACTGTTGCTTAAATTTGTGGAGTTGCTGATTTCTCTGTGCCTTTAATAAAATTCCAGGGGAAGAATACTCAGTTTTTTTAGAAAGGCTGTGCTTGTGTTCCACTGCAGGAAGGTCTGTGCTGTGTTGCTGCTGAGACTTGCTCAGAAAAGCTGTTTTGAAAGGACTGTTTCCTTGCCAGAGTTTCTCCTGAACCTCCTTATTTGAAACCCTTTAAATTCAGAACCTCTTTGTTGTTGGGCTCTTTTAGCATCGCTGTTTTGCAATAGTATTTCACGTGGTCTTGACCTATAAAATGTTTGCTATGTTTTTGTTTACACAACTCTGCCTAGCCAATAACCATCAAATTCAAAAGGATGGGATCTTGTTGCCTTGAGTGTCAGCACCTGCAGATCGAGTAGAATCCGTCCTTTTTGTGGAAAACCTATGCGTAGGAATACAGAATTCCAGAGTACAGGTGAGAATGGCATGAAAGCAGACAGGAGGCAGGAGACAGGCGTAGTAGATGGTGAGTGCAGAGTCAGGAATCTCATCTCTCAACCCCACATTCACGCAACCCTAAAATTGCGCAGTGGGTCAAAGAGAAGTGTGGAAGTTAAGGAAGAAAAGGGGGAGTTGATACGGATTTGTAGGAATAGAGGTGGTGCCTGACTCTTGTTACTGCCAGTGCATGCAGGGTGCCCCAGAGGGGGGTACAGGGCTGGACCCGACCTTTGCTTTGCTTGTTTGTGTGTTTTTGGTGCCATTTAAGTTGAGGGCACGTGCTCTCCTGCCATGCTCATTTATCCTCTTGCCCAGCAATCCTGTGATCCCGGGGTAACTCCTGCTAATGAGGCGTGGAAATGAGCAACCTTCCTCCTTTTTTTTTTTTCCCCTCGGAAAGAGAAAGAAAAGAGACCAGAAGTAATTGGAAGCAGAAAGCTGAAGAAGATGGAGATTTCCTTCTGGTGAAATCATGAAAAAGCTCTTGGAATAGGTGAAGGTGCTGCTTGGAAAAAGCACTTTGAGGATGAAGGCAGGTCTTTGTGAATAGGCAGGGAGAGAGAGCGAGTCGTGTTGCCCACCCAGTCCCAAAACTCTGTAGCCAACACCCCCTGAGGATTCATCACCTGCAGAGGGACAGTGGCCACTGCTCCCCGGGTGAAAATGGAGCTCTCTATGTCCCTGTGGATCCCACTCTGCCTGCTGTGGCACAGGTACTGTGTATTTTTTCCCTGGCAAAAATAAAAATTAAAGAAACCCCCAGCTCCCGATGGGACCTGTTGGTGCCAGTTGAGCTGCTCAGGTGGGACACAGGCAGGGACAGCAGCTCCCTGAGCTGGGTGGGAAAATGACCCTTTTCCCAAGGGAAAAAAAACCCACTCAGGGTGCTGATTTCTCGGTGGGCTCTCTGGATCTGCAGCAGGGGAGAGCACAAAGTGCTTCACCCTAAGGGAGTGGATGGTTTCATGCACCTGTGATACCCCAGCACTTTGCTGTTGCGCTTTGGAGTTGCTCCGGGCTGCAGGAAGTTGTGCTGGTTAATTTTAGTTGGTCAATTTTAATGCAGTTTATCTGTTTTAAGGGTGTGTTGGGTTAAAAGCTCAAACCTGAATTTCTAACCCTCACGAAGCGTGAACTGACACGGACAAACCTGTGTTTGGATGTGAGTTTGGGCTGGGGGAAGGAAAGTTGTGTCGTGGTTTGGTTTGTGTTTTGAGTGTTTGGTTTTTTTGCCTTGTTTTTTTTTTTTCCCTTGTAAGGATTAAATGAATAACACACAAACAATGGAAACTGAAAGCTGGAGTAGCTGAAGAGTAGAGCAACTTTCATCTTCTTTGACAATCACTTCATCTTCACTTCTTGGCAGCTTCAATTCCCAGATGTGAGATGAGGATTGAGCAAACTCCAGCTCAGTAAAAGAGGGAAGGAAATATGTGCTATTCCTAATGTTTTACAAATTAGCAGGACTCACGAAAGTTGCAAGGGTGTTTTGGAATGTAACTCCTTAAGCAGCAAAACCTGGTGATGGGGGAAGGGAAGGAACAGGATCCCCCTTTTTGTTTTCCTTGTCGGATGAAGTTTGTACTAATATTATATATTGATACTTGGCTGGGATTTTTTTTTGGGGTGTTTGTTTCTAGCTGTTGCTAGTAGTGGTTGGCAAGCCATGTATTTAGGAACAAAACAGCCTCTTTCAGATAGGAAACCGTTCCATGGCTTGAAGCAGCTTCTCCACCTCTAAGAATTACATCCCTTTTCCTGTCATCATGACCCAGCGAGCTGCTGAATGCACTGTTCCTTCCCACATCGCCGGGAAAAGATGCTGCTGGGTTTTTAAGCCTTTTCCAAGTGGTTCCTCTCTAAATCCTCCCTGGTCCTGGCAGGATGTGTGAAAGTCAGAAGATGCAGAATGGGCTGGAGATGTTTAATCTGCATTTGAGTGTGGAAGAAGAGGTGGCAGCTGTAGAAACTCCCGTAGAAGATGCACATATAAAATAAACACATTGTGCACTTAGATGATTTTATGCACGCTGAGGATTGCACAGGGATCGCAAAAAGCAATTTTATTTTTGTTTTCCGAGTAGGCTCTTACTGTGTTTTAAAAAACCCACTGAATGGTACCAAGGAACTCCACCTCATGAGACAAATCGTGGCTTGATGCAACGGGGTGGGATTTTTAAGCTAAAAACCTGTTTAAACTGGAAATCCAGTTTGTTCTTCGTTGGTTTGTGGCTCAAATAAGGTGTTCCTAATTAGCAGAGAGCTGTGCTTTAGGGTCGTTTCAAGTGTCTGTGGTTGCACAGCAGACACTCCCATGGATCCGTCGGTGGTGACTGTCCATCAACTGAGTGATGCAGCTCCAGAAGTTTGGGGTTTTTTGGGCAGATTATGGACGCAGCAGCACAAAATTCATCTTGTGACATGGTAACAGAGGTACCAAGGCGTTTGCTGGGGGACTGGCTCGTTCCACAGTGCTCCATTATTTCGTTTTCCAACATATAATGTCATTTTGCAACGAGTTCCGTGCTATCTGAGTTAACACAGAGCATTTTAGGATGCTGTCAGGGTTATGTGGTGATGTCTCGGTGAAAACATTCCTGTGGCAGTTTTCATCCAAGTCCTGGGACACTTGGCAGTGTTTTTATAATTTTGGGGAGGGGGTTTATATGGATGGACAACAGGAGGTTGCTTTGTGCTTAACACACTTTTTATTTGTGGCTTTGGGGAGGGGAAGGGAATGTTTCAAAACTCCTGAGAGAGGGTTTTTCTGGAGCCCAAGAACTGTGTCCTCCCCCGAAGACTCGTTTTCCTGAAGAAGGTTTTGGTTTCGGTCTTTCAACAGCCTTGGAGAGCTGTTTTATTTCGAGCAAGGAGGTGGGATAGGAAACTTCTGGAAAAGGAAGAAAGTAGGAAACACTGGAACATGATTCACTGTTCTTGGCCAGAAAGTGCGGTGAAGGTTAGAGCAGGATCTGTGGCCACGCTTCCCAAATTTATATGACCCATTCTTTATTATTCCTTTTTTTTTTCAATGCTGCTTTCCTCTACTCACAAAATGAGTTCGAGGAAGGGGAGAAATGAGGCAAATGGGTTGTTTTTAATAAATAATAATAATAAATTTAATAAATATTTCCTGATATCTGTTGGGATTGCTTGGACATTTAGTAGCTTTCTAGGGAAGTGATTCCTTCCCGGGCTGAGAACTGGTGCCTGCAAAAAATCAGCAATAACCAGGAGCCCTTTTATGAGGTGTGGTCTTAAATTGGGGAGGCTGAAAGGTGATGGTGGTTTGGTTTTTTTTCCCCTAAAGCTGCAGGACTGATTTATTTGCATCCTCTGCTGCCTCGTGGCCTCAGGTCAGACTGAACAGGGCACAGAATGGGTGAATGAGAAAGTGGCTTCCCTTTATTTTTATACAAAATTATAAAATATAAAATACAGAAAACAGCTTCCAAGTGGAGCTGGAAGGAATAGAACTAGGATGGAGCAGGATCAACACGCTTGATTTCCATGGAGTTTTGTGTCCTCACAGTCCGAAGGCAGAAAGTTTTAATTTTTGTTTTTTTAGGATTTGCCACCTTGGGCATCACTGTTCCACGTGTTTCTCAGCTCCATGTTATGAAGAATAGAGGCTGTGCAATAATTTGTGATTAAGGGTGAAAAATTGGTGGCGTGTGAGCCATTTTTGCTTGTTTTTAATGGCTGCATATGACAATAGTCTCATAAAATTTATTGTTTCCTGATAAAATTGTTTGAGGCAGTTCTACGTTATTTTTACAAAATTGCCTAAAAGTTTTAGACATTGTCGAAAAAGAAACTCCCACAGCTGCCTTTTGGAAAATGTTTGTTTGTTTTAGATGAAGTCTTGTTCTGCTTCAGCTCTGCAAAAGAGCATCCTGCATCTTCCAGCCAGATTTTCCCTGATTGCCATTTATTCACTCACAGCAGAGAATCTTATTTTCCTGTTGGCTGGGGGGGAGACAAGGGACTTCTAAAGAGGTTGTGGAGCAAAAGCAGAGTGAAATGAAGTCAATAAATAGTTAATTGTGAATTCAGGTGGGTCCCTAATCAGTGTTGCTGGAGATAATGAGGTTCACCTCCTGTGGATTTTGTCTCCTGCTCAGCAGCTGTCTCCCATGTTCAATAGTTTGTGAAATGCTGTTATAATTGGGAGCATTTGTGTGACTTACATTGTTTACTCCTGCTTCAGCATTAATGATGTGATATTCAGGGTGAGTAGACACCGTTTATATATTCAGCACTCTTTGGTATCTTTATCCTTTGCATGGTTTTGAGAGTGGCTATGTTTAAATTTTCCCCTTGGTTTAAATTTTCTGAGTGTCTTCTCTTTGAGATTCCGTGTCTCCTAAACATCCCAGTCACCTTCCCATTGCAGGTATTAGTTAAAAATCAAGGTCAATAGGACCAAGGTGTGTTTTGTGAACTGAGATGTGTTTCCAAGGTTTGACTGATAAATATATCTGTAGAGTTGGGTTTTTTTTTTTTGTTCTCTGAAGGGATAAACTGCAGATGTCCTTTTGTAGCAGCGTATTAATTAACAATTAAACATGTCACGGTTGACACCACATGGGTCCACCACCACGTTTTGATGCTTTGTGTCGGGCCAGCCAGTTTTTCCTTACTTTAAAGTATCACTTTGCGTTCGTGGGATTCAAACGGACTCCAGCAATGGACACCACGAGGCTTTTTGTCCCTGTCAGCTGCTCCCACCTGCTGTTGGTATAAGAGCACCTGGAGCACTGGCTTCCATCGTCTGCTCTGGGTCTCCCATTCCATGGAAAACCTGCTTTTTCTGACACATTTAATCCTGTCAGTCCGTATTTTTTTAGTGTGGGGTTGGCGATTCCGAACTCCGAGAAACCCTCCGGTCGTCTGGGGGGTTGTTGAGGACAAAACTAATGAGGAAAACGTGGGGGAGTTGTCATCTCGCTTTTGCTTATTTGTCTGCAGGTGGCAATAAAAATCATTGACAAATCCCAGCTGGACGCCGTGAATCTGGAGAAGATCTACCGGGAGGTGCAGATAATGAAGATGCTGGATCACCCGCACATCATAAAGCTCTATCAGGTGGGGTCACTGGTGGCTTTTCCCCTTGCTCCCCGTCTCTTTTTGCTCCTGGATGAGCTCCTCGGTGAAAGATTTTGAAGGGTTTTAATTGTGGGTTTATTAGGTTTTTTTAGTGCCCGCGGTTCGTACAGTGAAATGTAGGTTTGTTTTGTAGTGGTTTTTTTTTTCTTCTGTTCCTGCAGCGTGTGGTAAAATGTTTGAGGCACTTCTGCTCCAGTTCAGTGCTGCCTTTAAGGCTTTTCCTCCCTTTAGGATCTGCCTGTTGGTGCTCTGTTTAACAAACAGAGGATACACACCCTTGCTTCAAATAAACCCGGCTCAACAAAGAGCTGGGTGTGCTAAAGCTTGGAGTTTAAGGTCATCTGACAACACCTCTGAAGGAAAACCAAGCACCAGGACTTGGACCTGTGGTGGTGGAGTTGTGAATGAAGATGGAGAACCCCAGTTTAGCTTTTAACTTCGTTTTAAGTGGAAGAAACTGGCACTTGATCTGTGAAACACTGATCTGCCAGGCAGAGATGGACCTTAAGGAGTTAAATAGAGTAAATAATGTCTTCCACAGTTCCTTCTGAGTGAATGGCAGCACACAAAAATGGTAGAGGGGAGTCTGGGAATAGTTAAATTGCATCTGGAGATCGGCAAGATCATTTAAAGAGGGGGGTAATGATTATGGAGCGCTTAATCCTTCACCGTTAGTGGACTGGCTGGTTAAAAACGCAGTTGACAGGTGAGTTTATTTTAAAAATAGCCTTCAAAACTGTCTCACTTGGCTGCTTTTATCGCGTGCCCATCGCTGTGCTGGGTCCACTCTACGAGTCTGAGTTGTCTCATGTCAAGGAAGGGCTGTCAGAGTTGGGTGATGGCAAAGATCAAACTCACCAGGGCCTTGTCCCCAAACAACAGCTCATGCTGAGCTCTCTTACTGAGGCTGCTGAGAGAGAGACCCAAAATGCGTCGAAATTGTTGTGTTGGGCTCAGGGCGAGTCCAAAACGGACTCTTTGAAGTGGAGGGTGTTTCGCTTTGGGTCAGGATTTTGGTTGGGCTGTTTGCCCAGATGGCGATAACTCCACGTGCAAGGCAGAAGGATAAGGATGCACTCTGGTGGGTTGGTTGTTTGGTGTTTTTTTTTTGCTTTTTGCACTTCCCACAAGCCACTCAAATGTGATTTCTTCACCAACAGGTGATGGAGACCAAAAGCATGTTGTACCTCGTGACAGAATTTGCCAAAAATGGAGAAATTTTCGGTAAGCAAGAGAATATTTTCCCCTTCAACATTTTAATGCTCTGGGTAATTAAGGATCTCTCTGAGTCTGTTGTCAGAGACTTAATATTTCTGTACTTTTTTTTTTCTGAAGTTACTTTATTTTTTTCCGATTTGTTGGAGGGATTTCTCAGAGTGGCCTCTCTAATTGAGGATGGGATATTCTGCTGTGGGTGTATTTGCCACTGTCATACTGAGATGCTTTAAAGTGTGTCCTTCAAGGTGTGGGGGTCAGGAGTTGGGAGCTGGTTAATGTTCTTTTAATGCCATGTCAGGCTGGGGATTAAACAGCCCGGTATTAAAACCTCATTGAGCCTTTTCAGCTCTGCTAAACCATCACTTCATGGTGCTGACTGAGAGTTCGTGGGCAGGATTGTTTCTGACCTGCTTCAGTGACGTTTTCTCCACTCAGCAGCAGTTTTGTGTAGCCATGACTTTCACCACTCAATGTCACTGTCGTAAATGTGTCGAGCCTCGACCCTTCAAATGCTGTTGTACCTTTGGATGGTTTTTAAAAATACCTTTTAACTCTGCAGAAACGTGTGAATGAAAAGGGTTTCATTTGTGCTCAAGACTTTACAGATCTACAGAGTAAATATTTGGGAAAACACTTCTCACTCAGAACAGCAGCTAGATGTGCAAACACTCCTACATGAAATATGTACAGTAACCATGCAAAGTGTGCTCTGGTTGTGCAGAGGAAAAAGCAGCAGTTCCACTGACACTCTCCTGAGTGCTTCTCTCGCAAACTTGCAGTTACTGATTCACAGTTTAACCAGAGTGACCTAAATTCTGCGCTGGGTTTTGTCCTGCTCACTAGGGAAGCCCAAGTTCGTGTTCTTTTGTCCTCAAACTAAATTCTGCGGAGGGTGAGATTCCCTTCCCAGCTGGTCCTGGTGGCACTGCAGTGTCCAGGAGCAGGACACAGTCCCAGATGTTTTCTGGACCCTTTCAGCACAAACACCTCCCTCAACAAAGCTAGACAGGAACTGAGATTTATTTTTTTTTTAATGATAAAGATTCTTTCTAACATTTAGTGTAGGGAATGACTGTCCAGCTCTGCAGCTGGTTGCTCAGGACTCTGGATGGATGGATGGATGGATGGCTGCAGTCTCAAGCCATCCTGATCCAACGTTCTGATCACCTGCAGAGAAAAAGAACCCTCATGTTTACGTTGGATTTCCTGAGTTTCAGTCGGTTTCCACTGCCTTTTGTCCTTTTGCTGGGTACTTCAGCTTTGCCATCTCCCTCCTGGTCAGTATTTCTACATCAAATAAGATCTCCCTCTGTACCGTGTCTTCTCCAGGCTGAGCCCCCACTGCTCTGTGAGCTCTGCAGACCCTTAATGATGTTTATTAACCATCCCTGTACTCTCTTTGGTGTGTACCAGAGCTTTAACGTTCCAAATTCAACATGGGTCCAAACCTAAATGAAGGAGTGTATCTTCAATAAAAGCACTGACCCCTGGGTTTGCCAGGCAGTGTCTGAGTCATTTGTTTTGAAGCCAATACACCTTAATCTTTTAATTGTCCGGCAAACAATTGCACTTGGGGCTCCTGAAAAGGCTGGACAGGGAAGCCCGGGACAAAAGTCCTGCTGTGGATCCAGCTGAACCTAAAATATCTTCTGGTTTCTTCTTCGCTGTAGTAAAATGAAAACATCCAAACCCTGCTATGGAAATGTGCAGGCAGAGGGTGACACAAGGCTAAGATTTGTCCGCGGGTGTAAAACCTGGAGGTCTCCTGGCAGAGGCTTTGCTGTTCCAGCCTCTGCAAGAGGGGCACGTCCAGTAAAACCCCGGCGTTGCGGCTCTGAGCTCCGGAGCTCTGCACGTGCAATATTCGAGCGGTGCCCGCGTCCTGAGCGTCTCCAGCAAGTCCCAGCTGTCCTGGAGTGGTTCCTGTGCCCAGGGGCTGGCTCAGTGCCCGCCTCCCAGTGCCAGCCCTCCCTGTTTGCACACCGGTTAATGCACAAACGGGCCCCAGCCCCTGCTTGGAGGGGCTGTGCTCTCCTTGTGCAGGGGGAGAAGGTGCCGATTTCAGGACAAATGGAGAGCTGGTGAAATCCTGAGGGCCCGAGGGGGTTTGGAGCCTTTAAATGGGTCCTGACAGGCCAGGGCCTTTAAAAGCAAAATGACAGCTTGGATTCATTAACTTGTTTGCTGCATTGCTAACAAATGATGGATTAACAGCTTAAAGGGCTGGCTTGTGCTCAGGGTAATTTAGTTTGTGCCTTTGATATCTGACTTCACCTTGATATCATATGATTTGTCAGTCACTTTGTGACTGAATGATATTTAGCTTGCAAATATTATGATCTCCCCTTACTGCCAGGCTTTTGTTTGTTCTTGCGCTTTGCCAAGTTAAACCAGCTGAAAGTGTTTGAAGACTTGGTTAGAAGCTCTGAGGGGAGTTTTCAGATCTGCAGGTTCCAGGGATCGGATTTTATCGTGAAGAAAGCAGGAAAGTTTTAAGTGAAAATCTCGCAAACAAGTTATAAAGCCCCCCCCCAAACAACATTTGAATTAAAAATCCCCTAAAACACAGGCTAACAAAGCCGTTGTGCTGGGCAGGATGATCCTGCCTGGATCACTGATGTCACACAAACTGGTTTAGAAGGTGCAATTAATTGCTGGGTATAAAATCCATATGCGTTTGCTGCTCCTTGGCCATTCTTTGTAGGGTGTCAAAGGAAATTCCAAACCCATCCTAACAGTTGATTCTTTGATCTTTGTGCTTGTAAGACAAAGAATAGTCTTGGCTGTAGAAGCTGTGTCTGTTGAGACTCACCCAGCTGCTGCTCCCCTTGTTTTTGCTGCTGAGGATAAATGAAGTTGTTGCTCTCAGGGCTAACGCTGGTTTTCACAACGTAATCAAACATGAAAACAAAATGTTCTTTTCTGCCTGTGACGCAATGAAGACGAGAGGGAGGTCAGGATGGGCACTTTATGGGCGCTTGTTTTGTTTCCAGAAAACAGCAACAAAATTAAAATACTTTCAGCCACTGTGCAGCCTCTGGTGGGGCTTCACTGGGACAAGGGTGGTGTGGAACCTGCAGGAACTGGGCAGCCCAAAGCCTGAAGTGCCTCGTGGTGGTGAATGAAGCCAGTTATTCCAAGCACTCCCCACGAGTTGTGTCCTGTGAAAATATTGATCAGGCAGCCCTAAAGGAAGGAGCAGAGCAGAGTTTCGTGATGCATCAGCTTTTCCTTACTTTTGTTTTTTTTTTTGTTGTTGTTTTTCCCCCGTTCTTGGGGAGGGTGTTTTCCATTCTTTCCCGGGGCAGGGTGGGGAAGGATAACGAGCTGCAGGGAACAGGGTTTGGCCGAAACACCTTCCAAGTGGAATTTCTTCCAGCGGGGGTGAACCCTGTGGCTCCTGAGCCGTTTCTGGCTGTCCAGCCCTCTTAAGCCTGGCTTATCTCCCCAGACTACCTGGCCAGCCACGGCCGCCTGAGCGAGTCCGAGGCGCGGCGCAAGTTCTGGCAGATCCTGTCGGCGGTGGAGTATTGCCACGGCAGGAAGATCGTGCACAGGGACCTGAAGGCTGAGAACCTCCTGCTGGACAACAACATGAACATCAAAATAGCAGGTACTCACAGCTCAGGGGGCGTTCGGTAGCGATTTTATGAGGAGGTCCTGCTGTGCTCGAGGCACAGAAAGCTGGTGATAACGTGTCAGACTTGTGCAGTTTGTCCAAGTGCCTGTGGCCCGGAGATTTCCTGGATTATCCCTATTACACTTTAAAGATAAAAAAAATCAGTAATTTCTAGGAGTTACGGACGCTTCTGGTGGGTGTCATGGCACGTCTTTGGTGCTGCCAGATGTTCAGGTTAAAACAGAGTTAATCAAATAACTTCTTTCAGCATTGGGGGGGAAAACCCTCAAAATGGAAGCTTATTGATTCCCCCCCCCTTTTTGCATGCATGATTTCATTTTAATTATAAATTTAGACGCAGCAGATGTTGCTCAGGATGGAAATGGTGTCATTACAATTCCATGAATCCTTCCATACTGATTTTAGCCCGGCAGGACTTGGGAAAACTAGGTAATACCTTGATTTGGGGGGCTGTTGAGCTTCAGACATCACTAACGTGGGAGCAGGAAGGGAAGGTGAGTGCTGGGAGGAGCTGGTTTGGGAAGGAGTGAGTTTGCTTGTCCTGACAAGGAGCTGTGACTCCACAGCCAGTCAGGCTGAGAAAGGCGAAGTGATAAAACATTTCTGATCACTGCTGCAGGATTTCACCCTTCCTGGCCCTCCTGAAATGGTGCAAGGGTTTTGGTACATCCTTGAGCTTTAACCCAGTGGGTTCATCAGCACTGCTGCTGTTTGGGGGGGGGAGAATTTTTCCTTCCCTCATCTCTGATATCTTCCCTGCATTCATCTCCAGCAGCTCCTGGCAATCAGAGCACCTGGAGATTTACGGCTGGCAGACAATTTATTTACCAGGACAATTTATGCCTTCAGTAAATACTGTGTCTAAGGGCTGCAAGTCACCCACTTGCTATGAGTAATGGAACTGGATGGGAGGGAATTTTGGTGCTATTGTTCGTCTGAGCTTTCTTTCCTCGCCTTCTCCCCATTCCCACCACCACACTCGCTGCCTGCTGATGTCCCTCCCCATCACTGTGCTGCTCTGTAGGTTGTTTCTGTTCAGCCTGGCACCTTTTTCCAGAGCTCCTCAGGGGTCTCAACCGTGCTGTATCCAGAGTTATTCCTTGCCTGGACGTCCTCAGCACTGCGGGGATGTGAATTCCTGTCCCCCCCCAACTGAACACGACCCAGGCTCACAAAAACCCTCCTCCAAAGGCATCTCAGGAGACCCGTTAGCCAAAGAAAGGTTAGAGCCGTGAACTGCTCGGGGTCTCCAGGGAATCAAAGAAAAGCACTGAGAAATGGTAGTTGTGAGATTCCATCAGCTGCTGCTGCTGCTCTTCCCTGCCTCAGCCACTCTCCTGCTCCACTTCTCTGTTACAGCAGGTTAATTACAGGTGGTCTGTATGCAGATGAGCCCATTAGCCGGCACTGGTTCTTCCACGTGTCTTTGTCAAGCTCTATCAGGTTTGCTTGGGTGATAAAGGAGGAAAGTTAAGGCCTGCTTGGAAACTTTGCAGTGATTTGTGCTGAGTCAGTTGTTGCATTTTTTTCCCTCCAAAGGAGATAGATGACGAACTCCCCGGAACATTTATCCGTGATTTTGGAGTTATCTGGTGCTGTGCAGAGCCCTGAGAACACTCTCTTCCAGTCGTTCATACTCTTCATGGCCCATTTATCAAACTGTGGAAGAACAGAGGGCAGCCAGGATCCCAGCTCTGATAGCTGCAATTAGGCTCTAATTTGAATTAATCTAGGAATTGAAAAATGGCCCAGTAACTGATGAATTGCTTTGGTAAAGCTCTGCAGTGTCAGTGTTCGCACGGGGTCCCAGCACTAAGCATGAGGCTCTTCCTTCCTGATCACTCCAAGCAGCTAAAAAATCCCCACAGGGATCCTCCTGGCCATTCCAGGCTCTTCCTGACTTCCAGTGGTCCTCTTGATTCATTCTGGTGCTTCTGAGACTTTTATTGAAGCTTTTACTCTTCAAAAATGCAACATTTTTCAGTCAAAGGCAGAAAAGTGCGTAAAGTTACGTCTGCGTTTCAGCTGCCAGGAGGGTAAGATTGAAAAATAAACGCTCCTAAAACTGTGAACTTTGATTAAAACAGGAGGCTGAGCTGAAATTCAGTAGTTCAGTGTTAATATTGCTCTCAAAGGAATGGGGTAGATAAAATTCTTAGGATCTTCCTCTTCAGTCTCGGTAGCTGGACGAGAAGTGGAGGATGCGTAAAAGCCTCGAGGGGAGACTTTTGATGGACTCGTTTTCTCAAGTCCCAGTTTTAGCCTCAGCAGCCAGAAGTGAAGGTATAAATGAGATAAAATGAAGGTTGCAGGTGAGGAATGCCACTCCAGGCAGAACCCCGCGGTTTGATGTGGAATTTGCGTTCGGCACCTCCTTGGCTCTCCCCGGAGCTCCTGCCCGCGGCGCAGCCGGGCTGGTCGCGTCACCTTCACCTTTTTGCTGGTCCTCGAGGGGCTCTTGGGGACCGGTTTGGGTTCCTGCCGGCCGATCCCACCGCGCTTGGTGGTCTGTGCAGCGAAGAGCTCGGCGCATCGGTGCGCTGATGGGGTGCAGGGTGGGAGGGTGAGCCGCTCCCTGGGTGCTGCCGGGCTGGGAGATGCCTGCACGACTCCAGTGGCGAAGGCTCCGCGCGCTTGGACCAGCCCAGGTAGCAGAGACTGTTATTTTGAAGCAGGTTGTGGTGCTGGTTTGTCTTGCTGGTGGACAGTAAAATATGCATTGACGTCAGAAGTGGCTGCTCAGCATTCAGGCCGTGAAGTGGGTCAGGTTTGTGCCTGACACTGCTCATACCTTGCCTTTATCAGCCCCTCTCTCTCCCCCATTATCTGCGTGGCTCACATTACTGCTGCAACAAAGGCTGCCTGTGGCTCCCTGCAGCCCGGGCTGAGTGAGCCCTGCTGGTGGTTTCAGGAGAATGGATTCCTTGTGGCTCCCGAGGCTGGATCCCCTCGGAAGGGCTGCGGAGGGACACGTTAGAGGCTCCCTGGTCCTGCTGGATGCAGGGCACAAATTGGCAGTGGCCCTGGCAGGGAGCTCCCGTTTCTGGGATTGCAAAAGGGGCTGAAACCTCAGGCTTGTTTCCATTTTTACCGGGAAAACAGATTCCATTGGGGTGATGCGCGCGCTCCAAAAATTATACCTTCCAAACTCAAGATTATCCTGAAGGGGGTAATAATGGGATTGGGAAACCGAATACCGCCGCTGTGGAGAGCCAATATTTGCAGATTGCACAAACACAGAGTTTATTCAACTCAACACAATGCTGCAAATGATGGGATTTTTTTCTTTTTTTTTTTTTAATAACGTGCAGATTCAGGCAAATGTTAAGAAGATCACTCCATTATATAATCTCAGTCCTCTGGTAATCAGTCCAATTTCAGCCCTTTTAGAATTCTGTGGCTGGCATATGTTTTTGGGTTTGGGGTTTTTTTTTTTATGGGCAGATCAGCAACTGCAAAGTAGAAACCAGGTGGAAGAGAGAGAATGAGAGATGAGTGATTGTCTTGTGCTTAATTGACTCCTGACCATTCTAACACTCCAAAAAGTGGGACAACTAAACCGATGGTGGAGTAATTAAAAATTGAGGAAGCCCCATAGACTAATCATCCAGCATCCTGTCTAAATCCTGAACTCTTTTCTTTGAAATGGTTTTCCTGGGTGCCATCAGTTCTGGAGTCCTCTAGAGATGTCCTGTGTTAGATGAAAAAGTCCAGTGGGAGTCAGGAGGTGTCTGGCTCTGGGTTTTGTGTTGTCAGTGCATGCTGTTTGTTCAGCAGAAACTCCTGGCTGAAGGACACTGGTGTTTAACTGGTCGTGAAAAAGGGAAGAAACTGAAGTTTTAGTACCGCAGGTCGAAGGCAGAGGGAAGGGACCATTCTCAGGTGCGTGGGACGACGCTCCTACCCCAGGCACACAGCCTGGTGAGGAATTCTGCGCTGGGTGACTTACCCCTGTCCTCCCTGCCCCAGACCCCAGCGTGTGCTGTGGCTGCTCACACAGTTCATCCTGGGCTGCTGCTTCTGGTGTCAGTTTGTAGCCCTTCCATTCATGAATTTGCCTAACAGAGCTCAATGGTCTGTGCTGTCACAAGACCATCAGGTGCCAGCCAAGTGCTGCTCTTCCACCCAGTTAAGCACTGCCTGGGCACTGCAGGTTCTGTTAATTCTGCTGCTCAGAGAGGGAGCAAAGGCAACAGCCTGGCAGGGATCAAAACCATTCAGCTCCAAGATGTCCTTGAGGTGCTTTTGGTAAGCACAAACTGTAAACTATGACGTGTTATGAAATTAGTCATGTCGAGATAATTGGAACACGCACCTGAGGCTTCTCGTGCCCTGGTCAGTCATGCCTAAAGACTCTGTTCTTTTGGCTGCTCAGCTTTTGTTCATGTGAAGTGATTTCCAGGTGCTCACATCCACCAAAAGGGCTAACTTTGAAATCCAGCCTGGACAGGCGAAGAGTTTCACTTTCCTGAGGGTTTGAAATCCTCGTGTTTCCAAGCAGGTCACGCTTCTCTTTAGCTGTGCTTACAAATACATGTTCTTGTGAATCTGATAGGGAGATTTATGAGGGTGGCACCTGAGTAAGAGCTGCAGTTCAGAGATAAAGCCTGATATTTATCTGCAGTTCTAAGAGGATGTTGAAAAATCTGACAAATCCAAGATAAGTGAAGGGAGAAATCAGATTTAATGACACCTACACGGAATGGCAAAACGCTTCTGAGGGAAGAAATTGCTTCGTGTCTCCTGAAGTTATTGTCAAGGTTGCCAAGCCAATTACGTGTGAAGAAAAGTCTTCTCAAAGAGGATAAGAGAAAGAAAATAATCCACAACAAAAGTCTGGCTGTGATGGGAGGGGGAAGGCAGGTGACACACAGTGATGGGGGGGTTTGGGGCAGAAGGGTTCGTTTTTGGCGCGGCTGAAGTTGCAGAGCTGGGGTTGGGGGGATGTGGAAGGGAAGACGGTGGCTGGCACGTAAAGTTTGCTCCGAAATCCCCTTCAGCTCTGGTGCTCCCATAGCTGCTGCTTCTGCCTGTGTTCCTTTTGGAGGGGTGCTGCAGGAAGGGTTCTGTCAGAGGGTTGCTGGAGCTCTTGTGTCCTGTTAGGAAAGGAATCCCCGTCCTGGTGAGCTCAGTGCCAACAGTCAGATTCAGTGCAACAACTCCAGGTTAACTTTAAGCCTGGTAAGTTTTTCTTTAATGCCTCCCTACTGCTTTGATTCCAAGGGTTCTCTCGTGGCTTTATAGCCCATGATGTGTGTGAGAGAGCCCAATCTTTCCTCTGAGCACCCCAAACTGTGCAAATGGCAGTAAATGAAGCATCAGCAGGGTAACCACGGTGTTTATCAGGTTTGCTATCTGCTGAGCAGCATTAACATCCCTCTGAGGTATTCAGAGCTGGGACTGCTAAACCAACAGCCTGATTCCTGTTTGTCCCCACTGTTGACTTTCACAGCACTGCTCCAGTCCCCCCAGCACTCAGCACTGCCCTGGTGGGAGGGGAGAGCCATCAGACTGGCTGACCCCGAGTCCTGCCGCACTGGTGGCTGTTGTCCTGCTTTTCACTGCTGGGTTATTAAAAATGGTGGCTGATATTAGTCCTGAGGGGTTTTTATTACGCCCTGAAAAGAAACATTTTAAAGAACCGTTTGGCTGCGGGGCGGTAGCTTGAGTTGCAGACAGTCCCAGTAGCCGTGTCCTTCCCAGCAAAAGTCCCCGTGTTTTCCCAAGCTTGTTGCTTTTGGCAGAGTTCCTTCCTCCCAGCTCTGAAGCTGATGCTTTTGTTGTCAAAGTCTTGTTGTGTATTCAAGGCTTGGAGGGCACCTCAGGAAAGCCCGGGAAATCTCAGACCCAGCGGTAAAATCTCGATACATCCCTTGGCAAGCCAATAAGCTCGTTTGTCTGCGTGACTGCCAGCTCGTTGAATTTCAGTGATGGTTGTTTATAAAACTCGGATTTAGCAGGCTGGTGCACGTGTGCAGGTTGTGAAGTTTCTCGGTGCTTAAATAATCCCACAGCTGTCCTGCCGACAGCAGCGCAGGACGAGCAGCATCCCCACGTTTGCAGTGGGAGCCCCGACGAAAGGGTCTGGGGGACGGAGCCCCTTCAGGAACCAAAGGGCACATCGTTATTCTCTGGGGTGCAACTGGAGGCTGGAGCGAGTGACTTTTCCCCAAACCCCCCCCCTTAATCTCTCCACAGATTTTGGCTTTGGGAATTTCTATAAGAGTGGTGAACCTCTGACAACGTGGTGTGGGAGCCCCCCCTACGCAGCCCCAGAAGTCTTTGAAGGCCAGCAGTACGAGGGACCCCAGCTGGATATCTGGGTATCATTATCCTTCTTCTTTTTCTTTTCTTTTCTTTTTTTTTTTTTTTTTAACTGGTTTTAAGTCAGCTTTTAGGGAGCTGGAACAAAAGAATCATCTTGTGGTTTGTTTTTGTTTCTTGAGCTGCGGGCGAGCCGTTTCTCTTCAGGTTTGTTGTTTCTTGAGTGTCACAAAATGCTTCTCAACACTGAGGGGACTTGAGTTGGCCTGTCCAGGTGGCTGTTAAATGAGCATTACAGGTGGGTGTCAGCCCACTGAGGGGAAAACTGCAGCTCCTCCAGAAGCTCCCTGAGTGAATGAGGGAACTTTGATTTATTTTTTTTCAGTACATTCAGTATTTTCTGTGAGAACACTGCACGCAGCATCGCACAGGCACTGACATTGGGGGTGCACTCGGTGGAAAGTCACCGTTTGGCTGCTGATCTGATTTCATCTGATTGCACTGACAAATAAGAGCTGTGCTTTTAGGTACATATGTTTGTCTGTGGGCTTAAATCTGCATAATATACCTAGAGGGAGATGGATTTTAAAAGGGCTCCAGCCTCTCTGGACCTTTAGCAACTGGTAAACACAGAGCAGACGTCAGCCAGGCGCTGTTTGAACATCAGAAGGCAATCTCTGAACTTTGGTAAATATTCCTTATATATTTAAGTTCCTAACTCATTAACAGAATCTGCCTGCCCACAGAGAAGTGGATAAAATCATCATCATCATCACTTCTGTCCTGAGTCAAGGATTCTGGGTCTCTTCACAGCAGTTCTGAAGGTGCTGAGCTTGCAGGAGGGGTGGAGCAACCCACAGTTAATTTTTTTGGCAGGTTAAGGAAGGGACCTTTTAAAATGTACATATTTGATTTTAAAAACCTCTGTGCCACTTGCAGAGTTTTTAAGGTGAATTACCTGCTTTTTCCTCCCCCCTCGAGAAATCTTGTGCTGTGCCAGCTGACTGGCACGAGACTCTGCTGGGGTTATCTCATGTAGTGGTTTGTTGTGGGTTTTTTTGGCATGAACTGCAAGAGCCTTTTCCACTGGCAGTGCCAACGAACCCGCACACCTTGAGGAATAAGCCTGAGAACTGAACTGGCCATTCCCTCTCTTCCAGAGCATGGGGGTGGTGCTCTACGTGCTGGTGTGTGGAGCCTTACCCTTTGATGGACCAACCCTCCCCATCCTGAGGCAGAGAGTTCTGGAAGGAAGGTTCAGGATCCCCTATTTCATGTCAGAAGGTAACTGTGCGTCCTCTTCTGCTCCTGAATAAGTGATAAACCCCATGTTGCAGTGCGGCAGAGGGTGGTGCAGCTCTGCCTCTAGTTGGCCACGCTGTGCATTTGAAGAAGTCTGGGCTTTTCTCCTTCTTAACGTGGCTTTTACTCTTGTTCTGAGAGGTTGTTTTAGCCCTCAGGAGCTGGGTCAGGTAGCAGCGAGGCGGTTCCTCTTGGCACCTCTTGCAGTGCCGGGTCTCGGGTACCACCGAGCGATTCTTTCCTGACACTGGCAATTCTTCTTTTCCCCACAGAGTGTGAACACCTGATCAGGAGAATGCTGGTCCTGGACCCATCCAAAAGGTTGACTATTGCTCAGATTAAGGAGCACAAGTGGATGCTTGTAGAAGTTCCTGCCCAGAGGCCAATTCTTTACCCCCCAGGAGAGGAGAACGAGCCTTCCATCGGGGAGTACAACGAGCAGGTCCTGAGGCTGATGCACAGCCTTGGCATAGACCAGCAGAAAACTGTTGAGGTAAAATACACTCAGAGGGGTGTTTCCTGAGTGGGGTCGGATAAATCATTAACTTGGCAGCTGGAGAGAGGGGAGGGGAGATTAGAATTGGAAGTAAATTAATTTTGAGCTTTTAAGAGGGTGGCAAATGAAAATCTAGAAGGAGCATGACAGCAGCTGAATGCCTCTTGCCCTATCTTAAGTCATGCTTGTTACCAAACATAAATGCCAAGGCTCCCTGTGGAGTTAAAACAATCATTTCCTTCAGAATTCTTGATGCTTTAAGCAATCATGGAGGAGCTCAGTCCTTTCTCCAGGCTCAGCTCTGTGAAGGGTCGGAGTGGCACCTGACTGGTGGCTACAAGTCCTGCTGCAGCCCAGAACGTATCACTGAACTAAACTCTGCTTTGAAACCTTCCTAGTTGAGAACAACTCAGTCTACCCACCCCACTGCCTCCTAAATATCCCCCCCACCAGCAATTCTTTCTTTCTCCTGGTCTTGCAGAACACAAAAAGCCACAACGCACGTTTGGCTGCCCCCACACCCCCGTGCCTCTGTTTTTCAGTCCCTGCAGAACAAGAGCTACAACCACTTCGCTGCTATCTATTACCTGTTGGTGGAGAGGCTCAAATCCCACCGGAGCAGCTTCCCCGTGGAGCAGAGGGTGGACGCCCGGCAGCGCCGGCCCAGCACCATCGCCGAGCAGACCGTGGCCAAGGTGAGAGGAGGGGGTGGGCCCTGAGGACACTGCTCCCTCCCCAAACCTGCATTTCCCTCGCAGTCCACTGCTGCTTTGCTGATTTCTGCCCTGGGTGGTTTCGGGCAGGCGGTGGGTTTTGAGCCTGGTGAGGACCTGCCTGCCTTGACCTCAGCCCCCACTTTAATTTCCAGCCATATTTGCTTAACCCTTTGTTAAGAATTTCGAACCTTTTGCTGGCAAGCCAGGGGTTAAAGAGTTAGAGGAACACCGGTTCTGGAGCCTGTGCAACACTTGGAGTATCTTTTAATGTGATTACCAAACGAGCTGTTGAGTTTATGGAGAGCTGTGTTAGCATGGGGGCTAAAAGCATGCGGGCTCCACTTAGCGTTATAAACACAGTCACTCTGAAGGGACCTGTTGAAAATAAAATTGCCTTCTCCCCTGCTGTTCTCCAGCTATGCTTTCTGTCTCCCCTGAAATGAAGCGTGGCAAGGAACAGTAAAGAGGAGCCCAAAAGAAAACACATCAGGTTAAGATGCCAATTCATTGTAGTATCTTAAGTGCCTGATAAAAATGTCATTATCTGGAGCCACTTCATGGCTGAAGACTCAGAGATTTGTTCCTCGGTGATGTCATTTCTTTTAAGATTTGTGGTGCTTTTCCCTGCAGCAAGGGCCCAGTTTCCTCTGCGTGCACAGAGCCAAGGTGGTGACTAATTGATTTAAGTCTTAAGGATGTCACGTGTGTTTTGTCAAGAGCAGTTCTGGGGGCTGCTCTTGATAAAGAGCATCTTTACATCTGGTGCCACTGCATGGCTGTCCCCTTAGTCCCCTCCTAATTACACTGCCTGATTCAGCACAGGCTCTGAGGCTACTCAGTCTGCTGCTTCTTCCAGAAGGAAAGGTCCAGCTCATCCCAATAATTCTGAGTCTTCTTTATTAATTTTGTTTTTACCGTGTTCTTTTGTTCCATTGAGATACACAGGCACGGTACAGGCTCTTCTGGTAATGCATAACTGGAACCATGAAAGACTTGGCTTAAGATGACTCGGTGTGGTCTCAAATAAATATTCTCTCAAGTTCCCATCCTCCTGGGTGCTGTGCTGCTGCTGTAGGGACCAATTGCCCAAATTCCACTTCCCCTTTCAAGAGAAATCACAGCCACGCTGCTCCTTTGTTTTTTTTTTTGGTGCTTCAGGCAGCAAGACTCTTATTTGAGTTTGGGTTGTGTGTCGAGGTGAAAGCCAGACAGCCTCAGGTGTGACAACACAGGCCCAGGAACAGCAGGAGGGCCGACAAAGATTAAACCGGCCATTTGCTTGGAGAGTAGCTCTAGTGACAGAAAGGCACAGTGTTCAAAAGCAAATTATTAATCATGAGGTGTATTAAAAGCAGGTGGAGCCAGAAAAAGGAGGAGGGAAACGCCTCCTGGAAGGGGGAGTCCCTTGTTGTCCTACATTCCTGTACTTCAGAGCCGTGTCACGCCACTTTCTCTCCAGCCACAACCTTGCAGTTGTCCTGAGGAAGAGGATGATTTGTTTTCACCCGTGGTGGCACCACAGCTCCTGTGTAAGGCTGGTTGTTTCCTTTTGGGCAGGCAAGTGGTGTGGGTACTGCACTCCAGGGAATGAAGGCCAAGGAGCAGTGAAAAATCACTGTTTTCCTCGCTGTGCCATGCCTGCCTTCCCTGGACACACCTCGGCCCCCAGCAGATAAAACCTGTCCCTTCACAGCCAGCCTGCTCTGCTCTTCCTCAGCCTCTTCCCTGCGGGAATCGGGGCATGTTAGAAAAGTCACTGAAAACATCCCCCCCCTCCTGTGCTCGTGGCAACGTTTGTACTGAAGACAAAAAGGAATTGCAGCACCACGGGCAGGTCCCAGACGCTGCTGTGAGGTGCTCACCTGCAAAAAGTGGCAGGTGGAACGACACTTGGGGGGTTGTTTGTGTGGGTTTTGGGGTGGAAGTGCCTCTTTTTTTTTTGTAGCGTAAAGACTAAGGGTGTCACTCACCTGGAACGAAGAGCTAAATCTCGCACTTCGGCAGTGGGCGATTTGCCCCCTTGTCCGTTGTTCTTCACCTACAACTGTTCCGGTCTTTTGAGCTCTTCAAAAATCTCTCCTTCAGGCCCAGGCTGTGGTACCCTCGGTGAACCTGCACTCCCAAAATGCCAGGCTCCTGCAGTCCCCGGGGCTCCCCTCAGCCTCAGGAGCAGAAGCCTTTTCCTTCCCTCCGTCCGGCTGCCGGGGAGAGGCGGCGTTCATGGAGGAAGAAAGAGTTGAGACGCCAAAGGTACGGCTTGAAATCGCCCCCCTTGTTGCCCTTGGGTTTCCTTTCAGAAGCCCTTAAGGCCAAAAGAGATGGTTTGCCTTTTAACTTGCTGCCCGAAAGCGCAGCTAATGGTGTGCCTGTTTCCTTAAATTTCAGTATTTAAGCATCAGACCTGTAGGTATTCCACATTCTTTCTCCACTTCTCTTCCATATAACTCTCCACAGCTGTGTCTTTTTTCATCCTTAATCTGCCTCTCGTGTTCTTTGCTTACATTCCAGTCTTACCACGCTGTATTCGTAAAAGAAAAACCAACCTACAAAAGTGTTTGGGGTTTGTTGTTTTTTCCCCCTTCCTTTTTCTTCTCAAATCTGTTTTCAAGAGCCCTGAAGGTTCCTCATGTACAACTTACAATACAAAGAGGGAACTGCTGGGTGTCTAAATAACCTACTGAGCTGCTCATCCCAAAATTCAGAGAATTGAGGATGGGAAGGTACAGTGGAACCCAAACCAGGAGCTTCTGTTGCCAGCTGAAGCAATTAAAATACCCTGAACATAAGATTCCCCTCTCCCTGCCAGTCTCACAGTAAGCCAGCAGTCAGTCACCTTTTTTTTTTTGCTGATTTTTCCTGTGGAATGGTGAGTATCCAGCAGGACCCTCTGACTGGCAAAACCCATCAGAACTGCAGCATCTCAGGGTGCAGCAGTTCCCCAGTTCAGGCCAGTCCTGGAACTGGGGAAGTTTTCTATGAAGTGTGTTATTATTCCCGTAAAACTGCTGCTGTTCTCTCTCATATCACATCCCCTTGTGACTTGAATTTCGGCATATTTATTTTGCCTGGTGCCAGTTGAGGTGGGGGGGAGTGATTTCATGCTTGCCAGTTGGAAGCTTTTATTGCTCCCAGTTAGTTACCAGCACTTGGGAGTGTGGCCCTGGTTCTCAGCACTGTTTTAACCCACCCCTTGGGTGGTCTCCTACAGCTGGAAAGCCAAAAAGCAGTTCAAAGATGTTTGGAAATGACCATTTCAGGCTTTATTTTGCATCCCCCCTTTGCTTTACAGATGCAATTTGGCCAGAGTAGGTCAACAACTGGTGACTTACAGCAAGGTGTCAGGTCACAACTCCCTGGGGAATATTCAGGTGTTTTAAGTGTTGTAGAACATGTCCTTCAAAGAATTCCGAGCTCTGATCCCTGTGCCGTGGTAAACTGCAGGCAGCCAACTGCCCGTGTGGGGTGGGTTCCCCTCTTCCTTTCCTGCACTTTTGCTGCCAGATCAGTCCAAGGCGTTTCAATGGAAAAGTCACAAATGGAAAGTCAGGTGTGCGATAAATGAGGCTCAGAGATATAATCCACTGCATTAAAACAGAGGCGGCAGATCCAGGATTTTGCCATGCAAGGATCATCGTTTTACCGGAGCTCAAAACCACTCAGAGCTGTTTCTTGATGCTGCTTTAAGATATTTCCCTACAGTGCCACCCTGTAACCTGCTCCAGGAGCATTTGTTGACAGCCCCTGTTAATGCAGTGAAACCTCTTTTTTCCAAACACACCTGTTTGGAAAATGCCAAGGAACTTGGAAGGAAGTTCAGGAATGGCTCATCTATGGTTTTTACATGAAAATCACCTGTGGCAGTGCCAGCTTTTATGCCGGAGGGATGTGTTTTTTTATCCGTGTTTTTGCAGGGCACTAATTGCAGAACAAACTTGCTGCCCAAAACTGCAGGATGTGGCAGCTTTAAACCCAAACCGGTTGCACGTGGTAAAGAACCAGGTGATGGACAGAAAGATTCCCTGCAGGCTGATGTGGAGAACAAAACCAGGATTAAAGCCCTGGGAATATTTTAGGTTGGAAAGGCGCCTCCAAAGGTTCTCCGAGCCCAACCTCCTGCTAAAGGCGAGCTCCGGCTTCAAAGCCGGGGGAGGTTGGTTAGAGCTTTATCAAAGCTGAGTGAATCCAAGGAGGGGGGATTCCAAACTTCTCTAGGCAGCCTGTGCTTGCAGAGGAGCAGCGCTAATCAAAGGCACTTCTGCTGGGAAGGGAGCATTTATGGAATCACTCCTGAGCACAGCCCTGCAAGGAGGTTGCAGAGCGAGGCACAAGGCTGGCTTTTCCCAGGGTGTTTGTCTGAGCGTGATAAACGAGCCCCGTAGGTACAGCAAGGGGGGAAGCAAAAGTTTATTGTACATTCCATAGATGTTTTATACCTGTGGCTAAGCTGGCAGAGTGTTGAGTAACTTGTAAAAAGCCAAAAAAACAAACCCCAAACAAACAACCCCTCTAAACAAACAAACAAAACCAGCTCCCAAAACGAGCAAAACACCCCAGACCCAACAACAAACAAACAGAAAAAAAACAAAACAAAACAAACCTCCAAAACAAACCATCAGCCCTGGAGGACATAATACAGTGGAAATAAGAGTATTTAGACTTAGGGAGCTGAGTATTAAGGGAACACCAGTGGTGATCCTACACGAGGGGGAAATTGTCGAGAACTGTGCGTGACGCGCAAGTCTGACTTAAGTCAATGCATTACAGGGCGGTTCACACATTTTAAACACCCCAGGCAGGGATTTCCTGCCCCCTGTGCCCGAAACCAAGGTGTCCCTGCCCTCCCTGTGCCCCCCAGGTAAACGGCTGCCTGCTGGACCCTGTGCCTCCCGTGGTGATGAGGAAAGGCTGCCAGTCCCTGCCCAGCAGCATGATGGAAACCTCCATCGATGAAGGGATCGAGGCAGAAGGGGAGGCAGAGGATGACCCTGCCCAGGCATTCGCAGCCCTCCAAGCAGCTCGTGTTGGGAAGAGACGTCACACCCTGGCAGAGGTCACCAACCAGCTGGTGATGGTGCCAGGTACAGGTACAGAGCTCAGCAAGGACCTCTCAGAGCCCAGTCCTTGCTCTCAGCACTCCCTGGGGAAGAACACGGGGTTTGAAGGGTGGCAGGGGTAAGATACGAGTTTTGTGGGTTTGTTATTTAGCGATTCCTGGAGAGGCCAAAGGGAAGAATGGCAAAAACAGCCCAAAACCTGCCATGGAGACGGTGTAAAATTAAAGCAGCAAATACACAGCTGGCTGAGCTCATGTGCAAACCCAACAGCCTGGCAGATTGGCTTGTTCTTTTTCACCTAACTGAATGTCCCCATGTCAGTCATCCCCTGAAGATGTGCTGGCAGAGAACGGTGGGGAGACAGAAACCTCTGGATTCCCAGGTATTCCAAAACCCAGCAGGATGAATAAGCCTTGCAGGCTACATGGGGGGGAAAACCAACCCTGAATACTCTCCAGACAAGCCAGTGAACATCTGCAGAGTGTCTGATTGCTGCAAAATAATATAAAACACCCTTCTGATCCTGCAGGTGTTGCACGACAGTTGCTTTATGAAGCTTGATTTTTTTTTTTGACTTTCCTCTGAGATGGTCACTGTTGGCAGGAGTAGTTTGAACCTGTGCTTTGTTAAATTACTGCTGCACTTGCCTTTTATTCTGACTTCTGTTTTGTTTGGGGTTTTTTTCACAGGGAAAGTGTATTCACTGGATGAGAACTCCTCCCTGGGCAGCATCGACTCCGAGTACGACATGGGGTCCATCCAGAGGGACATGAAATTCCTGGGAGAGACCCCCTCCTTGAAGGAAATGGTGCTGAGCAACCAGCAGACCCCTCGGCTGACCCCCCCTTTCATAGGGCTGAGACCTGCCAACCCAGCCATGCAGGCCCTGAGCTCCCAAAAAAGGGAAGCCCACAACCGCTCCCCCGTCAGCTTCCGAGAGGGGCGCAGGGCCTCCGACACCTCCCTGACACAAGGTAATTACAGCTGCTCCTGCAAATTCGTGGTAATTACGCCTGGAAAAGGTCAGGGAAGGCCCTCCACGCACAGAAGCACCACTGTGTGACTCGGTTGCCACTCAGCTCTTGTCTCAGTGCTAAGCTGACGCGGATTAAACTGATTTTCTGACGGGGGGTTTTTTTGGTTTTTTTTTTTTGCTCGGCTCTTCTCCTCTTCCCCAGGAATTGTAGCATTTAGGCAGCACCTCCAGAACCTGGCACGAGCCAAAGGAATCCTGGAGCTGAACAAAGTCCAGCTGCTCTATGAACAGATGGGATCAGAGGAGGAACCTTCCCTGACATCAGCTGCCACCCAGCTGCAGGACCTCATCAACAGCCCTGCGCAGGTACTCGGGGCAGAAACCAAGCTCCACCTTGCAGGGGTTGATGCTTTGGGACAGGGCAGGAGGGGATGAGGTGTTCTGGAGACCTGAGAGGAGCTAATTTACAGCTGAGCTTCCCTCTTCTCCTTTCTGCCTCCTGCAGACTGGAGAATGAGCCTCTGCCATCCTGGTGGTGTCAGTGAGTGGCCCTTTCAGCCTCCCAAAACCCAACCTCTTGCTCCTGCTTTTAATCTGAAGGACGTTCTAGGTTTAACAAAGCCCAGTAACACCTCTCCTTGGTGGAGCTGGTCTGGTAGAATTGCAAGAAGTGCAGAAGCCACAGTGCTAACAGCCTGATTTGCATAGTGAGATGGAAAATACATTCCCAGGGAGACCAAACAGGAATATGGTGGCTGTGAAACCTCTGGGGGAGATTTTCTGGGGAAATCCTTCAAAGAGAAAGGGTTAAAGTGTTTTCTGGGCATGAAACCTGTTCCTGTTCTCTCTGCAGGAGGAACCATCCCAGCAGCAGCAGCAGCAGGAGGCTTCCCCTGCCTTCCCTAATGGTGCACATCCCCCAGTGTTGTCCAGAAGGCAGAGCCTGGAAACGCAGTACCTGAAACACAGGCTGCAGGTACCACCCCTGCCCTGCACGCACTGACCCCAGCACACCAGCCTCGGGGCTCCTCTTGGTCAGGAAAATCAGTCTAAATCACCAGAGAACTGGAAATTAGACTGTGTTTTTCTTTCATGCAGAGTGTATTACTGCTGTTTTCCTGCTCTGCTAGTGCATGGTAACTGCAGGAATATATATTAGTGGTGTCACACCCCATGAAGGTTGTGCATCAGCACCTGAGCACCCCCTTACTGTCCCACACCTCCCCCTTATTTTAAAACCATTTTCATATTCCTTTAGTTTACAAAAACTTGATTTCCCCCCCTTTCCCCCCCCCCAGGTTTTCAGCTTGCAGCTTCTCTTCCACTTGGGAAGAAATCCTTCCATGGGTTTTTGTGCCACGATCTCTCATGCAGAGATAACTGGTCCAAGAGTTAGAAGCCAATAAGCCAGCAAACTTGTGCTGGGTTTAGGTAGCGGCTGTGTTGGCAGCTGGATGTTCCTCTGCCACGAGGCCAGACAGTCTTTCTCTGGCTTTTTGGGCTGATGCATTAAATCAAACGCCATTAAAACCAGCCGTGCTTGCCTTGCAGAAGCCCACTCTGCTCTCTAAAGCTCAGAACACTTGCCAGCTCTACTGCAAAGAACTGCCCCGGAGTCTGGAGCAGCAGCTACAGGAGCACAGGTAAGGCCCTTTCCAGCCGTGCAGACAAGTCCTTCTTACCCTCAGGAGTAACAAAAGAACTGGAACAATCTCAGTGCGTTTAGAAATGGTTTGTAAAAAGGGAAAGCTTCGCTTCAAAGCTTGTAACGAGGACACAGTCCTTTTAAAAAGGGGGGACAACAGCCCTGCTGTGTGTTCACAGATTTCTGTGGTTCATCTCCAGCCCCCACGTTCCCCAGGACAAAACACAACGCACCTCATTCTTAGCAAACCGAATCAAACAATGCCTGGGGTTGACTGAATTGCGCAGGGAAGGGGGGTTAAATTCAGGATGTGATAAAGAAGGTGATCAGGAGGAGATCTTTGCCGACGGGTGACAGCTCTGATGGGCTTGAATAGGCAAGATTGCGCCGGGCGGGGGGGTTTCCATGCTGCCCTTCCCTGCCTGCTGGAGCTGTGTGAGTGCCTGGCCCGCAGGGATCGGGGACAAGTCCCTTAGGACTGGGAAAGGCATCCCGGCCGTGTGTTCGTCCCCGCTCCAGGTTGCACCAGAAGCGGCTCTTCCTGCAGAAGCAGTCCCAGCTCCAGGCCTACTTCAACCAGATGCAGATTGCCGAGAGCTCCTACCCCAGGTCGTCCCAGCTGCCCCTGCCCTGCCAGGAGGAGCCCCAGCAGCAGCAGCAGCAGCAGCAGCAGCCCCAGCCAGCCCAGTTCAGCCTGCAGCAGCCCCTGAGCCCCGTGCTGGAGCCCTCCTCGGAACAGATGCAATACGACCCCTTCCTCGGGCAGTACCCGAAGGTGCAGCTGGACCCGCTGCCGCCCTCCCAGCTCAGCAGCTCCTCCAGGTTGTCCTCGCCAGTGCAGGTGCAGCAGCAGCCACCGCAGCCCTTGCAGTATTCCTACCAGACTTGTGACTTGCCGTCCCCTGAGCCAGACTACCCCGAGCAGTGCCAGTACCCCATGGACCCGGCCCCGCAGGGCAGCGTGGCACGTCCTGAGAGCCAGGGCAGCTCTGCCTCCCCCGAGTCCCAGCCCAGCTACGACCCCCTCGCCCTGCCAGAACTGCCTGGACTCTTTGATTGCGAGATGATGGAGACTGTAGACCCCCAGCACAGTGGTTACGTCCTGGTGAATTAGCACCACCGAGGTGAGGGATGGGACAAATGGGAGAAGCATGTGAATTTTTTGGTTTTGTTTGTTTTTGGGTTTTTGGTTTTGTTTTTTTTTTTTTTTTTTTCCTAACCTAGAATTCGTGGTAATTTTTTAAACCCTTGAATTTAGCAGGGGAACTAAAAAAAAAAAAAAAAAAAATCCGCCTGGCTGGAAAAAAAAAAAAAGAGAAAGAAAAAGCAGGAGGTGGCAAGAGGTGTTTGGCCACTGGCTCTGGGAGTGGCAGGGGCTGGAGAACAGGCAGTGCAGTTTCATCCCACAGAGTCTGCAGAGAAGGAGGCCAAAAAAAGGTGAGTTTTTTAGAGGAAGGAAATAGCCCCTTCTAAAAAAATGTGGGGAGTTGGTCAGCATCCATCCAGCATTCACTTGAAGGAGAGCGAGTGCACGCTGTACCATACTTCTTGGCAATAAAAGCAATAGTTTCCATTGAAATTCAGGGTAGATTTGGGGTCTGCACTGATACGGCAGCGTGAGGTTGAAATAAGGGAAAGCTGCAGCTTGGCATCCAACTGCTGGTTAAGCTACTGATCTGGAACTGCTGCGTGGCAAGTCCGAGGTCACCAGGCATCCCAGGCAGCCTCTGCTCCCTCCTGCAAGCAGTGTTTCCCCAGCCTGCCAAGGAGCTCGTCTGCTACAGGAACCTGGATCTCTGCTGTGGGACAGCTTGACTTTGTCAAAAAGACACCTGGAACTCACGCAGGGCACCACAGAGGTTGGTGGAGACCTCTGGGTGGGGATCAGAGTCCTGGAGGATGAAGGATTAACTAAGAGAGAGACAGAAGGTGAGAAAGGACCATGAGAGAAAGCAAGAGCTGCAGCCAGGGGCATTCAGAAATAATCAAATCCACCTCGGGTGGCTTTTGAAATCACCCAGCCCCTTTTTGCAGGCAGGCCCTTGAGGAGGGCTCTGACCTGGAGAAGTTCTGGTGGCTGGAGAGGATCCATCTGTCCTTCGGTTGCATTTGAGAAACAAGCAAACAAACTGTGTCCTGAAACTTTGCAGTATGTGTTGCTGGTGGTTTTATTGAGCTTTGTATATTTGGACAATTTATTTAGGGTTTTAGAACTTAAGGATAAAAAACAGTGAGCTTAAAAAAAGGAAAAAAAAAAAAACCAACCAAAAAAAGAACCCCTGTGAAGTGATAGTGCTGTGCCTTTTTCAGTTCTTTATCAGCCTCTATGCTTTTTTCTGAAGAAAGTAGACAATACCCCATTTATATCCTTGCTGTGGCCAAAGTCCCTTCAGAGCACACGTTCCACCGTGTGGGACGCGTTTTTAACCTTCTCAGTGTTTTAATTGCTCGTGTATATAGAACGTTGAAAGTATTACAGCAATATTTAGCATCAAACTGTTGGTGTGTCAGCCATTTCAAGGAAACAACTCGGAACAGGCAGTTGCGTCTCCGGAGCTTTCAGTCAAATCCGAGTCACGGGGAGGAGGATCGCTTAGGGATCTGCAGGAGCTTGGGATCTCCAGTCTGGGGTTTGTTTCCCACCTTTAAGTATCGTGGGGCACGGGCAGGACAGCAGGTGGAGGGCTCAGCCCTTTTCTGAGCAAACCTTAAGCACAATTAAAGCAGCTTCCTTAAAGCACAAAGAACGAGAGAAACTGCGCTGATCGCCCAGGGAGAGAACAGCCGGTGTTTGCTGGGAAGCTTGGTGAGCTACAGGCCTTGAATGCCACAAATCCTGAGGATGCAGGGAGGTGGATAATCAGCATTTACAGCAATAAGACCACGGTTAAACGTGGAACAGGAGGACTTCAGTCACCGTGCGTGAAGGAGGGAAGGGTTTAACAACTGCCAGAAGGGCACCTGGCTCCCTGTGTGCTACAGAGAGGCAGCTCCTGTTGCCTGCTCTGGTACCGGTCCAGGCTGGACTCAATCCTCAGCTTCTACCTCTGATCCCACAGGGATTCTTCAAGGCAGCAGCAAAGCAGAGCTTAAAAAACAGGGATCACGCCCATGCACGGCTTCTGGGATATAAGGTAAAGAGGGCTGGAAAGCTCCACGTGAAACAGCTGAGAGAGACAGAGAGAGAGGGGAGGGTTTTGTGGTGTGGTTTCAGTGGGTGTGACACCCCTGTGCCATCTGGAGTGACCGAGAGAGGGGAGGGGAAGGGCCTGCCAAAAACTGCAGCATCACAGACCTGCTGCAGGAAAAGGGGGAACAGAGTCCTGTCCTTTCGTTCCTCCTTCCCCACCCCACAGCATAAGCAATTCTAGGATCAGTCCCAGCACTCGAGGAACTGAGCAGTGAAAGCTGCCCCCAGGACCCCCGAGGCTGCAGCTCTGCTCCGGGAGCTGGGGCAGTGCCAGAGCTGTGACCACCCCCTTCCCCATCCCACCCCAGGATCCTGCACGTTTTGGGACTCAACGGGATGAAAACAATCCCGTTCTGGAGTTCTGCACTTCGTTTATCAGGATGTGCCAACGAGGCTGAGCTCCTCTGAGCTTTGCAGTGCTGGGCAGGGGGAAACTACAGGATTTTTTTAATGTAGTTTAGACTGACTCTTCCCCTCAGCCAAAAGCATATTTAACATTTCATGTCATTTCCTTTAAGCCAATTAGACTAAAAGGCTTCTAAAGCCTTCTCATACAGAGAGGATCCATTGGGCACCACTTCTTACTCCTCTGAAGTGGCTTTTTTTATTTTTTTTTTGTTCTGATCTGTCCTGTCTAACATTAGAGAACATGTGTACACTACTGTTAGAGTAATTATTAGCTTTATTATCTCGTATTACAGACTCCTTTGAAGAGACTTTGGTGTGATGTATATGGGGTACAAATTTCATACGGAGAAAAGTGCAATATGTGTGTGTGTGTGGTATGTTCTTTAATGTATTTTTTTAAGGAGTTTAGAGGGTTTTAGTCTCTGCTTTGGGATAAATGCACTAGTTTTGTGAGCTCCAGTTTGGCAAGTTCATCTGTAGTATTTACATGCAACTGATCTGCTGGACTCTGTAAAGCAGTTACAGTGTATTAATACAGAAATAAAAAATATGTGCATTTCATTTTTAAATTTCTAGTGAGCTAAAGCAGCCCCTGCTACTCTTGTCTTCATTGTAGTGAGGTTATTTCTCTTTCTCACCAAGCTACAATATGACCAAACAAAAAAAAGTTAACGTCTGGTGGATTTTCCAGACTGAAGTTTGCTTCCCAGCGCGGTCCTGGGCAGCGATCCAAGCACGGAGGGTGACGTGCCTGCATGTCCTGCTCCACCAGAGACGTCAGCAGGGATCACAGGGTGAGTCCAGCTGCACAGGGACAGGGGCTGTCACCCCCCAGCACCACGGACACGGCTCAGGGACACGGGACGCTGTCCCACACTCACAGTCTGGCACTGCCTGCAGCCAGAGCAGCTCCCACCTTCGGGGGTTCCCTCATCGAACCTTCCAAGCTGTCTGGAAGATGCTGTCCCCCTTCTCCTCCTGCCCCCCCCCAAATGCGAAGGCCAAGCCATCCTTAGCAGTGGGGACAGGAGAAAACCCTCCCCCTGCCTGGGCTGAGTCCTGACTTACGGGCTGGGTCAGAGCCCGTAAATCCCTCCAGAGTTGCAGAGCACAGCATTTCCCTGCTGGGCCCAGGGCCAGCAGAGCTTTCCTTTTCAGAGGGATCTGGCTGACAGTGCTGGTTTAAGTCCCTGGCAGAGGGATTAGCAGCGGGGCTGTCGCAGGAACACAACAGGCACGAGGCGGGGGCCGATCCCAGCGCGGGTCACGCAGGGGGTGAGGGCAGAGGGCACAGAGCCCTTGTGCTGGGCAGGCTGGGACAGTCCCAGGGGAGCTCTAAAACTCTGTCTGCATTCAGTGCACAACATCCCTGTGGGTGGCAGCTCCAGCCCTGGTCACCTTGCACCACGTCCTACACACAGCCAGGATAAGCCTGGAAAAGCTGCAGCCCCGAGACCTTTTGGGACAGGGCAAAGAGGAGGGGGAGGATCAGCTGAAGGAACAGTGGAAGAACTGGTGCATTAGAGAGTGGGAAGGGGTGAGAGGAGATTGCCCCAGATAGCAAATATTCCCATATCAGCTCAGAAAGTCACAACCCACACGTGATCCTGTGCACGTAGGAAGGAACAGAACACACACACACACACCAAGAAAGCTCCAAAGGCTGGAAGGCTCCATCAAGTTTCTGTTTCACATTAAAAAACAAACAACCCCAAGGACTCAGATAATTCATCCCCAAGATGGACAGTGGGTGACCTCCTGAAAGGGTCTCAGAAGACGTTTGTGAGCTGCCCCAAGAGAAGCCACTTGCTCGTGGAGCTGCTGGGGCAGTTCCAGACGTACAGACTTGTCTGGTGATGGGACATGGTCTAAATACCCTTCCATGCAAACACAGTTAGGTAGAAAATCTGTAAAATTTGTGTGTTTTTTTAATGAGGGAGCAGAACATCACTATTTAATCATTTATAAGGGCACACTATACATGAAACTGAGGAGCATTCAAGACTGAATGTAAAACCATAGCAGAAATTCTAGGTTAATTTGAGTGTAGAATCCCAAGACAGAGTAAAAACTAAAACCTGGGAATAGACATGTCCAGCTCCCAGTGTCCTCCAATTTAAAGAAAAGAACACTCATGAGAAATCACACCTACAGTTTCAGCAGCAGAGAAGTTCTACCTGCCCATTTTTCCAGGGTTTTCCAGCAAGGAGTCAATACAACATCCCTGCCAGGAAGGCTCCATTTTCCGCAGAGCTGTCACTCAGCAGAGAGTTTAAACATGGTGGTTTCAGGAGAGATCTCTCTGCTCAAAAAAGGTATTCAAATGTGGTGATTTTCTGCAAGCAAAAATGCCATAATGTGGTTTTATGTAACAGTCCCTGCTGAACTGACTTATCAGCAAATAAAGGCTACAGTGTTTTGATAAGAACCCATGTGGTGTTGGTTTGCAGAATGGGAAAGCTAATGGGAGGTTTGTTCCCAAAATACTCACAAATGGACATTTACTTAGCTGAGAATGCCATGCCAAGTTCTGCAAAGGTTAGGCACATTTTGGGAGTTCACGAGCTCTCTGCAGCTCGTCTCCTGCAGGCTCCGAGCATGGAGAGAGGCTGAGAGGGAGCAGCTCTGACGTCAATAGGGGAAATTATACCACGGGCTGAAATCACCTGGGTCTGCCTTACCCTTTGCTCTGAGCCTGCTGAGCACACGGGGCTGCCTGGGGAGCCCAGGGCTCTGTTTCCATGGAAAATGCTCCAGCACATCAAGTCAAGGTTCTCCAGGACCCCCAGCCCCCAACAAAAATGATTTATTATACATGCTATAGTATATAGGTAATATCTACATGCGTATCACAGATATTCACAGAA
Organism: Pseudotriccus pelzelni; assembly: GCA_035584735.1. Classification (NCBI taxonomy): domain Eukaryota; kingdom Metazoa; phylum Chordata; class Aves; order Passeriformes; family Tyrannidae; genus Pseudotriccus; species Pseudotriccus pelzelni. Next base: position 5,349,888 of record JAWMRA010000063.1, read on the forward strand.
CGTTCCGGGTTGGAAGGGACCCACAAAGATCACCGAGTCCAACTCTTGAGTGAACGTTACATATAAAACATATAAACAAAAATAAACGCTTTGAGCCTGTCAGAGTTCTCTCTTTCCCTGAAAGCTCAGTACCCAGCACCACCTCTCAGTGCAGGTGCTGTGCCCCACAGATGGCAGAGAGCAAAACCTCTCACAAGGGAGCAAAGCCGACCTTCCCCTATTCCGGGACAGGCTGCTCCGTTCACGGTGAGCAGGTCACATCTCAGACACCCGGAGAGGCTCCTGGTCTGGGGAATCAGGAGCCTACACTCCCACAAAGGCAACAGAGATTTTTTTTCGCCGTGGAAAAGGACCCTGTGAGACGTGGGGTCCTCTCCTTCCACAAGGAGAACGCCCAGTCCCGTCTGCACAAGAGCAACCACGGCAGTTCTGGCCAGCAAACGCTGCCAGGGGCTCAGCACAGCAGGCACTGCAGGCCAGGGACCCGAAACACCTCCAGAGGCGGAACCCTGCTCTCCAAAAGCAGTGCCAGGGCTGGAAGGGTCCAGCACCCCCAGTCACCCACCCCAGTTCTCCAGCAAGCCGGGTCTGCTGCCCCCAGAGCAGGCAGGTCAGGGGCTAGGCCAGTGGTCCCGCCTAGCAAAGCTCAGGAATGCTCTCCCAGCTGGATCAGCCTGTCTGGGGCAAGGAGGGAACAACAAGCCCGGCTTTAGCCTCCCTGCTCCGAGCAGGAGCAGCAGCACCTTATTATTAATGCAGCAAATTAGCCGTTGGGCCTCGTTAGCCCCCGCTCACGTCACTGCAGCTGCATTAGAGGCTGCTGGAGAGATGATGAATTATTCACACTAATCAGGGCCCTGACAGCGGGAGGGAGCCGGGGGGCACAGCCAGGGCAGCGGCTCCTGCTGCAGGAGCGGCCCAGATGCTCTCCTTTCTGAAGAGCCGTTTCCTTGGAGCCGTTGCCATGCCGACACATCTGTCTGGGCCATCCCACTTGTCAAAAGTTTAAGGTAATTCGGCGCGGGGAAGGTTCTGAAGTGCTTTAACCCTTCCCCGGGAAGGGCTTTGTGACCGCTCAGAGTCCCAGGCACGAAGCAGACCCGCGGTGGTCCCCACTCAGCCCGGGGAGGGGGCACGTTCTGCACCCCCAGAGCTCACCCCTCGCTGCCACAAGGGCAGAGCAGCCACGGTTCTCCCTTTCCAACCCCCAGGTAAAGTCCAACACCCATCCCTCCAACGCCAGGCTGCAGTTAAAAGCCAGCAAGACCTTGACCTCCTTCTTCAGTCACGTAGCTTTAAACCTTCCCAGTTTAACACAGGCCCTTAACCCCCAGCTCCAAGGACACTCCCGTGGCCCCAAAGCACTTCACCTCGTTTTATTAATGTTTGTTTAAAGCAATCACGTATTTGAAGAGAGGCCAGAGCTCTGATTGGACCGACGGAACAATTTATCCTAAATTTTGACAAAGGACAGTAACCGGTGCGTTTGATACTCCACAGAGTGAGATGGACTCGAAAAGCAAACCCTCTGAGTGCCCTTCACTTCACTGCAGCAGAAGCAGAAGACAGGAATTTTGGGGAAGGCTTTCCAAAAATCGCAGTCAGGAAAGCTCACCCGACCTACTTCAAAGAGCCTACGAAGCCAGTCTGCTCCCTCAACAGGCATTTCTCGAGCTCCAGGAAGCCCCAATAACTCCCTTCTGACCCGCTCAGACGACATGATTTGACCAAGATAAAAACACACACAGCAACAGCAAGAAAACAAGGGTTCATAAGCAGCTTATCCGTGTATCACCCTTGACTCAGAACTGGAGGCTGAGTAAGAAGTACAAAGTGGAAGAAATACCCAGGCATTTCTGTTTTATTTTGAACCCGTTGCCTAGAGCCCTGGCATGACATATCCACATTTTTGTCTTTCCCTGGGGTATTTGTCCCAGAATATCAGTCTTTAAAAGGGCTGATTTTTTTTTTTCCTATATCAACAGTTCTTAGAAGCCACAATGGCAATTTTATTTATTTTTTATTATTATTATTATTTCTCCAAAAGAATTAATTGTAAACCGCCTAAAAATAAGCCTGGAAAGACTCGGAGCTCGAAGCAAGTTGGCTTCTGGCAGCATTTTTACAGGACACAAGCACAGCACCAGCACCACGGGCTGTGGTTACAGGGGGTCACCCCTGCTGGGGGGGCTTTTTTCACCCTTCTTTCCTCACGTGGGATAAAGGCAGCTCCCTGCACCCAAAGGTGCAGCTCCCACCATCCTGCCACACCCCAGCCCTCAATCCTGGCAGGCAGTGACCACCAGAGCACCTTCCTGTCCCTTTGGGACCCTCACACAGCCAAAAAAAAAACAACCCCCCTCCCCTCCCAGCACACCCGACCATCCAATCCCCTTCACTCCTTGTCTTACCTGCCCGGGACCACCAACCCCACGCAGCACAGACCCCCTGCCTGCCTCCTGCTCCACCCAGGGAGCTCCCAGGTGAGGGCAATTTGGGCAATTTGGGCAGTTTGACGCCAGGCAGGTGTGTGCTGCCCGCCCTGGGAGGTTGTGCGTGGCCTGGCTGCGGCACACCTGAGACTGCTTGAATGTCCAGATTGTGTTCCTGGTGCTTGAATGTCCAAACTGTGTTCCTGGTGCTCGAATATCCAAGCTGTGCTCCTGGTGCAGGAGGCTCTGGGATGGGGTTGGTGTGGTCTAAACAGCAGCACAAGGCAGAGCTCTGGGAACAGGCAAGGTAGGACATAAAAAAAAACCCCTTTTTATGATGCTCAGAGTGCTGCTGGCAACCGGGGTTTGGTTCAGAAAACAGGAGAGAAAGTCAGGTTGTTGCCCTCCCAGGCAGTGTTCCCGTGCAGAGCCCTTCCCCAAAACCAAAATCTGGGTCCTGGGGGGTTTCCCACCGTGGCACAGAGCACTCAGTGGGGTTTTTTGGAGCGGGAAGGGTTAAGGGGATGGCACTTCATTCAGGAGAAAAGTGGCCCAAACATTTCCTCAGAGCGGAGGCAGCTGCCAGCCAGGGGCATCTGCTCTGCTGCTGCAACGGGCCCTGGGGCACCCAGGGAGTTTGGGATCAGCTGCCCTGCCCTGGTTTCAGCAGTGCCCTTCTCCCTGGTCTGGAAGTGGGTCTCAGTCACGAGGCAGGCGAGGCCAAAGGTTTGCTGGAGGGATTTGCTGTGTCAGAGGTGACCCTGGAGGCGGCACTGCCAAGTCTGCAGGAGACAAATCCGCAATAAAGGAATTTTTTATTTTTTTTTTCACAAACAGAATATAAAAACCCCTGGTTTATTGCAAAAAAAAAAAAAAAAAAAAAAAAAAGAATCTATCCAAGCCCTTCACAGCAGCCCTGAGTGGTGTTAAAATATAACTGGGAAAAATCTGGCTTTTCTTCTTGCTTGGTTGTGAGCACAAGGCCTGAGTCATCAGTGACAAGCTCGGCTCCAGGCACCAAGGGCATTTCCAAGGTCACACAAACACACCCAGCGCTGCTTTGGGATGGGGTCATCCTGCCTTTCCATTTGGGAGGACACCAGGTGCACTCACAGAAAGAAACCCCCCATCAAAGCCAAGCTCTTCCAGCCACATCATTTCACACGCCAAGACCCACAGTGGTCTGGGCAGGGCTTTATTCCCAAACACTGCTGTCATTAAACAGAGGAGCTGCTCCCTCCCCAGGAATATCAGTCAAGCCCCGCAGAATGATACAGCAACCTCTGACATCTATAATTAAATATTAATAAATATCATAATAGAGTTTTTTAATTATAGCATCTATACATACTTAAATCCACTCTTATTTATATCTGCTCGTAACTGCTCGTTAATCACACACCAAGCCAACCTGCGAGCACCTGAAAAATTCCACTTCAGCTCTGTAAATGATCGTGGGCTAAAGGGAAGAATTTATTCCATATATCCAACCTAGTTTTCCCTTCTTTCAGTTCCATGATTTCTCACACAGTTTCTAGGACTCCTGTCAAGGCTTCCCAGGATTTATTCTCCCCACTTTCCACCCTGTGTGGTTTGTGCTTTGGACTCCACCAGCAGGGAGTTATGAAATTATGAAATTAAGGGGTTATTAATTATCAAACTGTGATTTGGAATAAACTTCCCAAACCAGTTAAAAGTGCAAAGGACAGAACAGAAACCAACCAGACTACAACTGATGAATTGAGCCCCTAATTACCAACCAGAGAGACCAATCCGGGTGGTACCAAAAGGTGCCAGCAGGTGAATCCCTCCTTTACAAGTGATTCCTCCTGCCTGAGGCAGAGCCATCCCAGGACTCCTAAACAAAGAGAAACCAGGGCAAACCACCCTTCAAAACAACTGCACACAAGAGCTTTAAATCTTCTCCATCAAGAGCTCTCCCAGTGGTTATAAATCCCAGGAGAGACACCTGCTTGGAACTCCCTCAGTGAGGAGTTAGAAAGCACGAGGGACCATTGGGGATATTTTTTTTGGCTTCAGCTCTGAGGGCACAAAGATAGATTTCACTTGGCTAAGCTGCAGAAAGCAATTAAGGACCAGGCTGCCTTCCCCTGCTAGTGGAGGGGAAAAGTTTCTTGCTGGAGCCAAATAACTTTAACAAATCAAATAATTTGCCAGCGAAGATCTTCAAGCTCCTCATTAGTGAACCAGAAAGGCAACAGCGACTGCACTGGGAGAGGCAGGGCAGCAAATGTAATTCCAATCTGGGAAAAAAAAACCATGCTTGGGGATTTTAGGAAATTGCAGTAATAAGGAAATTAAGTGTCACAATAATTGAAAATAAAGAGGGGACTGCTAGAGCGGGGACTTGCAGTGACAGAGCTCCAGCTCCTGTTGTGCCACCAAAAAGCCACTTCCAACACGGCCAAGGTTGTCCATCAGGACTCCCAGGAAAGCTGTTGCTGGAGAGCATCCTTGTCACCTTTCCCCCCGGACCTGGGTGGGAGCAAGACTTCCCCTGGGGGATTGACTGAACGATCCTGTGGCTTTCCCTTCCCAAACTCCAGCCTTTCCTGGAGCAGATGGGCTGAAACCCACTCCACGCTTGGAGCAGAGAAGGCAAACACGACCTGGCAGCCACTGGAAGGCTCCCACAAACCTTGTCTTCGCCGGACGCCCACGTGTCAGCGCGGCACAAACAGGAGCTGCCAGTGTGGGAGACTCTGGGGCAACATTCCAGCGAGGCAGGGGAAACAAATACCAAAACAAGAGAGCAGCAGCATTTTAACAGCTTGCCTGGGAGAGTAAATATTGACTGGTTAGCTGGAAAAAGCCAGCTCATCCTCCTCCTGGGCGAGGGCACGGAGGAGGAGCCCTCCCAAGGCAGCAGCTCGCCCCGCTCACAGAACGCTGCAGGGAAGCCCCACAGCGAGTATTTCGGGAAGGTGGTGCTGGGTGAGTGATCTGCACCATGGGCAAAGGGGTCCCAGAGCCCTGCAGGCTCCAGGGAGTAAGCCAAAAACACACGAGGGGTTGCTGTGATAAAAACCACACGGGGAATTCCTGCGACGCTTGGGCGAGCAGGGCTGGGTCCTGCACACACCTCAGAGGGCGGTCAGGGAGCCAGAGCAGATCACCACGACCAGCAGGTGAGGATTGCGTCTCATCCTTCGCAGTGATCCCCATCTCCGGGCCTGTCATTCCTGGGAAAGGCAAGCACAGCCTTGGATTCCACAGCGGCTCCCACATGAGGACAACTCTTCATTTCGGACTGCCAGGGAGATAATGTGTTTGTTAGCAAACTCTGCAAGACAGAGACCAGGGAGCCCTAATGGGGAGGAAGCAATTAATCATTAGTTTTCTACACAGACATGGATTATCTGTCAATAATTCCTCTCTGGGGAAAACGAGATCCAGAAATAATCCCAATCAGGCAGGAGAGGTTTAACGACGGGAAGGGACTTGCTGTGAGAGCAGGCTGAGAGCACCGTTCCCACTGACCTTGACCCACTGAGGCCAGAGACGCTTTCCTGGGATGCACCAGGACACCTGAGGGACTGGTGGGATGCTCTCACACAGAGTTTACCTGAATTACAGCCTGAGACAGCCTCACAGGCAGGACCAGCACAGCAAAAGGACTTTAGGGAAGCTGCTGAAATAAGGAGGAACAGCTCCTGGAAAGCATCAGGGGAGCACAGTTTTCGTCCTGAAACCCACGGTCTCACCTGCAGCAAAAGCCTCAGTTCCTCCCTCCATGCCCAGGGCTCTCATCCCTAAGGACCCCGTCTCTTCCCAGTTCTCCTGGAGCACGATGCCCTCTCCCGGGAGCCCGAGGAAGCGGCTGGAGAAGCGTTTCCCAGCCGGAGTGAGGTTATCCCGGGCTAATTCCCCCCAGGGACCCGGTGCCTTGGGGCTGGGAGAGAGGAACAGGGGCTTAAAACCACTGTCCTCACCTCCACCACTGACCACCAGCCTGCAGAGGATGCTGGACAGGAAGCAAGAGCAGCTGAAGGATCCCAAAAATGCTTGGAAGCTGAGAGGAAATGAACATGTTTTCTGAGGGGCAAGTCCTCCAAATCTCTCCCTCAGATGCCCCAGCCAACGTAATTTCTTCACCCAAGCACAGGCTCTGCCTCCACATGGTTCCACCTCCTGTCCTCTCACATCTCCTCCACTGTCTCTGTGTCTTCTGCCACCCTCACTGTGGCTGAAAAGCTAAAAACACCTCTTCCTAATGCCCCATCTACACTGTCTTTCACCTCTGCCACTCCTTGGAACTCACCAGCGAGGCCTGAGGCAGAGATTTACAGCCCTGCATCTCTCTCCTTCTTCATGGGGGCTCGTAGTTTCTGCTTGGTACCCAAGGGAACTGGCTCAGGCCACGTTTCTAGTCTGTCACCCGGAGAAAGGACGAGAAACCAGCCCTCCCCACACCCCTAACAGCAACACCTATTAGAAGAGAGATGAACATTCCTTTAATCATTAAAAACCGCCTCATCTATCCCTCCTCCAAGCCTACAGCACGTCCTGGCTATTCAGTCCCTGCCCCAGTTTTACACAGAGGATGACACAGGGTGTCTGAGCAGCTCTGGGGCTTTTTTTTGTACAGCAGAGCAGCACCTGACAAGGGTAGGGAAGAAGAGGAGCCCTGGGTTCTGACAAAAAGCTGAGCCCAATTCCCTGGAGCAGCTCCTGAGTGCACAAAACAGCAAACCAGCCCTGCAAGGGCCGACAAAGCACCCCAGAGCTCCAGCACTGCTGCAAACGGCTGCCAGAGGCAGAGAGCAGGTGGCAGTGCCAGGGGATCCACGCTGGGTGGATTTGGGATGGGGAGGAGGCTGCTTGACGTTGGAGAGGGCGTCCCATTCCCACAGCCAGAGCTTGGGAGGCTGGAAGAGAGAGGAGGATGAGCTCAGGTGGGAAGAAGCAACGACAGCAGGGGAAGGCGGATTCTGGAGGAGCAGAGATCCCTTTTCCTCGCCAGCTTCCCTAGTGAAGAGCCAGGCAGAAAATAATGGATATTTATAAGCAAACCTGTCTCTAAGGCAGCAGTTTCCAAAGTCTAATAATAGGGTTTGGGCTTGTTTATCGTGTGATTCAGCCAGCATTGCACAAAGCTGCTGGAAGGCTCCTGCCTGTCCCGGGAGCTCATCCCCCAGAATTGGGAAGGGAGGAAGCCAGGGATGACAGGGATGTGGGAAGGCCCCTGCCCCCAAAACCAAGGTGACACCCCATATTGTCACCACCATGCCTTGACCAGTGGTGTCAAACCAGACCCGGCAGTGTGGGCAGCTGCTCGTGAATCCACCACAAACCCCACGTCCAGCGGGCCTGGGTTTGTTTCTTGCTGACTCAGATACGTGTTGAAAGTGCAGCTTCTTCCCCAGCCAAGCCAGAGGGGAGGACTGAAAACAGGAAAGGTCAAAACAGCCTCCTCTGGGTCCAAGGGAGAGAACAGGGCTGGGCAGCACCTGGACAGCATGTTCCGAGACAGAAGGATTGCAGCGCTCAGCTCCCCACCCTGCCCTTCACTGGCAGCCTTTCCATTTCCACACAGGGCACAGCAAACACCCCCGAGAATTCCCCTCTGCTCATCCAGGCAGGGCAAGGGCTACAGCAATGTCCCACGGACTGCTGGGCACCGGAGGAGGCCAGAGCAGCCTGGGCTGGGGGGACACACACACAAGCTTGACCCTTCCTGGAAAAACGCTTTGTTTCGGATGCAGCTCCAGCGTTTGGCATAATCCTCATAATCCTCCTCACATCCATTACCTGCTTGCAAAAAACACAAGGGCTTTCATCCAGGTGAGCCTGAGCCAGGTAGGCAGTGCTTGCAGGGCGCTCATCGGGGTGTGATGCTCCCACTCCACAAGCCTCTTCATTTCCTGAGTGCAACGTCCTGACTTGTGAATGAGGGGAGAACGAGGTCAGCCTGAGCCACTTCCTGCCACAAACCTCACCTGGGGATCAGGTGGAAACACCATTAGCAGCCACTTCTCCTCCTCATTCCCAGTGGTCTCAGCTGGGATTCAGGGATTGCCCCTGTTTACTCCCAGGAACCAAGCACTGGCTGTATCCCTCTGGAAAGCACTGACAACTCCTGATCATTGTCAGGTTCTCAGTTCCCCACCACCACTCCCAAACCGGAATCCAACTGGAAAGGAAGGTGGAGCAGCCAGAGTCATTTGAAATGGATATTTACTGCACTGTCTTTTCACATTAAACACGTGGTTATGGGCTATGACAACATGGAACAGTCACACAAACAGCACCAGGGAGAGGTGCAACCAGTCCTTCAACTGCACTCGTTTCTTTATTTGATTTAAGGTCAGGGATTTGTTCCTTTACTTGATTTAAGGTCAGGGATCAGCAAGGGAAGAGGCAACAGGGAGGGCAGGAGCTTTGGGTTTGATTTACTGGCACTGCAGAGCCCTGTGTAAACTCCTCTGAGGGCAGAGCTGGCTGGGGGAGCTCCTCAAAGCACTGCAGGGCATTCAGAGCCTCTCCCTGTGTCTCTGAAGTTGCTTTGATGACTGAGCCCAGGCCTTGCTCCTCATCCAGCTTGGTCCTAGCAGTGCCACCTTGGATCACAGCCTGTGCTCCCCACCCTGCTCATGACACTTGTCCAGCCCTCAATTCTGCACCCGGGATCAACAACTGCGGCCTCAGAGGCTCCTGCTTTTCTCTTTGCATCCCAACAGCTCCCCAAAAAGTCTGCTAGATCTGCTCCCTGACCCACCTGCTCTGGCACTGCACACACCCCCCAATCTAACAGCAAAGTGGGGCACAGAGAACTCCCTCTCGTGCCATCCCACCCCCAAAAATTCCAGGGATGTGAGTGAAAACAACCCCCTTCATCCAGCCTGTGACACTGCACGTTTGAAAACGGAGGTGGAACAAGCACAACACTGCTCTGAAGCACACTGGACCCATGTAACACACACTGTCTGTTCTGGGAAACAGAACTGCAAAAAAATATATATATATTAAATTAAACCTTCACCTCTCTGGAGGATTCCAGAATTTTTAAGATGCTGCAGTCTAGAATTCAAAGGATGTTACAGTTATCTTGGAAAAAATTATTATAAACAGCAAACAAACACTTGGTTCCACAGATAACACAAACACTCTGATCCCATTAAATAGATAATTGTCTCAGTTCCTAAGTTGGGAGGGTTTTTTTCTCCCAAAAGCATAGATTTATCCTTGAAAGTGTCTCCTGGACAGAGCAACTTCAGGCTGTTTCTCTGTGGTGCACAAGACTTCATTCCTTGAGGCTCAGTGCATCTCAGTTCATTGTCAGGCAGGCTTTTCCTCTTCTCCACCACTTTTTTTTTGTAAGGAAAAGGAAAATTCCTAAACATTGTTACCTGAAAAACTTCCCTAGGTGAATGAAAGCACTACTGGAGCAGAGGAGGGACAGTGGAGGGGTGGGTAGGAGAGAGAAAGGAAGAAGCTGAGGTTTTCCCAGTGCCAGACTGCAACCTGGAGCAGAGCCTCGTCCTGTCATTTCTTTTTATTTTCCATTTTTCTTTTTTCCAGGGCAACCCAGGGAGCAGCAGGGATAACAAACCCACAGGTGGCTGCTGGATTTTCCAATGGCTTCTTACCAACGAGCTGTGTGTGGGCAGAGCAGAGCTGGGTTTGGTTGCCCAGGTGTGTTCTAGCCTCCCACCTTCTTCCTGCTCTGCCTGGACCTCCTGGATTTCAGGATGGTGTAGTTTGCATACCACGTGTACTGCTCTGAGAGGAGGGGGATGTAGAATGCTCGCAGCAGCCTCGAGGACCTGCAAAAAAACAGAAAGGAGAAAATCATCCTTAAATGCCCAGTTTCCCCCTTGCTGGCAGGACCAAGGCTGGGTTGTGCCACCACCACCCGTTTAAGAGCAGCAGCCTGACCAGCTCTGCCACCATCCACTGTCCATTCCAGCAGGATTAAGGGGCAGAGAGGGCAGGAAAGCTCTTGTGCTGCTCTTGGGCTGAGGGTATTGAATTAAGGAAGGCTGGAGTGCTCCCAGGGTGCTGCAGGCTGCCAGCTCCCACTCCAGGCCCTGCCAGTTCCAGCAATTCCAACACTTCCAGCAAGTGGCCCAGTGGAGCACTGGAGCATGGAGGGCTTAATGGCTGCATGAAAATCAGTACCTTTTTATTTGGCTGCTAATTGCTGGAGCTGTGCTGGCTGGGCACACTCTGAGGGTGGGTATTCCCTCACTGAGCAACCCAAGAGTAAAACCCCAGGTTTAAATGTGCAGTGGAGGAAAGTTAACGGCCCCGAGCCTTGCGAAGCTTCAAAAATTCCATCAGCCTACTGAAAGCAGGACCGGGGCAGAGTTTTGCTTCCTCAGCACTGCGTCTTATCTCGTTATGCCTTTGAGATCAACCTGTTGGAGGAACTCAGATTTGACCTGCTGGGTGGTCAGGGATGGCACAGAGACCCCGGTCACTGCAAATCCACACAGCTCTGCTGGTGGCACAGCCAAAGGTTCTGGACACCCAATTCAAGCCACTTTTTTTTTCAGGAGAGAGATGAACTGTGTTTTGATGTAAGGCACCACTGGCCACCTCTCAAAAATGCAGGCCAAAGAACAATGGCAGGAACTGCCACTGAGAGCTGCATCTCCCTGGAGGCTCCCAGGCTTCTTAGACAGCCCTGCCGTGATTCAGCTCTTGGATCTCCTGCACCTTTGGAACAGAAGACCATCCAGGAAAAGCCTGGTGGTACCTGCTTGCATTGGCAGAGCACTGATGGATCGTGGAGCTTTATTGTGTCTGTCAAGGGCTGAGAGTTTTCCAACAAGATGATCCTAAAACTGCTCAGCAGCAGGGTCCTGTTCCACCTTGTAAACCTGCTGCCAACTGCTCAGCCTGTGCTTGTGAATACAAAAATGCTTCACTTGGAAGAACAAAAGGCTCAGTGACAATAATATTCAGGCCCTTGACAAACTGTAAAGCAACCAGCAAAGTCCCCACATAAAAGAATCACTGGAAATGGTTGCTCTTTGTGAATTCCTGAGGTGCTGGAATCGGGATCGTGTTCAAAGCAGAGCAGCAAATAACTAGGCAGGAGATGGTGATTTTGGTGTACTCTGAGCAAGCAGCACTTCTTTCAGCTGTCATTTCCTTGCTCCTGGAAACTGGAGGTCAGCCCTCCCTGCAGTCAACAGGAGCAAAAGACATCCCTTTGAAAACAAGGGTTTGATTCTCCCCCTCCATCTCTCGTGGCTAACGAACATCATGTCACTGCTGCTGCTCTGGCACCTCCTGCCCCGAGCCTGACAACCCACCATTGCTGCTCTCTGGGAACTGGGGGGGATTCACTTCCATTCCCCTCAGCAGAGGAAAAGAAAGAACAAGAAAAAGCAACTCTGTCCAAGCTGCTTGGGATGCTGCTTGAAACAAGGACAGTAAGGTAGAGCACCAGCTTGCTGGAGCAACAGCACTAAGTGTTTATCCTGGCTCTACTTCCTCCTCTTTACTGCTTTTGAGGGAAACACTCCCTATATCTTTTATTTGCTGGTGTTTTGAAACCCAGGCCCAGCGCTGCCCACGTGGCTGGGCTCACATGGTCCTTATGGCACAAGTTCAGCATGTGCAGGGTTCAGCTTTGCTTTCTAGAACAAAAGGATATTCCACCAGCTGCAGCAGCAGAAATCACCTCCTAAATCAGTGTAACCATCCTGAGTGTGCCTGAAACAACCACTCTGAGCAATAAAAGCCCTCTACAAGCTTTTAACTTTGCTGGCAACTCCACCCCTAATAGCAGTTTAAATGTCAGTGCTCAGGGTCACTGTGTCAGCAGTGAAACGGGGGTAGAAAACACTGCTGGCAAAACGAAGATCAAAAAAAGGGGAGGCAGGAATGACTGATGGAAAATCGGGTGGGAAATGAGGAGAAAGGCAGAGCAGAAAGGAAGATCTGTGCTCTTCCCACCAGTGGATGTCACACTCGATGCCAAGGCACTCATGACAAATACCACTGCAGTGAACTGGGGTATAAAGGACACAGCTGATCATTCCTGTGCTCCTGCCCCCCAAAACAAGCCAAGAACAGAGAGCTGTAAATCTCCTTTAGCCACAGGAGACCCCAAAAGTGGAGTTCAGGGTGAAATGATGGATTAATCCAACTGTGAACAGGCAGTCCTTGGTTCCCACCAGGTGTTAGGTGGTGCCACAGCAAAAGAACTCTTGACTGAAGACACTTCTCAACAATTGACCTGAGTTCAAACCACCCAGTCTAAGGACACAGGTTAAAAAAAATCACAACAGAAAATAAAAGAGGAGCCTTATGTGCTCGGAGAGTCACATCTCCCAGAAAGCCCTTGGAAGCCTGGATATGGTAACTGGTGAATGGTGGCACCAACAGATCTGCTCCACAGCTCAGGGAGTCATGACAGAGCTTTCAGCTCAGACAGGGAACCTTTACCTCCTGTCACCTCACTTCGTCAGGCTCAGCAACCTCAGACAGCAGATGGCACATGGAAGGGGCTGGGATGACAGATGACAGGGAATATATAGAATGTTCTATTTGCATTTGCTTCTAAATTTGTCCCCCAGAGACTGGGAGTGTGTGGAGCCTTCATCAGCACACAGCTCCCAGGCAGCACGCTGGTGGCAGGGCCACGAGCGCTCCCTGGGTCTAAGGGTCCAGTTTTTTGGGATTCTGAAGGAGTGCAGCAATCAGAGTAGCTCCCAGCTAAGCCAGGGGTGCTCAGTGACCCCTGAGCCCAGCAGAGCTGCTTGGTGCTGAGCCTATTCCTGTCAGTGACCCACGGGACTTGAGGGAAAGCAACTGGTAGTGCGACGGGAGGCTGCTCTGGGATGGAAGCAAACACTAAGTGAAGATGTTCCAGCCCCCACCCAAATTCACAGCCTGACAGTCACCTGCAGGGGTGGGAGATTCTCCCACTCAGGGATAGTAGAATCCAGGAGGAAGCAGGAGAATGAAGAAGGAAGGGAACGGCAGGAGGAAGAGGCAGGAGGAAGCTGAACCCCTGCCACAGGGGCAGGAGCCAGTGCCTCCCAGCCAGGAAGCTCCTGATCAAAGCTCTCTGCGAACCCATTAAACGTTTGCACTCCCTCCAGGTGCCACATTTTGTACCAACACGCGCCTCAGAGGAAATTCAAAACATTCCTTACTTCTCCTTGCAAAACAGAAGCAGGGAAAACAAGTAACGCAGAGGGAATGAGACAGTCTCTTGTCACACCGGGCTGATGAGGTGCTCCAACAAGGTGACCCAAACATTCACTTTGCACTAAGAATTTTTTTATTTTATTTTTTGGGGGAGGGAAAATCCAAGTGTTGGGAGCAAGCAGACGGCTCAGACTAAAGAGCTGGAGAAATATGTGCTCCTCAGTGGGGAGCTGTGATATATTTCCCCTTTCCTGTGCCAGATTCGGAGCGCTCAGCCAATATAGAATTAAATGGACCTTGGCAAAGCAGCTTCCTGAGGAGCATAATTAGCTGGTGGCTTGGAGTGCTCTCTAATTCAATTAGCAGCACCATTTATCAGAGCCAGCTGAGATTTACATTTGCACTTGCTGACGTCAATGGGAGGCTCACAGTGAGTCCCAGAAGCCTCCAGTTCAGCAGGAGTGAACTGAGCTGTTGGGGTCATTTATTTTCAAAGAACAAGAGCCGGAGTTTGGGTTTGGGTGGGGAGGTGCCTGATGGGTTTTTTGTGGTTTTTTTTGCTCTGCAAACCTGAAATCTCCACTGGCAGCTCCCCTCACAGCCCAGCTCAAAGTCACACTTCTGTTCCTCCTCGGGTTTTATTAAAAAAAAAACAACAACCAAAGCTGCATTTTTCATAGTGGTTTTACACTTATTTCATAGGTAGCGAGAGCCATTTCCAAACCACGGTGTGGAAGCAGGTGCTGGCTGTGAGGGACGTGTCACTCTGGTGAGGGGGGAAAGGACACGCTCAGAAATAAATGTGAGCGCTCTGGGGCACGAAAGGGCTTCTTGATGCAGCTTCACCGCCTCTACAACCCGTGTCTGGCCCTGGGAAGGTCTCTCCAGAGATCTACCAGATCCTTCTGGCTCCCTCATTTCCAGCACGTAACTTGCTCTTACAACCGTGTCACTGCTCTCCTGCAGCACCGCGATGGATTTCTCAACCCCGAGACAAGACAGCAGGGCCCAAAATCCGTCGTCTCCAACCAAACTCAAGCAAAGCCACACGAGTGCTTTTGCTGGCACTGCCACACCTTCTCCCCTGCGAGGGAGAGTTTCCAGTCTCAGCACAAGGACAGGAGTTAACGCCTGGCTTTGCAGGGGGAGCCAGACCTTGGCACCTCACTCAACCACCGAGCTGCAATTGCCACTGCCCACCTCATCTGTCAGCTGCCAACCTGCTGCAAAACTCGGGTCGTTTCCCCTGCTGCGAACTGCCCGAGCCCCGATATTTGACGCAGGTTACAACTCGAAGGGAAGAAAACCAAAGCAAACAACACTCGTCTTATTTTAGAAACGCTCTGACGCACTCGGAGCCCAAACAGCCCAACTGTGAACGTTTGCCATGGGAAACCTTTATATGGACGTTGCAGCAAAATTCCACTACTTGGGTGCAAAACAATGCAAAGGTATTTACCTGCCGCTGCTGTTTTGAAGTTTAAGCTCCTTACTCTTTCCTGCCTTGCCAACAAGCTCCTGGGGATAAGTGGGGAGCTAACAAACCTTTGGTCCCAACGGGAAACTGCAGCACAGGGAGGGTTTACGAGACCTGGGAGCACCAAATCCCACTGAGCCCCCTGGTCACTCATCCACCCTGCCTCTTCTCCAAGGGCCTAATTACAGACAGAAATTAAAATATTTATGACAACACTGATGAGAAATGCAATGCAAAGAGAGCTGCTCTCCAGTGTCTCTTGCTGTGGTGGGTGAGCTGACTTTTTTTGCAGTGTCCAGTTTTAACTGTGACACCTTTAAATGCCTCACTGGCTCAAACCAGGGCAGATCAGGCCCTGTGTGGTTTGTTGTCCCCGTTCCTCACTGGACCCTGAGCTGTCCTGGGAAGCTGTGCCCACTGCTGGGTTCTGCCTTACTGTTCCTCTTCATGCACTGGAGCTGCCCCACCTGCCAAGGTCTGTGACGGGGCACAGCTCAGCGTCTGGAACCGCAGGAGGTGGGAATGGCAGGGATGGAAATCAGCCCTGCTGCCATGGCAACCTGGCCTCCTCCACTGCTGAAGGCACCACACCTCCCCTCTGCTCCAGCTGTGCTGCCTCGATAAGGAACAGCAGCGGGGATTACAGGAGCGGGAGACTGACACCAGCAGGGCTGAGGACGGGGCTGCCCGCTCCCCTCGTCTCCTCCTGGGACTCGCTCTGCAAACCCTCTCCTATCCCAGCCTCCCACGGATCCAACCGCAGCTTTTGCCAAGGAGGACAGAGCAGCCGGAATGATCCCCTTCCCCTTTAGATGATGTGCGAGTGCTCAGCCAGGTGATCGCTCCCCTTCCCCACCTCCCATGTTCCGCCTTTCCCGTCCCACCCTTACCAGGCTCAGAGCTCTGAACTTCCTGGACCTCCCTGAGATTCCCAGCTTCCCACTACAAGCTGCTGCTCCCTCGTGAGAGGATGCCTTTGCTACAGCAAGCCAAGGCATTACTTCCAGTAGCAGCAGCCACGTGCAGCCCCCCTTCCCGAGCCGGCCGTGAAGGACCACACGCAGAACTGGGTGGGCTCCTGGATTTTGGCCGCAGCCTTGCAGGGATCCTGAGCCAGCAGGGCACACACTGCTCGGGGATCTAGCTGGAGCCTGGATGATCTAAGTGCAACACACAGTATCACGTATCAAATCAAAACGACTGCGCAGGTTTTCGGGGCCAAGCCTGGGAATAAGTTTCCAGAGCCTCTTGTCTGGCAGGAAGCGCTCTGACAGCATTTCCCCTGGAAGAACACAGCTCCGCCAACACATCTACCTGTGTGTCCAGCCAAATTCCTGAGGGTCAGCCAGCCAGGGATGCCTGGCAGGATGCAGGGGTTTTAGCTGGATATAGGGAATTTCCCCTATTAAGAAGGAAGTGGGGGAAAAAGAAGGAAGGAAAATGTCAGTGGCTACGTGGAAACAGCATTTAAACTGTGAAGAGAGTGACAAGGGCTCAGCTCAGCACTGAGCCTCTCAGGGAATCTGAAATGGGTTCAGGAGAGAGAGAGTGGTTTGTGGTATGTCCCACATGAGCTTTAATCAAAAATTCAGAGGCTACGGGTGGCAGCTGGAAGTGCAATAACCCAAAAAGCCCATGAGACAGACCAATTCCCTCTCCACCAAACATCAGCTAAGCACAGGAAAAATGAGGAATTCTGTGTTGAAAGAAGCCACAGGGAATCCAGGACATCCTGGAGAAGTCTGTGAGACAGCCAGTCATACCAGAATAATTCACTTGGCTTTCATTAGGCAGGTAGAACCTCTGCAGCAGAGCTACCTCTAAAGCACCCTCAGCAAATTACACCCCCAGGGTGAACCCAAGGGGTCTTAAGGGCTCATCTGGACCTGACTGACTTCAAAGGACTTTGGACCAGGTCCAACCAATCAAAGCTTGGCTGCTCAGTGGAGAACAGCAAGATAAACCAGCTCCAAAAACACACCAATGTGCCTTCAAAGCAGAAATGCACATTTAAGGGCACACACTCTGCACAAGGAGCCCTTTGCAAGACTCTTGTGCAGATGCTTCTCTTTCCTCACTAATAAGACTCTCTGGCCGCCTCGTTCTCCCTTCCTGAAGTCCTGCCCGAATGTGACAGCAGGTCCCCTGGAAAACACAGTTCAGGAAAGGCCTGTTTGTGTCAGCAAGCTGGGAACATCGGGGCTCTCCTGGGAGCTGCTGTATCGTCATCACTCTCTGCTCAGCTGCCTTTCCCAGCCCCACTCCCTGGAGGGTCAAGGAGAGCAAACCCAATCCCTGCTTCTCCCACAAACTGCCCTTCAGACACACAACCGAGTTGTTCAGTGAGCAGCAGAGCTACTGAAGGACAGATTCAAACAGGGATCTCTTGCAGGGATTTTGTGGTGCCTAAGAAAGGTGTGACCTTGCTGGCTGCCTCCTCTCTCTGCCTGCCAGCTTTCATGAAGCCTGTGAGAGCTCATGCCCTCTGAGACTGACTTATACCTGCCTGGAGTTTGGCTGAAACAAGGCGGCAGATTCAAAGGTCTGCTGGGCGGAGATGAGATCCAGCTCACTCCTTTGGGAAGCAAACCAAAAAACACTGCTCCAGCAAGGAGCGCACTGGGAGGACTCTTTTTAAAAACAATCCTTCTCACCACCCTCCTCAGCTGGTTTCACCCTCTAAAGCAACTTGGGTCATAAACACTGCAGGCACAAGTTTGACAAAGCTTCCACTGTGGCCAGCAAGCTGGGAACTGGATTCCAAGCTGGCATTTGTCAACCTCTCTCCTCCCTGTACACAGCTCCTCTGGCAGGCAGATATCCCAGCCCTGCCAGCCCTCAGCCCCAGCTGGGCAGAGCTTACCTGGAAGCATCAAGGAATGGCTTGTAGGCAATGGTCACCCACTCTTCTTTGTGGGAGGAGTACCTTGGCTCCCGTGGGGTCTCAGCTGCTGTGTCCAAGTCCACCAGGTAGTGGCATTTGGAAATGTCAATCTGCAGAAAGAAGGACATCCTTGTGCTTTATTTCCTGCGGTTTTCTGGCTCGACGTGTTTATTTATACGGGCTGTTCCTTAGCAATGGGAAGAGGGCTAAACTTCCAGCAGCAGGGGAAACGCTTCCTGCAGGACTCATGGTAACCTGAGAGCAACATTTAAATACACACAGACCAGGATGGGTCAGACAACCCCCACAACCTCTTAACTCTGCAAAGCTCACGACATTTTGAGTGCTTTAGTCTTGTCACCCTGTGGCAAGTCTTGTCTTCTCCCACAGAATTTTACTGCAAACTTCTCTGGACATGCCTGAAATCACTCTCCTGAAGCACCTTTGGGGTTTAATGTAATGATTTAGGCTGAAAACAATTTAATTAGGTGGATACCAGATGGCTCTGTGGCATCACAGCTCAGTGGCAAATGAAATTACACCACGGGAAACTCGGCTGAGGAGAATGTTGAATCCACCCCTTGCACTGTGTGAGAAGAACATTCCAGGCCCTGGGAGAGGTTCTGGCTCATTAGGAGAAAGACTCCCAAAGCACTAACTGAGTTTTTCTGTAAGTGATGTAGAATCATTCAGAGGAAGGCAAGTTACTGCCTCAAGCACTCAGACTAATCTCATGTTTTAAATTCTCCCCTGCAAGGGCAGGCACTCAAAATGCCAGGTGAAAGATTTCCCTTGCACAATTCCAAGTGAACACGGAGCATTCTTACAAGCCAAGGATAATATCCATCCTGGTCAGAAGGCCAACACAGCACCTATGCATTCATCTGGGCATTTACACAGGACTTTGGTGGTGTACAGACCTTGAAATGCTCCCCTGGGCAAAGAAATCATTCAGCGAGCAAAGCTGCAGGGGATTTCTAAATTACAGCCCACCCTCCTCGGTTCTCCTTTCCTTTCCCTCCTCCCACTCTCTCTTTATTTGATGCAACGGCAGTGCTGAGTGGTGGGGAGCTAAATTTGGTGCCCCCCTGACTAACAGGAGTGGGCACAGCGGAGAGCTGGAGCTCCGGGCACAGCTGCTGCTGTCTCTCACTGGGGTCTGGAGGGGTGGTACAAGCGAAAAGAAACTGCTTAAAAAAGCCAAACTTCCTCTGAAGTCAGTTGTTAAGAGTGCCAGCTTTCAGGCCTGATCTGCTGTTCCTGCTTGGGCACATCTTTGGAGGAAATAATGCTCCTTATCTCTCTCTTAGCACTTTCAGGCACAAACGCACCTCCCCAGCAGGACAAGTGCAAGGCAAGTGCTGCTCAACGTGATTAAGGAAGGAAGAACTGCAAAACAAGATCAAATCACTCTTCTCCCCAGTTTCTCATAGCAACAGGAGCACTGAGATTTACCCTGCCATTTTCCAGCAGAGCAGCAACAGATACCTCCACCTGAAACAGCCAGATCAGCCCCATTTCTGAAGCCACTGATGGGTTTGAAGCTCCATGGCTTAGATAATGCCCTTGAACCGTTTGTTTTCTCCTCCTTTAAATGCCCAACAGAGTTGTGCTATTTAGATTTATTCACTGTCACAGTCCTTCTGGTTTGGTTTTTTTTAAATCTGGGTGTGCTTGCACTCATAAGCTCACTCAACTCAAGGAAATACTTTGATCTCTTGGTGTTAGTAGCAGGTCAGAAGTCAAAGCTTTAACCCCAAGATTAAACTTAGTGGCTGATTTCTAATGCCCTGGGCCTTTTTGCTTGCCTGAGAAATAACCAAGTTGTAGGGTGGCATTAAGAAACAAGCATGAAACAAAAGTGTGTTTTGCTCCATTAGTCACAGGCTGAGCACCAGCCAGCTGTCTGTGCTAAAAATATGCCACAGTTAAAGATTTCATAAATTAAATGCACTGCAGCAGACAGCTCCTCTCAGGTGGGAACACGCCTCCTTCCCATTCCAGTAACTGCATAATGAACCTCATAAAAAGGGAGATTTAACCCAGCAGACTGCCAAGATTTAACCTGTTAATTTTAAAGAATACTTTTAAATATTTTTAGCGAATTAATATCATTTTAAAATATCCACATGTGTGCACTGTTTTTGCTTAGGTAACACAACACAGACGTTAAAAGTATCAATCAGTAATACCAGTGTACATTATCTTAACAGTGAAATCACTGATGCAATTGTTTCAGTGGAGTTCCAAATTAAGTTCCTCCTTCTCAGCTGCAAATGTGATGAATCCTTCTATATTTAAAAAGAAATGAAAGTACAGAGCAAAATTTCAAAACATTTTCTGTGGGGGGGACTTCAAACTGCTCATTCAGTTCACCTTCCTGTGATCACACACCGTGCTCAACCCAAAATTGCAACAACTGGGAACTATTACTTCTTCTGCTTCTTTTATTATGCCTTTAAATGGGCAGATGAAATGCAAACTGCAAACACTCACATCAACGGGGAAATTTCCAAGCGCTGCAGGGGGACCGTTTTTGTTCTCTAACTTTGCCCCAGGAAACAAACCGGGGAGCCCCAGCCATGGGCACTATATTAACACAAATTATCCAGTAATTATGCAGCTAGGTAAGAAATTACACAGCGAGGTGAGGGAAAGGAAACAGGAAAAGAATCCTTACATATCGAGATGGCTCCTCCTTGTTCTGGTCGTTCATGTCCGTGGGGATGACCCGTGTGGCCAGGGGTCCCTTGGCAAAGGGTTTTGGTAACTGGCCCCTGAATTCCGACAGGATGAACTGGAGCTGCCAACTGCAGGGGAGAGGGAAAGTGCAGCAGCCAGTGACATTTGGGGCGGGCAAAACCCAAGGCAGGACCAAGGACGTCTCTTGGTGTCGGCTGGGATGGCCGAAGGTCACTTACTTCTCAGGCAGGAGGAAGCTGCTGGGGAACCTGTGCCACTCCTTCCCCACGCACACGTTGACTGGCCTGCCCTCTGGCACTGTGTGAATACTGGGGTCAGTGGCAATCCTGTGGAACTCCGGGTACAGGTCCAGGGGCCCGTGGTAGCCTGTGAAAGGCAGAAAAATCCGCAGTAAGGCTGAAGGAAGAGAGGCATTTACGTGGCAGCCCTCAAAAAGACTGTTCACATATAACTGGTATCCTCTTGAACAAACGCATCGGTCTGTGCTAAAAGGCTGGATTCCTTTTAGCACAGATTAATCAAAGCTTATCCCCCCCCTTCCCTGCAGCAATGACATCCACGCTTTTGAGACTCCTGATTTTTAACTGCTGCCCTAATCGAAGCAGCACAACCTTGGCCAAGCCAAGTACCAAGCAAAGCCCAGAGCAGGTGTAAAATATCAACCTCCTGTAAAACACCAACCTCTGAATAAGGCAACAGAGCGTGACAGGGACAAAAGGCCGAAGAGGAAGACAGTGCCCAGGGCCAGCCAGTTGGAGGACACCGTGTAGTGCTCCAGGCGGTACCGCTGGAATATGAAGTGGTAACATTTCTGAGGAAAGAGTGGGGAAAGAAAAAAAAGGAGACAACATAAAATTAGTCAAAATCCGGTTAGCAAGATCCTGCCTTTCCTGAGGACCTTGCAGCAGTGGCTGCATCTCCCACCAGATCTCTGCTCTTTGGTTTTTTTTTTTCATTCGCACTCATCAAAATGCACAGAAATTCACGTTTTTCAGTTACCTTTTTTTAAGTGATAAACCAGGGTATTTAAAGCTTTCAGCTCTTTTCCCCGGGCAGGCTTCAGGTCAGAGCTGCAAAGCGCTCTCTGCCAGTG
The DNA here is from genome assembly GCA_035584735.1 of Pseudotriccus pelzelni. Taxonomy (NCBI): domain Eukaryota; kingdom Metazoa; phylum Chordata; class Aves; order Passeriformes; family Tyrannidae; genus Pseudotriccus; species Pseudotriccus pelzelni. The sequence continues at coordinate 5,371,607 of JAWMRA010000063.1, forward strand.
CTCCAGCTTGGCTGTCCACAGGTGAAGCAGGAGCACCTTTCAGACACTGCAGAGCTTCCCTGCACAGACAGACCTCATTTTCCAGGCTGCCCTGACTTGCTCTCCAACACCAAGTTCCATGACCCAGATTTCCTGGGTGACCTGTAGTTGTTTACCCTGCCTGTACAAACTCCCGCTTTGAAGTGGACGAAAGAACACACGAGCCACTCTGAAACTGATAAAGGAAAAAGCCTTTTAGGTTTTTTTTTAAATTTAAAAGCATTTCTGGGAACACTCAGGAGGAAATACACCCAGTCCTTGGCTTGGGCCTTTCTGCAGCAGTGGTTATTCACTTCCTATCCTCAGCTGGTTTCTGTTTCCCTTGTTCTGTTTGCATTTTCCTCCTGACAGTCAGATCCACGAGGTTTGGAGGAGGAGAGCGAGAAGCTTGGACTGCTGGTGGGCAATCAGTTCTCAGTTCCCAGCTGGACACTCCATACTGGGCAAAATGTCATGCAGCAGTGCTGAAAAATGCAGGGCAGAAATGTACACTAGATTTTTCTAAAGCCATGTCTGGCAAAGGTCCCAAACCACCGCCCTGTGATGCTGTGACAGCCAGAGCCATAAAACTGCTGACATCAGAGCTTGGTCCTGGACGGATGCAAGGACTGAAACTCAGCTGGGGGACTCCAGGTGGGCACTGAAACACCAGCACTGATGGGAGATCAACAGTCAGGAGGGAAAAATGAGAGGTTTGAGGGGGGCAGGCAGTGCTGGTGGGGAGCCCAGGACAGGAGCTGCCACTGGTGCTCAGCAGGACACAGGAGGAACAGCAGGATGAGGCCAAACAGCAGGAACAGGCTCCAGCACGCACTAATGGCTGCATTTCTGGGCCTTTTCAGCAGGGGAAGATGAATAATTTTGCCTCTGGGAAGGTTTATATCAGTCTCTATTAGTGCTTTGCTCTGTGAAGTGCCTCAAGTGATATTTACTAAACATCCAGTTTTTGGCTCCTCCAAATATCCAACGCAGTTTTCAGGCATCTAAACAAAGATCACTTTTCCTTTCTCAAGCCAGGGAAGGGCTCAACAGAATCCTACACGCCCACATTCCTGCCCCTGACCACCCAAGGGAGGCCCTGACAGTCCTGAACTTTGTCACAGGCACAGGTATTCTGCAGGTGTTCCCAAACTTTGGGGAGCAACGTTAAAAGAAATGAGCTGGAAATGACGTTCCCTAAAGGTGCGAGCTTAATCTAAAAACATGTTCCACTCAAACTTACCTGGAGAGCGGAGAGAGCCACAGCACCAGAGAGACAGATGAGGGGATAGATGGGAAAGAGAAACCTCTCCTCTTTGTGGGGCTGGCTGAAGAAAATCGCGATCCAGATGTACATGGGAGCCAGTGTCAGCCAGTAGGGACGGCCCAGGTTCTGAACTGGAAGAAACAGAAACTCAGCAAAGCAGCAAAATGCAAGAATGAGGGGGGTCCAACCTGTTCCCCCCCTTGCACAGTCACATCTCCCCCTCAAAGCCCATTCTCCAGACCCAAACCTTGTTGCCTTCAGACACGAACACAGCCTGTTCTGAGCACCCACGTTGCTGAAATCCAGACAGTCCAAACAGTCGGCACAGAATTAGGATCAGAGAACTTTTACAGATTCCTACAACACTAACAATCAACAGATTCAGGAGGGCAGAAAATAAGGGACTGCACCATTGAATCCAAGCAGAAGACAAAGCCCACGAAGGACTGACAATATCTAAAGATCTCCTGCTGTGTATTGTGCACACACAGATCAGAAAGGATCTCCCCTGGATCCCCCTCTCCCCTTACAAAGGGTTGTTTGCAGACTGAAGTTTCCACAACCTTCCTTGCCTCGCTGCAAAAATAACAGCATGAGAGGTCTCTCAGGTGCCTTCTGCTTAACGAAGGAAATAACTGATTCAAAAATAACAACAATTACCCTGAATTTCAGTCACACTGAGAAGGGTTCTACACTGCCTGACAACTCACAGTCCCTTCTGTGCCCCCTTGCTACTCCCAACAGCAGAGTTAAGCAATTAAGCCAACGGCATTTCACTGACAATAAGAACAAAGCACTTGGCAGAATCGTTCCCGCTGTTAAGTACAAGAACACCAAGTGAACAGCAGGAAATCTTGCATTTACAGGATCTCCTACTGAGCTTTCACTGGTTCCTGACAGTATGTCACTCACAGCCAAGGAACAGAGACGAGCGAATACCCGTTGACACACATTTTCATGGGGGATTATGATATTTCTGCGTCTTGTATTCAGTAAAAAAATCAGAGAAAGAGAGAGCAAAGCACTGCCTGGACTGATGAATCTGGAGGCTGCTGCTGACACTTGATGAATCTTCCTCAGGAGAACAGCAGAGGAGAATTCACACTTCCTCTCCAGAGTCCCTTACCAAATGTCATGTGTTTAAACTGATGTCATTTTATTATTTAAGAAAAAGCCCAACGTGAAGCAGGGAATATTCTGGTTCCTCCTTTTCCTGCTCTCAGTATCTCCACACCCTGGGGGACACTTCCCGAAGCGTGGGCAGCCAGGCTCTCCTGCCAGGGCTCAGTCCTGTGAGCTCAGGAGTTTCTTTCACACTGCACTGAAGAATCCAGTTCAACCCCAAAAACGTTCCCCAACAACTCTAAAGGTTCCCATTTCCAGCTGCAGACTAGATGGAAACAACAGGTACACAGTTTCTTTCCCTGCTAAGACTATTGAAATGTCAGACTGAGGGTTAGGCACCGCACCCCTTGTTAAACTTGCTCTGGGTATGGGTAAATTCAGCCTTGATAACACATTGTTCTTGTGGAGGTGGAGGCAAGGAACAGTCCTGGACCGAGTAATGAGCTCCAGGAACTCTCCTATCACTCCAAAGGCTTTTGCTGAGCCCAGTTTGACTTCCAGTGAAGCAAAGCTGCTCTTTGGCAGGCTCAAGCTGTCCCTGCAGCAAGCAGGCTGAGCTCTGGGCTGTCTGTGCCCGGCTCTCAGGGCTGCCCTGCACTCACCATGGAACTTCTGCAGCAGACACTCCATGAGACAAGTCAGTGGCAGCACCAGCAGCGCCAGAATAAAAGCCACGTTGAAATTCAGGAAGCCATTGATGAAGTAGAAGGACCAGGGTTCTGTACCTAAAGGGTGAGAAAAAGGAGACAAGAGGTTTGGAACACGAGCATGGAATGACATCTGGATGGAACAGCAGCCTTGGCTGACTCACACAGTCAGCAGCCATACAGGGGCACCAGACAATCACACTTCATTTTCTTCCTTTTCAGAAATCATTTCCCTCCTTAATTTTTCACTGGCTCGTGGTCAATATATCAATACAACATCAATATAATATCAATACTGCTCCTGAGTCACAGCCCGCTCCAAGAGCCAGGCCTGCCCAGCAGAGTTCTGACACACAGCTCAGCCTCGCACTCAGAAAGAACACACAAGCAAGGTGGAGGTGGAAACTTGTAAATCCAGGAGACTCGACTCCAAATTCATTCTTTCTAATTGCAGAGAAGCAAGAGAGGAGCAGCACAAAACAACACAATGCCAGATAATTCTGGAGTGACGATGTGCGCTCAGTGTTGGCAGAAAATGTTGTCAGAAGGATTAGGAAGAAGAAAGGGTTTGCATTCCCACTTCACCCCAACAAAGACTCTGCCACTGAAGCTCACCCAAATGCTAGTTTTGGTACCTCCTCAGAGTCAGAACTATTTCAGATACGCTTCAACCAGAAGCAAGGCAGCTCTGCCTCCTACCAGGACACACTTGGGTACTGGCTGCAAGCTTCCAAGGATGTAAATTCAAAGGCATTCCAATCCAACTGTCATTTATTTGGATGCTTAAAACCCTTAACAATGAGGAATGCCAGTTCCTCTCCACACATTTCCCACTCCCTGGGTGTGATTAGCTCAATCAGTCAGTAAATGACACGCGGGGGCTTTAATCACTGCACTGTTGTGACATGTGTCACATGCCACAGCAATTTCCTGCAATCAGAGCCACTTAGAGAAGGGTCCGCGTTGAAATTAATCAGACAACTGCAAAGCAGCGAGGAAAACCCGAACCCTCTGCAGCTCCCACGGCTAAACACGGGCAGAAGCTGCACCAGGAGTGTCACAAACGCGTCACTGGAGTCGCTGAGGCCAAGAAAACCTGCAGTTATCAGCACGGAAAGCAAAGAGCAGCTATCATGTAAATCCCGGATCTTTAAAGGACAGCAGCAGGGGCCGTCCAGTCACCCTTCCACCTGCCCTACAGAAAGCAAATTGGCTCCTTCTAGTCTGGTCTCTGGTTTGGCAGCCCCGGGGATCAGGAGTGAAGGACACTTCATGAATAATCCATAACCCAAACACACCTCTGAGGGATGCTGCTAATAAAGAGATCAGCTGGCGTGAAGCACAGCTTTAAGGAGAAAAGGTTACTTTCTCGTGGATTTTTTTGCAGTGTGAGTGAATTGCCCTCAAAAACTAAGCACTGGAGCCTCCCCTCCTTCTCCAGTGAGGGATTTTCTTCTCTGGGAGAGGAGAAAAAAACAAGAAAAGGAAAAAAAAAAAAAAAAGAGAGAGGAGAACAGTGCACAGCAGGCAAAAAGCAATAGGCTGGCTCTGGTGACTCGCCCATTCAGAGCCATTCAGGCTCAATGCCTCGCAGGGCAAAAGGCTTTTATTCCTGTTACCCACACGACTCAAGGTGAACTGAGAGAGAACTGCAGCGTGAAAAAAAAGAAAAACCCAGTGCACACAAGGAGTCCTGACCCAGAACATCATCCTTCCAGCAGGGAGGGACACTGAGGAGCTCTCCATGCACAGAACCGAGGGGAATGTGCTTCCACAGCATCGCCTCCAGAGCAGGAGATGGAAGTTCCTGCAAGTGTGCCACAGGCTGGAGCTGCAGGAGAGGGACTGATGAAGGCAGTGGGAAGAACCCCGTGGCCCAGCCAGTTCCTGGCACGACGGTTCCATGGGGATAACCAGCTGGAAGCACCGTCAGGCACTGAGCCAGAAGATGCTTTGTCCTCTGAGATCTGACAGGCTCCGGGAGCAACCCTGGAGCTCCAACTCCCACCCAAGGTGACGGAACTGGACAAACCACCACGCTGCGCCCTGACCCCAGCAATGGGGAGGCCAAAGCAGAGCACAGGTAAAATAGGGTGAAGCTCAGCTGTCCCAGCCTGGGTGCAGGCAGGAGCTGCAGCTCAGCTCTTCAGCAGTAACTGAGCTGCAATAATTTGCTCATGAGTCACAGCCCTCATTCTAAGCAAGCCTGATTCAGTGCTAGTAGAACAAACACTCTGGTTGCTGCATTTCTTTTATTTTCACTCTGTGTGAAGTCCCAGGACCCAGCAGAGCAGGGTGTCACATCAACAGCCCGAGCTGAACAGAGCCCCCCAAAGTGCCATCACACTGCAAGTCACAGCCAAGGCTGCGGGCACAGAAAGTGGGGCAAGACTCTGGTCACAAACTGTGATTTCTTAGAACAAATGTAGGCAAAAACCTCACAAAGTCTCAGAATCAGGCTGAGGGATATATGCTTAGAAGCTGCTTACCCTTGCCTGTAGAAAGCCTAATTACCCCAGGGAAATACTAATTGCACAGACAGTATTTATGTAGAAGGAGTGTATTGCTAAAGAGAAAAGAAAAATAAGAAATTGAACCCTGTCTCCAAAACACTGTGGTGCTTACACTGAAGATGGTGTGGGCTGGTCACTCTGCTCCCATCATGTGAAAGTTGGGAAATCCCAGCTCCAAAGCCAGCAGGGACTGGCCAGCCCCTCATCTCCCCTGGTGGTGTTATTTTCCCCCGGTGTTCTGAGGCTCTCTAAACACACAGCGCTGTCCTGGCCACACTGCATTAAAGAGCAATTTCAAGCAGGCTCTTTTACTAGCCTGAGGATGTTACATGAATGTCACTATGAATAAAACACTTCAGAACAGATTGGTCCCTGGAGGCTTCTGGAAACAACTCATGCACCAGTGTGGAAAAGGTCAGGCACAGGCCCATGCCAAAACCTATCAGAGACAGGGCCTGGAGTTTACTCACAGAAAACTCACAGCAACAGCCTTCAGAGCCTTCCTGCAGAGAGGAGGAACCGTGGCAAAGCAGCTGCTGCCCTGCTGTGCCACGGCACAAGTGACAAATCACCACTCAGCACCACCCAAAACAGCCCTGCAAAGGAACCAGCAAACGTGCAGGGCGCGGCCAGAGAGAGCCTTGCTGCTGCTGAGCACTGCTGAATCCCCCCTGGAACAGCTCAACTGGCATCAAACACAGGGCAGGGATGATGCAGGGGCCCTGCACCCTGAGGTCTCCCCCAGCCCCTCTGAAGCCAGGCAAGAAATGTAATACTTTCCTACTCTTCACGGACAACTTAGTCCCAAACCAACACCGCACTGCCATCGAGGCTCAGAGCGGGGATTTGGGTCACAGAGTTATCAGGGAACCCCCTGCAGGCAGATGATTTGCCTCATGGTACCCTCAGATCCCACTTGCCAGCAAAGCCCAGGTCACACACTGCCAAAAAGGCACAGCACGGGCTTGGGACTGCAGAGGCACGATGTGAACTGAAAAAAACCCATGGATTCTGCACTGCCACCCGCTTTTCCGAGGTTTCTGCACCCTGGCTATGAGGAACAACAGCCAGGTACTCCACCAAAGCTGACAAACATACACAGCTACCCCTTGTGCCCGCTGCACTCGCTCAGCAGGCAGGCACTGCCAGCTCTCTGCTGTCACACTGAGACACCTCACGGTGGTTTGCAGAACTGGGGAGTGAACAAAAGCAGCACCGACTCACACCCGGCACTGGCCTGTGGATTCCCAGCTCGACAGAGACATCCCGTGTCCACAAGCTGGAGCTGCAGCCTTTGGAGCTCGCAGGCAGCTTTTGCTCCAGGGTACATCAGAAAAAGGGTTGGCAAACAAGAGCTGGGGGGTCACAGTAGCAAGAAAAACCTCCCACCTCCCTCCTTGGCTTGCTATCTTTAAACTCACCATAGAGATCGGGCCCGTGAGAGGTGAAGACATTGTATAAAACAATGTTGAGAGGTGCAACCACCAGCTTCCCATAGTAATAGCTGTCCACCACTACCAAGGGCACCTGGAAGAAAGCAGCAGTTGGTTAAAGTGCCAGGAGCTTTTGGCTGGGCTGCACTAAAGCTCCGTGTGATTTTCTGAAAGGAATTCAGCCCTCCTGTCACAAGCCCAATCCATTCCCTCTTCACATTGCTACAGGCACTTACCAGAAACAGGATCAAAGACACCACACACCAGTTCAGGAAACTTTTCCACCTCTGCTTCAGTATCAACAAGTCAAAGGCAATAGGAAGCCTGAAAGAGAGACCAGCTGTCAGCTGGAGACCTTGGCTTTCCCCACTGCAGGTTCTCCTGCCCCTCCAAATCAAGCTGAGAGAGAACCATCACTTCACTGGCCTCTGCTCCTACTGCACATCCCAGCCATCCAACTCAAAAAACATCCGACACAGCGCAAAACTGCCCAGCTTCCCTTTTCTTACCCCAGAGCTGCACTGAAGGGCCAGCCCAGGAGGGCTCCAGCAGCCACCCCCAGCACTGCCACAGAGGTCTTGTCCATGTACCAGCCAGTCATGGCAACCACCGTGGTGTACATGCAGAAACTGCTGGGCAGGAAAGCTGCAGGGAGGAAAAGGGGTCAGCACAGCTTCCCCACACTTCACACCTAGCAGCAAGTGTTTTACAGAAGTCTCACAGTGGCTGGGAAAAGGGGTGCAGCCAGGCAGAGCGGGCGGGACACAAAGGCAAGTGGCAGTGCCAAAATACGAGCCTCCTTCCTTGGGTTAAAAAAATATGTCCAAGGAAGGAAGGCCAAGAGACCCTGTTTGAAAGGCATGGCCAGGAGAGAGGAGGCAGCAACAGAAACAAGCAGGAAACAAAGAGGAAATTGAAACATGCAAGAGAGTGACACAGGAAACATAATCTGAATCAACACTTATTCTATCACACCTGCCATGAGAAACGCCTCCAGCAGAACACAACCATTACAAACACATACTAAAGATACATAACACAGTGTTAGAGATGAGTTAGAGCTGTGACTTCTCTTCTCTCTGGCCCTGTCTCTGGTTTCCAGGGACAAGGTCACTGTCAGTGTCACTGCTATGAGCAAACCTACCTGCAGAAGCACAGAACATCCCCGTGCTGAGCACCAGGAAGGCCAACATCAGCCTGCTCACATGCAGCCCAAACTTCTTGCACACAGCCCTGAGGAAGCAAGAGGGAAAGAGGCACCAAAAAATTCCTTAAATCCAGATTACCCTCAACAGAAAAAATGCAAGGTAATAGTCTGAAAATCACAAACGAAGAGGCAGCGGGTAAAAATAAAAACCCAGCTTAGACAAGATAATTGTATGTTAAGGATTTACTGCTTTTAGTGGATGTAAACAGCATTGGCAGATGGATTACAGACAGCAACAATTAATGTCTTCCAGTAAAATTCACTATGGTAAGCAAACAGCACCAGAGTCTCCTCCAGCAGAGCTCAGTCTGCAACACTCCCACCCTGCTTGCTGCTGTCAGTGAGACAAGTGTAGTCAGCAAAATGCCGGAGTGGAGATGTGGGTGGCAGCTCTGAGAGTACAATTTTGTCCTAATTGTGGAATTCTCACCACTATTTCATTAAGTTATCACAAGAACACATATTTTCAAGGTTCGCTTGCCCAATCTACCCGTGAGCTTCAAAGGGCATTTGCCGTGCATGGCACTCAAAACACTCCCTGCAGACAGACTCTAACACTCACTTGTAGAAGTAGAGTTCACAAATGCAGCTCAGGAAGGCCAGGAAGCATCGGAGGAAATAGAAGATAAGGACCTAGGAGACACGGTTGGAGTGTGAGGAAGGCACAGGACACAAACTGGGCTTGTAAACCCTCCTAAATCCTGACACGGGTCAGTGTTTGTCAACAAAGGAGAGTTTTGTAAACACAAACTCCCTCACCTCTGACAACAAACAAAGCAGCTGCTTTCCCACAGACTAAAGGCACGTTCGTTCCCCACGAAAGCAGGTTCCAGGCGGGTGATTTACCTTGTTGGTTTGCAGGACTCGGGCATGGAACCAGGCTGGCAAGGCGTGGAGCCACAGGTAAGCATAGGAGCGGATGGCATAGGCTGGGGAATACTCCCATGTCTGAAACCCCTTCCCATAGATGAGGTAGTGTGTCTGCAACGGAGATTAAATAAATGAATCAACACGCATCACATGGAGCGGTTTCCCATTTCCCACCTCCGGATCCCTGAGCACAAAAATTCCCCTTTGAGAGACGGGCACGGGGTTCTAAGTAAACCTGCATCTGCACAGGCCAAGCACACGCTGCCAAATCCCAAGGGCACAAAGCCACTCACCGGTTCCCAGTAGTTGAAGGTCTCATCGCAATCAGAGATGTTGCTCAGGAGGGCTGCACAGAACCTGGCCGAGATGAGACACTTGAAAGCTGTTGATCCTTCGGGGGCCCAGACTTGTCCTGCTTTGCTCCCGGACGATCTGATCCAAAGGGGAGGGAAAAAAAAAAATAAAATAAAATAAAATTAGAAATAATACGAATACGCGCCAGGAAGGCTCAGCCACGAGACCGAGCGACACGAAAAGGGCAGGGGAGTGTTATCTGAGCCGCTGATTCCCCTGGAGGGGCGGGCGCCGGGGAAGCAGCATCACCCACCCCACCACCCAAACCGGAGGGGCTGCTGCCGGCCGGGGAGATGCTCCACCACCACCGCCACGGCCGCACGGGCGGGCGGGCCGGCAAACACCCACCCACCCCGGCAGCGCCCGGGGGACCCCCCTGAGACCCCCCGCCTCGGCACCCACTCCGCCCGCGGCTCCTCCGCCTCCGGCCGCCGCCCCGCCGCCTCCCCGCCGCCCGCCCGCGGCCGCTGCCGGGCCCCCTTGGCGGCCATGCCGGGTACGGGCACGGCCGGGCGGCGCTGCCGCGGGCGGGCGGGGCGGCAGCCGCGGTGAAGCCGCCGCCGCCATGGCGGGTGCGGGCAAAGGGAGCGCGGGGCGGGGCGGGGCGGGGCGGGGGGGGCGGCGGGAGCGCGCTGCCCGCACACGGGGGGTGGGCTGCACACGCGGGGGTCTGTCCCGCACACACGGGGTGTCTGTTCATCATACACGGGGTGTGTCCGTCACACACGGGGTCTGTCCCGCACACGGGGTCTGTCCCGCACACACGGGGGTCTGTCCGTCACACACGGGGTCTGTCCCGCACACACGGGGTCTGTCCCGCACACGCGGGGTCTGTCCATCACACACGGGGTCTGTCCTGCACACACGGGGTCTGCCCCGCACACACGGGGTCTGTCCCGCACACGCGGGGTCTGTCCCTCAAACACGAGGTCTGTCCTGCACACACGGGGTCTGTCCCGCACACGCGGGGTGTGCCCCGCACACGCGGGGTTTGTCCTGCACACACGGGGTGTGCCCCGCACACGCGGTGACTGCCCCGCACACGCGGTGACTGCCCCGCACACACGGGGTCTGTCCCGCACACACGGGGTCTGTCCATCACACACGGGTGTCTGACCCGCACACGCGGTGTCTGTCCATCACACACGGGGTCTGCCCCAGGGAGGCAGGAGGCCACAGAACGCGCCCCGCGCTCTTCAATTTCTTAAAAGCAGCAGCTGCTCGTCCCCACCGCCCTGTTGATGACTTTTTCCCTCCCTCCCCGCCAGCGTTATCCTACAGATTCCAGTAACCCCAGGCCGCTGCTGGGAGCTCTCTGTCAGCTGCTGGCAGTCACATCTGTAGCAAATGATGCACTCCTGGTGGTACCGCTGTTTTAGGGCTAGTTAGGACCCTTTGGAACACAGTGATGGAAACAATTGGTGATTAGTCACGCAGAGAAGCTGTGGCTGCCCCATCCCTGGAAGTGCCCGAGGCCAGGTTGGACGGGGCTTGGAGCAACCTGGGATAGTGGAAGGTGTCCCTGCCCATGGCAGGGGGTGGAAGGAGATGAGCTTTAAGGTCCCTTCCAACCCAAACCACTCTGGGATTCCATGATTATCGTCTACATTAGCTCCTCAGGAAATGGTCCATGGCTGGGATCCCACCCCCAGCACCTCGGCTGAGATGGGCAGTGTGAGGCAACCCAGACCCACCATCCTCCCACAGGGACTTGAGCATCTGTTTTTCAGGGCTCAAAACACACACAGTGCCTGGGAAATGGTAAGATCCTCCCTGTTTCAGCGTGCTTGAGATAATCACCACCAGCATAAGGTGCTGGGCAAGCATAAACAAGAATAGGAAAAGTGAATTGGCATCAGGAAGGAGATCGAGTCCACTCTCACAGAACCCTAGAAAAGAAAGGCTCCACTTTATAAAATGAGGTTTCATTACACACACAGAGAACAGGGAGGCGCCTGGTCCTCCTTAACAGGAACGGCCACATTTATATTGCGTGCAGGTACTCAAAGTCCGCCCCGCCTTTGTAAGAGGCACTGCAATAACACACCGCGTCAGGTGCCGTTTTCCAGGGCAGAAACCCGCACAGATGCTGCTCGAGCACCTGAACACGAGGTCGGATGTTCTACCTCAGGGTCACGCCCAGCTGCCGCTGGATTTCCTCCCGCAGGCGCAGCTGCATCTCTGCGGCCCCGCGGCAGCTCAGGGCCCTGTCACAGGACTGGAAGGTCAGCCTGTAGCAGAGGCTCCTCCGCCCCGTTCCTGCCTGCTGGAAACTGTCCCTTAACTGGATGGAAACCACCATTTCACCTGACACCCCCCTGGCAAGGGTGTGGAAAGCGACTTCGTCGAACTGCTCCCCCTCGGGAACCCAAAAGCTGACGTCATGCACGTAGGAAGGGGGATAGAGGGAAAAACTCTTGAAAAGCCTCAGCTGTCCTCTAGGAAACTGCCTCAGGAACCGTGTGTCTGGTGTCCAGAGCACTCTCCAGTCAGATATTCCACAGAGCAGCATGGCCAGGAGGTCAAGGTTCAGTGAGGCAAAGATAAGCACCAGCTCACTGTTTATCAGTTCATGAGATGTCCTGATGACCCCCACGCAGGAGCCCTTCTCACAGGAGCCTGGAGGATCCACCTCCATGCAGATGAAGTACTGAATTTTACCAAGCTGAGACTCAAAAGCAGCAAAGTCATTTAGCTCAGTTGTTTCAGAGCCCGTTGCTTCCTGCAGGTTGATATTTGGTTTAATGCCAGCCCGGTGGAGAGAATGTATGGTGGATGTAATGTTATTCACCAGCACCTGGACACAGCTGCTCTCTGTACCCCTGTTCACTGCAAACGCAAGAAGCACCTCGTGAAAAACAGGCATGGAGTGAGGAGTGATACGGCACTTCCTGAAAACTGGCCCAGAAAGAACACGGAGTGTCCCTGGGAGAAAGGCTCCTTCTTGCATTATTGCCTGAGCACGAGGCAGAAGGGAAGGTCTAAAATAAAACTGCTCTAGACTGTGACATCCTTCTGGTACATCCTTCTCTGCGCCCTGGCAAAAATCAACGTGGGAAAATAAAACTGCATGTGCCGCTCCATGAGACATTTCCTCTGTGCTTGGAGCCTCCTCTGGGCTCAGAGTGATCCAAAAGATATTGGAGGGACAAACCCCATGGAGGTGGCCGTGGTGGAGCAGGGAAAAGCAGGAATCAGTGTCCTGTAATGGAAAGGCTTGGCTGAGCCCTGCCGTGAGCTCCTCCTTTACTGTCCGGACTGGGTGGTTTGAATTCGGTTCTAGGAAACCCCTGGGAAAAAGAAAAGTGCAAATTACAGACACCACGAAACAGATTTCCCTGGAGTGTCTTCCAGTGGTCATAATTTGAGTGCAGCAATTTACCCAAAACATTCTTAAGCCAGTTTTTAGTAACTACCTGAACAAGCCAAGCCTGTCACCAAAAATGTTGCATGTTTTCAGGACAGTGGTGTTTGCCTCCAGGCTGCAATCAAGAATTAATTGAATTTGCTAATAAAAAAGGAATGGGACTTACCAATCTTCATATCCATTTATCTGACATCTGGTTATCCCCATTAAGAACAGGAGAGTGTGTTATGGCCAAACAGAAACTAATGATAAAACTCACCTATTAATTTTATCCACGAGGACTTGTGGCACTTGAAAAGAAACTTTTTGGCTCTCCAGTTGTATCTTGCAGCTCTTTGGTGTGAAACACGGGAGCGGTGTGCTCCGTGTGAAGATGTGGGTCAGAGCCCCCTCTACATAGAAGGATTTGTCTTGGCTCCTGGCAAAACACAAAACCAGAGCAAAGTCGTTGATAATCTCTGATATTTTATGTGCCACAAGTTAAGTCTTACACAGGTAACTCCACGTGACACTAACGCACATCTCAGTGAATCCCAGGCCCTGTTACAACCCTGTTGGGATTGCCTGCTAAGCAGATACACACACCACAGTCCTCCTGATGACTTTGACCTTTAAAATCCTAACACAGCCTTATTTTTAGAGGGTACTTTGGCAAGAAGCTTGCATTTGAATCTTGGCTATTCTGCTTAGAGATGAAAAAGAACTGTAGCTATTTTAAGGAAATTTAAAAGGAGTTCCTCTCCAGCGAACAAGATGCTAAAAGAACACACTGGGCTTTATAAGACCACAAATATCAGATTTTCGGTCTAGCCATGTGATGATTACCTGTAACCTGTACATTTATATCCATGGATTGTCTCTGCATTAAAAGGATGAACATTACTCAAGATAAATCCAGCTCCTGCTGCCACAGCCACTATTTGCCAGCTGTTGTGCCATTCCCTCCTTGGCTGGTCCGCGGGTGTCCCACCCTGGCCATTGCAAAGAGCCACATGGACCTCTCCCTCCTCTGCCAGCACTTCTGCGGAGCTGGAAGGGAAGCCACCAACAAGAAGAACCCCGTTAGCACCCCCACAAATTTCACAGCGGCAGAAAAGCCCCCAGAGCGCAGCTACAAACCTGTTATCACAGCAGGCAGTCAGCACAGAGCTGTTTCTGGGTTACTCACCTACGGAAAAAGTGGGCAAGAAGCTGCCTGTTCTTCACTACCCCAGCTTTCCTCCCACAGTGGGGGAAGTTGAAGTAAATGCGATCAAATTCTCTTTTTTCTGGTGAAAAGTAGTCCTTCAGCTTGGTGCAGTCCACAGAAAACAAAACCTCAGCTCCTGCAACAGCAAAGGGAAAGAAAAAAAAAAAAGGGTGTGATGTTTATCATTAGGGGAAAATTTTAGAGAATGTGAGTCCTCTAATTGGTTTTAAAGTATGTGAGAGCTGCCAGGCATGTCCCCACTCGTGCATTAGGGACACCAGGAAGCCTGGGCTCCACTTCATCTCTTGTGGAAACTTACAAAAACACCTGAAAATAGTAGTTTCGCTGCAATTTCAGCGCTATTTAAGGCTGGTCAGATTCCAGGGTGCTTGATTTAGCCAAACGGACCGCCCCGATCCCTCGCCTGAGACGGGACGCCTGGAGCGGCGAGGGGGCTCCCACGGGGCTGGAGACGCGGCGCGACGGCTCCGGATGGAGCCCCGATTGAGAGGACGGTGGCAGCGAAGGGCTCCGCGACACCGACCTCCTGCACCGCTGTGCCCGGGGGTCCCGACCGCCCCAATCCCGTCCCCACCGCGCCCCAGCCGCGCACCCACCGCTCTCCCGCAGCCTGCGGATGCTCCGCGCCGCTCCCCCGCGCCGGGACGCGTCCTCCTCGCCCTCGTAGCAAGTGGCCACCACGTGCGTGCCCTCGGCCCCGCAGAGAGAGGCGGCGAAGGAGAAATTGCCCTCCCCGAGCAGCAGGACGCGGCGGAGCCCCATGCCCGGGCGGCGGCGGCGGCAGCGGCTCGGAGCCCCCGGCGCTCGCCAGCCCCCCCCGGTTCCCGGAGCCAAAGTCGCTCGCTCATGACGTGGAGCCGGTCAGCGGCCACTGCTGGTGGCGTCGGGGGCACTCCCGGTGCCTTGCGAGCAGCCGGTTCTCCGCCCCGGGGGAATCCAGGGAGCTGCCGGTGCTCCCTGGGATGGATGGATGGATGGATGGATGAACCGCAGCATCCCCCCCGCCCCGCATCCCCCGGCGCCGCGAGTGATTCGCGCTTGGAGGGGGGGGGGGTGTGATTTGGGAGAGCTTTCTGAGCCGGTGCGCAACAGGAAATGGGTGTTAAATAAATAAATAAGTAAAGAAAGAAATAAATAACGCTGTTACAAAGCTAAGGAACTGAGGAATCGCAGAATGCTGGGATGGTTTGGGTTGGAAGGGATCTTAGAGCTCATCTCGTTCCATGGGCAGGGACACTTTCCACTACCCCAGATGGCTCCAACCTGACCCTTCCAGGGCTGGGGCAGCCACAGCTCCTCTGAGCAAACTGTGCCAGGGCCTCACCACCCTCACAGAGAAAAAATTCTCGCCAGCATCCCATCCAACCCTGCCCTGTGTGTGATGGGATACTGGGGAGGCATTGGGTCCTTGTGGCCTTGGGTAAATCACTTCTCTGCTTCAAAGGGTGGCGAAGTGACCCAGAGAGATGTTCAGTGCTGAGACATGGAGAACAACACCTCAAGAGAATAATTACCACACCACCTCCCCCCCTCCAGGAAAGAAAAAAAACCCCAAACTTATATTTAGCCATGCTAAATGTGAGTTTTCCTTTCCAGCATCCTCACTGCTTTGAAGCACCTTGCTCTCCAGATTACAAGGGAGACATCAGAGGGTGAAGTGTTTGTGCTCAGAGCTGAAACAGTCTGTTGGGTGTGTGGTGCAGCTAAAGAGGAGCTCCTGAAAGCCTTTTGCGCTTAGAGATGACAGAGATGTTTTCTGTCATTTTCTCCCTGCTGAGCTGTGCTGCTGTGCCACCACAGAACAGGAATTTCAGGTCATTCAGGGAGCGGTATCTGCATTTCAAGTATTCTTGTCTAGCTGACCTCATCATCCCCCAAGAGCTTTCACTCAAAATGCCCATTTCTTGCTCCCGAGTTTGAGCCCAACAAAACCCTGTACTATAAAAAACATTTCCCCTCAGGGAAAATTCACTGGATATATTCTTGCTATTTCCCACTTATCTCCTCGATTATTTTTTTTTAATAATTTTTATTCTTTTAGGATTTGAACAAGAACTTCATTGGTTTCTGGACCCCTACCCTGGGTTAGAACCTCCTTTGTGCAACCCAGCTCAGTCCTGCTTCACCACAGGCCTCCACATGGCAGCATTTTTATTTCTGCTTGTGTCCAACACTCGGGGAAGGAACAAGAAGGATTCAGGAAAGGCAACAGGCTCAGAAACCAGAAGGCTTGTCTGCCCACAGTGCTAAGTGATTTCCTTCAAGCAAAAAGACCTGTCGCACATGAAAGCCAAATGTAGCATCGTGTGGAAAACATTGTTCCTGCTTTTCAGTCTGTACTGTTTATGGCCTAAGTGAGTGTCTGTCGTTTGTTCTTGTGTGCAGAGGTGACTGTGAGTCACTGCTCACCTTGTGCCTGGTCAGACAAGCCCAAGGAACACCTTAACTGGGAGAGCTTACTGGAACCAGCTCATGGGAAACACCAGACCTTGTCAGCGAGGGGGGATTTGAGGTATTTGGCAATGACTCCACGTCACTGAGTGCTCATTTTATTCTTCTCCCCTAAAGACACAGAACGAAGAGGAACCTCTCCGTTCATCTGAGGTGCAAACAAATCCCTTCTCATAGAACTTTTGTCTTAGCAGGTATAAGGAACATAAAAAATAGGTCAGGTCATGACTGAGTGTGATGATCTGTGTGACAGATCTGTGGCGTTCCGTCCTTTTTGAAGATGAATTTTAGAATTCAATTCCAGTAATACAGACTTCCCTTTATGCCCATATTCCTTTGAAGAGAGGTGCTAAGCAGATGATGGTGCCTGAAAAGGCCTTAGTAGTGGTTTGTATCGCTCAACAATGACGGCATAAATCAGGTTATTGCTGTAGACATCAGATCCTGTTCATTGTCTGAAGGGTACTAAGAGCATAGTTTCAAAGGGATGTGATTTGCATCATGAGAGCAGGATGTTTTTCTCCTCTCAGGAGATATCTGGGTTTAACTGCAGCTCTGCAGTTTTCATCTGCAGCTGCTCTGAATTGGCTGCAGCACTTGGATGTTTCTCCACAACATGAGTCATTCTAGAGATTTAAGATACAGTTGTCTTCCAGTCGGTTGTTATCGAATACCCACACTTCAAATGGGTTTCAATTGTCATGAAGTTGTTTTACCAGTTTAATCTCCACTGGAGAAACTTTTCTGTGGCTTGTGAAACACTCTGACATCCTCTGGCAACGCTGAAGGAAAAGACTCGTGCATTGGATGTTTGCAAAACATCGGAGGACGTAAAGTGAAGGGGGATAAGTGCTTGTGGACACCAAGGTAAGCTGTCCTGGACACACCTTCCCCTCAAGCCGTAAGGAAGGAGGGTACCAGGTACATTCACCTCACGCAGCTCTCCGGACCCCACGCTCCGCTTGTCCTCCGCGCCCCCGAACAAATAAATACAGACTGCTTATTCATGTTTTATTCGTTAGTGAACTTACTCGGCATAAATAATAAGAGCAGCCACCGAGCCTCTGGTGCCAGGTGCTGTGGGCTGGCCCCGAGGGGGGGGCTGGGGGGCAGCAGCCCTACTTCCTCTGGGCGCCTGCGATGGCCGGTTTCTCCTCGCGGGTGATGGGGATGGTGCGCTCGGGGACGTCGCTCTGTTTCCTGGGCGCGCTCACGGTCAGCACCCCGTCCAGGGACAGGGACGAGGTGATGGTCAGAGGGTCCACGTCGTCTGGGATCCTGTATTTCCTGTTGAACTCCCTGGCGATGAAGCCGTGCTCGTCCTTCAAAAGGGGAAGGAACAAGGCGCAGTTAGGAGCGTTCGCTCGGTGCCGCCTCAGCCTCTGCAGACAGAGCTGAGATCGGGCAGCTCTCAAAGGAAAACCTCTCGGGAAGTTAAAAGAGCTTTTAAGATGAGATGCCCTCTTTAAAAAGAACCAAGTCTGGCTGGGCTGGAGGTGCCTGCAGGTACCAACACTGCTCGCAGGAGGAGGCTTTATGTTCCACCTCTGGGCTTCACTGCACAGCCCTGTGCAAGGGGCAGCGCCAGGCCTGCCTGCAGTGCCAGCCACACAGGATTGCATATTATCATCCTTCTCATCATTATTATTATTATTATTGTTATAATGATATGGCAATTCCAGATACTTTATCATGAGTATTCCCTTCCTTCTGGCCAGGAACTGGGGACAGGAGGTAGGAGGGAGATGGGGACTGGAAAACGCTGTTGCATCCGCCTTTGAACATGGCTCTGGATTTCTGTCTGCCCAGCTGGCACCCAGGTCTCCTGGGCCAGCAAGAAGTGGGATTATGAGGGCAGAACACAACCTTTAAGGGTCAGAAACTCAGAACTGGGCCGAGGAAAGGTTACACAACAGGGCAGTGCACTGTTTCCTTGTGTGGTTTGATTATCACAGCTTGTTGTCAGCCTACTGAACACCTCCCTGCATTTCTGGCCTCTTCCCAAAAAGAGGGAGGCCCAAAAATGCCCATTTCAAAGACGATTTTCCAGTTCAGTTCACAGTTCATGTAACATCAGCAAAAAACAGTTCACCCTCTTGCTGCCCTGTCTGGGATCAGCTGGGAGGGGTTTGCACAGAGCATCTTCCATCAGGGTTGGCTGATAAAGAAAAAGATCACAAGTACTTGAGGTGAGCACAGGGGGAGAATGTTTGGCAGCCTCCTTGTTTCACCAGAGGTGAGGAAGCTCACACTGAGAGTTGCACAGTTAGGTCAGAAGTACCTGGCGCTCCTCGTGCTTCCCGTGAATTTCTATCATGTCCCCGAGCACCTTCACCTTCAGCTCCTCAGGGGAGAAATGCTTCACATCAAGATTTACATAAAACTTGTCCTTGTCCAGTCGCATCTGCAAAACAAGGAGGTGACTTCAGAAATGAGCAGGTGAGGGTTTCTGCTTCGAAAGGCTCTCAGAACACAGCAGGTCAACACTCAGCTGGCGTCTACACATGCACTGACCTTTGTTGTGGGGTTCTGACCTGAGTGGCTTTTTCCCTGGCTGGCCTTGCATTAATCTGCCCATCCCTGCAGTACCTGAGATTCTCAATTTGTTAAAATTTGCTAAAACTGACCCTTGGGTTGGTGTAGTGCTGATCGTGGCTGCTTCAGTGCACAGCCAGACCCAGGTCGCTAAATCAGGGCAAACATTATGCAAAGATTAAAATAATACTTCCCTCTCCCTCCTTCTGCTCAGAATAGCTCTACAAGCTACTTGTAAGTAAGAGATTGACTTGTAGAACAGGCAAGTGCCTCTTGGCTCAGCCCCTGAAGCAAGCAGACTCCTGCTCCTTGATCCTTTGGGTGCTGCGTCTGATTGAAAACGCTGCTCTTCTCGGCAGTGATCCTTTAAAATAGGCCCCTTTTTCCTCAGCAGCCTGACACGAGCCTCCCACTGCCCCTGCCCCTGTGCCGTTTGCTTCTCAGGTGGGAGTGGGATTGGAAGTTTGGCAGAGCAGACTGGGAAATTAGGGAAATCAGGCTTCCTCCTGTCTTCTGTCAGCTCCTAGAGCCACCTCAGTTTGCCTCTCTTCCCATCACTAT
Source organism: Pseudotriccus pelzelni (assembly GCA_035584735.1). Taxonomy (NCBI): domain Eukaryota; kingdom Metazoa; phylum Chordata; class Aves; order Passeriformes; family Tyrannidae; genus Pseudotriccus; species Pseudotriccus pelzelni. The sequence goes on from JAWMRA010000063.1 coordinate 5,391,165, forward strand.
GGCAATACCTGCTCTCAGCCACAAACGACGAGCAGAGCATGCAGAGCTTCGTGCCTAATGAAGAGCCACAAGCACAGCACCCTTTTCCCCAGCCTTCTCCTAAACAACCACCTGCAAGCGGCTTCCAAGCTCTCGGCTCTCCCGGGCGTCCAGCTCCAGAGCCACCAGGACGCGCACACAGCGGTAACAAAGAGCACGAAGAAGCAAAGATTACCTCAGAGAGTCCTGTCTCTAGCCAACTGGGCATCCGAAGGATGGGGGATCTCATCAGGAAGGGGCTGAAGCTGGGGGAAACAGGGAGCAGCTCTGACTCCTGCAGGTGCTCCCCGAAAATCTGGTCAAAGATACGACTCGGTGCCAACCAAGAAAAGAAGGGTCTGCGGATCAGGGGGTTATGAATGGTGATATCCATTGGAGAGCGCTGGAGGAGCCTGGCAAACAACTGTGCTGCAGTGCTGTGCTGAGAGCCTGGGACAGCTTTATACCCGTGCAGCTGGCCTGGCCTTCCACCCCCCCGAGGCCTCTTGAACAGTGGTGTCAGGGATTTTATTGTCCCACTCCTGGGCCGGTCCCCTCGGCGGTGCCCAGTAGCTGTCTGAGGGATTTGAACGCGCTGCTGAGGAGGAGGGGGAAGGGGAGAAGAAGAAAAGGAGCCCAATGGGGCAGCAAGAAGCCAAAGTGCCCAGCCCGCCCCGCTGCCCACGTGCTGTTTATCTGCAGAGTCCCAGGCGGGCTTGGCGGATGTTCCCAGCTGCTTTGGATGCCAACGGGATCAATGCAGCTCCTATCTTTGGCTCCCAGGGACAACGACAAGGGGCCGTTGTTCCCACTGCCAGCGCCCCGAGTTCAGCTCCCCCCATCACCCACCAGCTCGGGGAGGGCTCTGCCCCTGCCCACAGCCAGGGGAGTCACACTCAGGGGGCAGGGAAGAGCCCAGCGGGTCTTTGCTGGGATCCCCCTGGCACCGCAGCCCAGGAAAGCCCCGCTGCCTTTGTGCCCGGTGGTGTGCAGGAACGAAGGATGGATTTCTCCACCGTTCAGCCCAACACCTCTGGTCTTTGGCCCGCCACAGAAACCACTGGGGAGCCCAACACTGTGACCTCAGAGCCCCAGAGGGCCGGAGCAGAGATAACCTGGGCGTGCTCATGGTGCCTTCTCAGGGGCTCGAGGCACCTCTGTCTGCCTGTGCCCCTGCACTGAGCTCATTTTCTACACTTGTGCTCCTTAAACACATCTTAACTCACACATTTATTTTAATTCCTGCCTCGCCTGTGAGCCTCAATCACAGGAATGGGTTCAGCCCCGCGACTGTACTTAAAGGGCAAGAACTGGTCTCTGCCTCTGCGAGCTCATAACTTAACACAATTTCTGGCTCAGGGGCACTGCCAGCACTGCCAGCCCTTTGCAAAAGGCTCTGAGCCTCTTCCTCTCAGCTTGCCTGCAAGAATAGGGAGCAGAATTCGCTCTGTGCAGCAGCTCAGGCCATAAATACCCTCTCCAGTTCCCCATTACATCAACAGCACTGCACCTGCTCCCTCACACTGCAGGGACACGGGCCCAGGGAAATCTCTGGTTTCAGGGTACGTGGAGCTCAACTGGGCTCTGCTCCTCTCCTGCACCACCACCAGCCCCCCAGCCCTGCTCAACAGGACTGGGTCTATGCCAGCTGCAGCCCCTTGGTCAACTCAAGATCCCTGGCACAAGGATTCCTCCAGCCTGTGCCAAAGCCCTGGCCAAGGGAACAGCCTGGATAGCCAGCTTGGAGCAGCACGGTCCGGGGTGGGGAGGTGCCACTAGTGGGATCTGGATCCTGTCTGGTCCAGCTTAACTCCTTGCAGCACTTCACCGCTCGAAGGAGCTGAGCCTCTGGAAAAACCAGGCTCCTTGTGCAGGGCACGGGAGGGGCTGATTTGGGCCCTGAGCTCACAGTGGGGCAGTGGCTGCGACAGGGACTTCACTGCACAGCCTGAACAGGCACCAGCCAGCATTAGCTACTGCCCTGTCCCCATGAGGGGCATCAGGGCCATCAGTACCATCAAGACCATCCATACCAGTGCCGGGCACTCCCTGGACCTACTTACTGGCCTTGGAGCACCACCAGCAGCACAGCCTGGGGTCTGTCCTGCTCTTCCCTGCTTCAGCCTCCCTCAGCTCATCCCTGTGCCTCCCAGCTGTACTTGGCTGCCCATGCCCCTCCTGCACGCCCTGCTCCAGAAGGGGATCTCTGGATGTGGGATGTTCCCAAGGTGTCCCTGCCTGCAGGCACTGCCTGCAGTCCCTGCTGGAATGCAGCGAGAAGCTTCTCCCCGTCACCCTGGCGAGGCATCCTGGGCCCTGTGCGTGTGGCTATTTTGGTCCATCTTTTTATCACACACTCCTCCCTTTGGAATTCACCCAATTAAAACCTTGCAATCTGCAGCCTTCACTCTCAGAGGCGGCGAGGGCTCGGCAGGTCCCTGTCCCCAGACCCGCCATGGCCGCACGGACCGTCCCCCACGCCCACCCCATGAGCTCGGAGTACGAGTTCGCCAACCCCAGCAAGATCTATGACCAGAACTTCGGAGAAGGTAAGGAAGGAGGTGGGGTCCCCCTGGCACCTTTCTCTGCCCTGGTGCAGCAAGGCTGTGCTGGAGCTCCCCTGGGCACATTGACCTCCGGAGCAGGCGAAGGGAGCCGGAGCCAAGGAATTAGGAGTGTGAGAACCCAGATCAAACCAGGGGGACAGCCAGGGTCTCTCTCTTGGTGTCCACTTCCTCCATCCATGCCTACTGCTGTGTGTCCTGTCCCTCCCTCATGCCACCCATGCTCTGGCATTCATGCACATGCAGTGCAAACATGGAGTGAAATGCTCAGGGGAGGGGAGGGGGGAAGTTTTTTCAGCCAGGGGATGTGGAGAAAAGCTGAGCTGGGGGGTTCAGCACAAAGCTGGGCAGTGGCTGACGGAGGGGAAGGAATGTGGGCAGCAGCAGAACCATTCAGCTCCAGCACAACAGCGTGAAAAGGCAAAAAGCTCCAAGGAAAGCCCCCCGGACAATGGCACACAAAAGGCCTTTAGTTCTTCAGGGCGGTTTCTTCACCATCAGCATTTTCCATGCCCGTCCCTGGCTGTGGGCTCTGCACTGCAGAGCGCCCAGTGCACCTCCCAGTCCCTCCCAGTCCACCCAACAGACATGTGAAGCTGGATGCCAGCCCTGGGCTCTCTGGCATCCCTGGGCTGCGTGGTGGGAGGCAGTGGCTGGCAGGCTCTGGTTGTGTGTGTGTGTGTGTTTCAGAGACACAAAGGTAGGAACTGCAAGAGGCTCCACCCATATTGTGCTGATGTGGTGGCAAACCCAAGGTGTGTGCCAGGTCCCGGCCTCCTCCTGCCACCCTCCCCTATCTGCTGCCAACCCTCCTCTTCCAGCTCTTCCCTTGCAAACCCCACTCTCCTCACCGACTCTCCTTTCCAGGTGTGTCCCCATCTGAGATTTTAGCCCCTGCCCTGTACCACGGCTACTACATCAGGCCTCGGATCAACAAGCAGCTGGAGCGGGGCACCTCGGAGATCTGCCTGAACGAGCACAAGTTCCAGGTGTTCCTGGACGTCTGCCAGTTCCTGCCGGACGAGCTCAGCGTCCGCACCGTGGACAACCTGCTGGAGGTGGTGGGGCAGCACCCCCAGAAGGCTGATCGGCACGGCTTCGTCTCCAGGGAGTTCACCAGGACCTACATCCTCCCCCTGGACGTCGATCCCTTGCTGGTGAGGGCCACCCTGTCCCACGACGGCATCCTGAGCATCGTGGCCCCCCGCACCGGCAAGGAGCTGAAGGCCAAAGTCAACGAGGTGAAGATAACCCAGGAGGAGCAGCCAGCGGGGAAAGAAGAGCAGCCCCAGGAAGGAAAAGAGAAGGAGAAGTCCTAAGGGCCCCAGGTGTGGGCTAGCACAGGGAAGGCAGGGGGGACAGGGATGGGGAACCCGCAGTGACAGGCTTGTGTTTCTCACCATCAGTGCTTAGCAGGGCTCTGAGGCAGCCAGACTGCTGCTTCCCAAGGCTGATGGCTGGAAAAAAGGGACTTGGAGCTGAAAACAGAGGGGGACTGAAGTGTTAGTGTGAGTGAGTGAGTGTAATGCGAGTTTTCTCCTAGGTCAAGTGCTTGTGGAGCACCAGGCAGGGTGCTCTTCTCTCACCCCAAAAAACCAGGGCCACTCTGACCCCAAAGTGTGAGGCTGTGCCACAGTGGACTGCTAAACAGCTGCTGTGCTCTAGCCCAGGAGGGAAGAGGGAAGAGATGATCCCAGTGCCTTGTCTCTGGGCTGGTGGCTGAGCTTTGTGGACATGGGAGGTGGTTGTTGGTCTGTAAAAGTGCCTGCAGTTCTCAGGAGGAGAGAGGAATAAACCTGCCTCTGGTCTTCTCTTGTTTGCCTCGGGTTCCTGTTGCTTCTGGCCTGCAGCAGGAAGGATGGCCAGTGAGGAGCAGAGCTGTGAGGAGCAGAGCTGTGAGGAGCAGAGCTCACCCTGTGGAAATGGCATCAGTGGTGACATGGGGCATCCAGGGGCACCTCTGTGATCCACCTCCTGGCTCAGGGGCAGCTGCAGTGCCTGTTGTAGGGAGCCCTCACTGAGCAGCCTCAAGGACGGGAGGTGCAGAGTGACGAGCTCCTGGAGGCTCCCTGTGCAGCTCCAGACCCACAGGTGGAATTAGCCCAAGTAAAGGAATGCCACGGTCCCTGTTTGCCTCAGCCCTCTGGTTTATGGCACGCCAGGCTCGTTCACACACCGACCTTTTCAGCCCTCCTGAGGCTCTGTGTCCCAGAGCCCCTTTGCAGCCACTGTGGGGTTACTGACTGGCCACATGAGAAATGTCCCCGTGGTCTCGTGGTGCTGGGCCAGGATCGTGTGAGCTGCTGTCGGGGCAGCTGCTGCCCCGGGCGGCCCCAAGGGCTCAGCAGGTGCCAGTTGCAGTCCTTGTCTCGTCAGAGCCAAGTAAAGCAGGCAAAATGCTGTGTCAGTGCCTAAATATGGGGGGTTTCTGCAGTCAGGGTAAGAGCAGCCCTGTGTGACAGCTCAGGGGCCGGTGGGAGGGTGGCTGAGCCTCCACCCCCCGTGCAGACCTGGTACCACGCTCAGTCGGGACCCCCGGGGGATGCAGACAAGCTGCTGCCAGTGAGACACTGTCAAAATAGAAATATGACAGGCATTGTCTAAGTCCCTAATAGTAATTCCAGAGATAATTCTGGGCTGGTGACTTTCAATCACCTGAAGCAGCTGCATCCCAGTCAGCCAACACCCACCCAAACCCCCAGTCCAAGGAGGGCTCGGTTCCTGAGCCCACATCCCTGTGGGGCGGGCAGGAACCTCTGTGTGTGGCTCAGGCAGGACCATCCTTCCCTTAGTCCCTCCTCATAAAATGTGTCTTCAGACTCACAGACACTCCAGGGCAGCAGCTACAAGAGGCTTTTCTCTGCTCTGGCATCTCCTGTGCTGGTAAGAAAGGCTGATGGTGCCCTCCCTCACTGCAGATTTCCTGTCTGTGGGACAAACTTCCTTCACGGGACTGGGGATAGGGAGGATGGCCGACATATGACCCTCAGGCTGGGCAAAGAAGGGCACATCCACAGCCAGTGCAGAACTGGCACACACCAGAGCATGAAGTGCCACCTGGGCAGCACAAGGGCTGCAGGCTGCTGGAGCAGCTCCTGAAAGCAGGACCTGGCTGGGGCTGGGGCTGCACTGGGAGTGCACTTTGGCACTATTGCCACAGGAATGCCCAGCACCAGCAGTCACCACCCAGTTCTGTTCCCCCCCTCCAGCTTTTCCTAGCCCTGTCTTTGCTCTGCCACGAGTTCATTCTCTACTGCTGGGCCTTGCCCTGTGCCAGCTTGTCACCCAGACAGCTGCCCTGGGCAGGGCTGCAGAGACAGGGGCTGGCACTGCCTGGTGTCAGCCAGGGCTGTTCCTCTGGCCCCTGGCAGGCTCTGCAGCACACAGCCTGCTGGCTTTGCCGAGCAGGATTGCTGGAAGCCATGCTTTCTTTCATCCCTGCAGACACAGCCTGAGGAGGGAATGCAGAGTGGCAGCCAAGCGCTCCACGGCCCTGCCAATGTTTTTGATGCCTTTCTGTTTCTCTGGTGGAGCTCAAAGCAGCAGCTCCAGTATTTGTGAAAGAGGCTGATGGGAACAGGCTCCCAGCCCTTTTTTTTTTTCCCTTCCCCACAAAGCAACAAAGCCCAAGTTATCCCAGAAATCAAAACAGCCACTGGTTTTCTAAAACAACAGTGTCTGTGGCAAACCCGGAGACACACGGTCTGCAGCTTCCCAGGCAGGGACACAGTCCTGAGACCACCTGCTCTTTGCAGGACCCTGAGAACATGGGCCTGTTGGGATCAGGACTGAATCCCAGCTGCCTGCACAAGTCCTAAATCCTCCCTGGGGTGCTGTGGTATAGGCTGGGCTGGGCCATTTCTCCAGCCATGTGATGAGGAGCAGTGTCAGAGCAAGGCTTGGGCTCTGCAGGTCACAGGGCAGTTCATTCAGGGCTCAGCCCAGAGAGCAGCTGTGCCCTGTGGCCCTTCCAAAGCACGATCCTTCTCCTCCTGCCACTCCTGGACGGGCACAAGGTTTGCCCTGCACGTGGGCAGGTGATGAATGATGCTGCGAGCCTGGCTGAGAGCATGGGCACACCTGGAGGGTGGGACTGAGGCCAGTTCCTGACACAGCCCTCCACAAGGGTGAACGAAAACCTTGTCAGGACACCCCATGAGGGACTCAGACCTGGACAGAACTGGGTCTGTGACAAATCAAAGCTGTGGGGCACAGGTTCTGCTCAGGAATGACATCTTGGTATTTCAGCATCACTCCTCTTAGAGCTTCCTGAGATTAGGTAGAGGATTAGCCCAGGAATGACCAGCCAGAGTCTGAAGGTCTCTCAAAGGAGCAGAGGGATAAAATACATGTTAATGTTCCTGTTTGCCATGCTGAGCTTGGGAGCTGTTCTGCAGGTCCTTAATGATGTGAGGTGCCTCATGGGACCCTGCCCTTCTCAAAAGCACAACACTGCACACTTTCACCTGGGTAGCTGCAAAAAAAAAAGTGGATTTCCACTATTGTCCCTGGGGTTGCAGGTCAGGAGATGAGAGCAGACCTACCAGCCCCCTCTTGCTGGGCATCGCCTTCCCTCCCAAGCAGATTCCCTCTTCCCCAGGTGATGCCAGCCCGTGCCACAGGTTTTTCTCATGTCCTGCTCGGGACGGAGGGCTGAGCAGCAGGAACAGCACTGGGAGCTCCCACTCTGGGGCTTCTCCTTTTGTTCGGGAGCATTTGAAGTCCCTCCTCCGTCCCCTTTTGCATCAGCGCTGGCATCAGCGGGACGGCGCCGGGGGCAGAGAGGGACAGCGACGGGGCGGCCACCGTGCGAACCAGAAAACAGAGTTTGAGCCCCGGGGGTGAAGCCCTGGGGGCACTCCCGACCTTGCCCCCCTCCTCCCGGGGAGAGCAAGAGGTGATCCCGGCCCCGGGGGCCACCGCCTGTGGATGCCACACGGGGCCAGCACGGCCCCGTGCAGCCCATGGAGAGAAACCCGACACTGCCAGACACTCCCTTGGAATAGCCAGGGGCCGAGCAGGAACCAGGAAATACAAGCTCTCCCCGTCCAGAGAACGCTCCAGCTCCATGGGGGAAGGAGCGACATGGGCAACCTGTGCAGCTGCGGGCGCCCGTGGTGAGTGCGGCACGGCGGGGGCGCCGGGAGGCTCCGGCGCTTCGCCGGGGCTTTGGGAAGCTGTGCGTCCTTGTGCTGGGCTTTGCCAGGGCTCCCCCCTCGGCTCCCAGCGCTGCTCCCGCTCCTCTCACACCCACACGGGAGGAGGGAGCGTGGGGGCACGGCTGGGTGGGTGTAGCGGGGGGCGCAGGGGCGGGAGGGGGGTGGGAGAAGGGGCTTTGCTGTCGCATCTCTCAGCCCCGACGGGCTGTGCCACCTCCCTGTTGTGCCAGCTTGGGCTCCCGCAGCCGCGCCGGCGGCTGGGAACAGCTCAGCTCTAGGAAGGAGCTGCCGGGAGGGGTCCCGGGGTTCAGCCGCCCCCTCCTTCTCTCAGCTGTTCCAGCCCCCTCTCCCTGCCCGCGTCTGTCCGGGCTTTATTTAAAGCTCGGGAAATCCTGGCCACGTTTTGGAGATGCTGTTGCTCTTTCTCCCTGGGAGGGAGCGAGGGTGATACTTTAATCCCTCCCGGGGCACTCCGTGCCCCGGCCCTCCCTCTCGCAGAGAAAGGACACGGTGGAGCATCACTCGGTGCCAAGGGGAAATATTTTCGGCTCTGAGCGTGGAACGAGGGGAAGAGCCGTGACTATCGGAATGAAGCTCCGAGGACATTCCCTCCAACACCGCATTTGTTAAAAGTATGAGCAAATTCATCCGCGGTTGTTAATAATTCCAAGCGGCACAGCATCACCTAGTGGAGGAAGGTTCAGGACGCCGAGGTCCTGCCAACCTGAGCCCTGAGCTGGAGGCCAGAGGAGTTTGGGATTTAGGAATTAGGAGCCGGAGGTGGGAGGTGAAAGGCTGGGTCTTGATGTGTCGCCCACCAGAACTCCCATTTTCTATTTCCTCTACCCTGTGTTGGAGGGTAAATGAGGCACTCAGGGCGTCAGTGAACGAGGGCCTGATAAGGGATTGCCTGGGGCACATTTTGAGGTCTTTAAAGAAAAACTATTGCAGCAAATTTATTCACAGAAGAGAATTATTGATGAATGTGCCCTCGGGCCTGGGTGCCTCTGCGAGCACCAGCACGGGCAGGGCAGGCCCCAGGTGTTCTCACCAGCCAGGGCACTGCAGTGTGCACGGATGGGAAAACATGCCCAAATTCAGGATCATGGAGGGCTGAAATCAGGATGGCACTGGCATGGGAAAAGGGGAGGAAGCGGCGTAGGAGCAGGGACATGCCTGCTGCCAGGTAGAATACAATGTGCTTCTCTCAGCCTGGGAGTTACAACATGTTTAACCCGGTTCTGAGAGGAGGGGAGAGGTTTCCCTGTTCTCGTTTCCCTTGCCGCACATGTCCCAATTACTGGGAGATGCCGTCTCCTGCCTGGCTGTGCTTATCCTGCAGACAGCCCAGAATAGCTCCAGCCCACACACTGCCTGTAATGCTCCCTCCACAAGGGGAGGGAGGCAACCAAAACGAGCAGCTGATCCAGCAGCCTCCCTGGCAGCCACGGGGAGAGGGACCCTGCTGACTCTGCCTCAAAAATGGGGCTGCTTTGATTGCAACCCACAACGTGCCCGAAGGCTGCCAAGGGGGAAAGGGCTCTGGCACAAAAGCCTTGCCAAGGAGAGCCCTGGAGACCCTGCAGGCAGCGGAGGAGGAAGCTGCAAGAGCCAAGGGAGAACCACTTCAAGACAAATTGCATGGAATAGTCCAGCTCTTAGGTGAATGGCCCAGACAGGGGTCAAACCCACAGCCAGGGTGTTATTAGCACTGTGCTCTAACCAGCTGAGCTAATCTCAGGGTCAAAGCAGTTCTGCCTTGATTTAGCCCTCCAGATTTTGTCTGTCAGGGGCTGGAGGGCTCTCAGTGCCCCCGTGGGCAGCTCAGAGCAGAGACACACCGAGAAGCGCCGGCTCCCTTCGTGCGGCCACCCTGCCTTCCCCAAAGCTGCCTCTGCCTTCCCAGCAAGCCTGGTTAATCATTACTGACCATTCTGAATGTCTCCAGGTTCTCTGCCTGCATTCAGGCTGGGTTTTTGTTTTCCCGCTGGAGTGCCAAAGGCATTAGTACACACGCTGTCCTGCCCGCCGGAGCTGCGTGGGCGCTGGCAGGGGCACAGCTCTGCCCCGGGCCCTGCGCTGTGGCACGGCCAACTGGTGAACGCACGCCACGTGGAATGTCTAATATTCCTTGGGGGCCAAATGGTGGCCCTGCAGCCCCATCCAGCAGAGGCCTGTGAGCCCCTCAGCTGCACTGTTGGTCCGTGGCCAGCACCGCACGGACGTGTGTGCACAGGAGGAGCCGTACGAGGGCTGGCACCTGCTCCCCGACCCCCCCAGACATCCTGCACTGGTGACATTTCCTTCATGCATCTGTCCCACAACGTGACAGCGCTCTCCCCTGCCAGCCCCAGCCTGCAGGAGCTCAGCTCTGGGCTCTGTTGTTACAGCTGGAATGGATTTGGCTCCTGTTCATCCCGTGGCTGGAACGTATCTGTGTTTGGCTTGTCTGCTCCTGGTCACACACAGGTACAGCTGAGATTAGGGGTTGGCTTGGCTAATAGTAAGTGCCCAGCTTGTTTGGTTTGGTTGTGCTCTATGTGGAAAGCTGAGAACAGGAAAACTGTGTGAAACACGGAATTAGCACGAGGTCTGTGCCCAGCTGCTCCTTGGGCAAGGGGGCCGAAGCCCAGGGAACGGGGGTGTCAGAGCACCTGACCCTCAGAGGAGGGTTTGGGCTCTTCAAGACCGTGTTCTTCCCTGAGACGCTTCCCGGGCCTGTCTCACCCCACACAGAGGTGGTACCCGGGGTGGGTGTTCGGGTGGGTGTGTTGTGAGGGCTGGGGGTTGTCAGGGCTCACGCGTCTCTCTCTGGTTTCAGGAAATGTCCTTCCCCTTTCAAAAGAAAGAAGGAAAAGCAAGGTAAGGATGGGTGAAAATGCTCTAGAGGTGGGGTGACTGAGCCCTTGCATGGGTGGCATCAATCGGTGCTGGCTGTGAGGGGATCCCTGAGCTCCCCTCCCGTACTTTTTGTGCTTAACCTTCCCCGAGAGGAGCTTGGTGGAAGCAAAAGGCAACATTTCTTTGAGTCTTAAAGCCAGGGGTGTGGTGTGCCAATGGGGGAGGGAAGGGACTTCAGCAGTGCCCTTAGAATATCAAAGTCTCACATCAAAACACAGGCAAGTGATCTCAACTGGCAGCATCAAACCCCTGCAAGAGCTGCAAACATCTGCCTGACAACAGTCCCCCAGAATAAAGTGCATTCCTGAAGTAGCTCAGTTGTGTCCTGTGGCCTTTGGGCCACGCCGGGCAAAATATGTTTGCCAGGCAGCAAAGGAAATAACAAAGTTAAAACTGGATCTGGCTTCTCCAAGGGCCTGACAAGGAAGCTCTCTGTGCTGTGTCTGTACTCCTGGCTTCTGCCAAGAACACTGCGGTCCACAGCATGTTGTCATCCTGGGAAACCTTATTTTTCCTGAAGAAACAAGGCCAGGCTTTCTTCTCAGGGACAGCATCAGGGCTGGGGGTGGCAGATGAGAAGGAAATCTGATTTGTGCCCGGTGGGGAGAGCCCTTGGGCCCGGCACTGCACTGCTGCACCCAAAGGTGGGACAACAAACAGCCCTTAACCTGTTTTGCTGGTGTTTCCCCTGCAGGAACGAATGTGAGCCATGAGAGTCGACAGCAGCAGCCTGGCAGGAAGGTAAACAGCTTCCCAGAGCCTCTTCCCTGACTGTGCAGTGAGAGGACAGAGCTGGCCACCACCTCCTGGGCTGGATGGGCTGGGAGGACACGGGGCAGCTTGTCCAGAGCCATGAACCCTCTCCCCCTGTGTAGGCTTTCCTGGCTGTGGGAGCGGTGTGCAGGGCATTGTTTCCCCCCCTTGGGGCTCAGTGCAACCAGCAGGATGAAACCCCTGAGGTGCCAGAGGGCTGGGGCTGGGGCTGGGGGAGGCAGGGGCAGCAGCAGCCCTGGGGGAGCTGAGTTTCCAGAGCTTTCCCTCCCCAAAGGTTCCCACGTACGAAGATGTGCCCGATGTCCCCGTGTACGCCACGGTGAGCAAAGCCCAGGGGGTGCAGCAGGACGAGAGCATCCACTACGCAGACATCCAGGTGTTCTCCAAGGCCCGGGAGCGCTCGGCGGCCGAGGTGAAGAACCTGCAGCTGCAGAATGCCACGGAATACGCCACCCTCAACTTCCCCAGGGCCAGGCTCAAGTACGACAGCAAGAACGGCACCTTGGTGTAAGAGACTTGGTGGCCTCCTCCTCCTCCTCCTTCAGCAGCAAGAGGAGTTCTCAGACTTAGAGACGCTGTAGATCCAGGAGAGCCTCGTGGACACACCGAGACTCTCTGGGGAAGTGTCTCCCACCACAGACATTCTCTCAGCATGAGTACTTTCCCCATCTGATTCCGCTGACCTCCTCCCCTTGGCAGGCTTGCCTCTGAGGCTGGAAACCCACCTCCTGTCAGCACTGGGAGGTGGCAGAGCTGCTCCTTGGCTGATGAAGGCTCAGAGCTGCAGGGAGGAGGTCCCTGCTGTGGCGCAGGACCCAGCTGGGTCTGGGAACGTGGCACACAGGACTCAGGGCTGGGACGAGGGAGGGCTTTGTATCAGCGTTCAGAGTGTCCTGAACGTGCAGGACTGACACGTGGAGGATGCTGTGAGGAAAGGAAACCTTCAACAGCTTCTACTGCAGTGTCTTCCTCCACGCAGGTGTGCACTGTGTGCATGCCCTTCTCTCAGAAGGCAGCGTTCTGTGGCCATGCACAGCTCTGGGAAGGCAAGCCAGGAGGGCAGATTTAACGAGGGCTGCAGGACAATTCCTTTCACTGGTGAGCTGTGCACCTGTAGCCTTCCATGCACATGAGTGAGAACTGAGCTCCCGGCTCTGACTGGGAGTGAAACAAGGAAAACTGGTGAGGCAGCCCTAGATTTAGGGCAGTTATCCAGTCTCCAGAGTCCAGCAGCTGTCTGCATGCCTGAGATCCTAGGAGTGAATCCTGGGCAGCCTCAGAGAGGACTCTGGACTTTGCCTCCATTTTTTCTCCTTTTGTACTGTCAGCCTTAGTTATAAACCCCAGTAACACATCATGAGGTGTTACCTGCTAACCCTCCCAGACACACCTCTGTGTCTGTTCAGGGATTTAAAATAGTGTTAATAATGCAGCACAGCAGTTTGTCCAAAAGGCTCCTGCCGCTGCACTGGGTTTGGCAGCACTGGCAGTGGAACAGGGCCCCCAGGCACTATTTTCAGGTACTAAATCAGTGCTTGGCACGTTCTGTTCCTCAGCAAGGGTCTGCAGAGCTGAATGCAGATCGTGGGACAATCTGGTTATTGCCAGTGTTTGACAGTGGGCGTCCTGGTACCTTTCATAAGCACACATAATATTGCATATTATAACTCAGCTGGATGTAAAAAGAATGAAGTTGTTCCTGCTTGTTGCAAAAAGTTAAGCTGGTGTGGGCAGTGTTTGCCAAGGCGGAAATGTTTGAGGACCAATCCTGAACTTCTACCTTTTGGCTGTGCTGTCCATGCTGACCTCAGCAGGGCTGTTGTAAGGGCAGAGTAACCTTTGTAGAAGCTCAGGAGATGGGAGGGTTTCTAGGAGGTGCAGGACTGCAACAAATCATTTTAAAAACCAATCCCAGTGCAACCAGCCTGTTACTGCAGTGGCATGCCCAGAGAATGGTACAGAAGCGTTTCCTCCCCCAGCACCAGAGCTGGGACTGGGGACATTAAGGGACATTAAGGTCAAGCTGCAGGGACACCAAGGTCAAGGTCCTGGGCCCAAAGTGGTGAATATTTGCACATCATCACATCAAAGCAGTTCTGCCGTGGCCATAAGCAGGACTGGGCTTGGCTCGGAGGGTTAAGTCACATTGTTTGGTTCTCTTGGTCCGTGGCTCAGCCCTTCTGTGCAGCGAATGAGTGGGAGCTCAGCCGTGTTTCAGCGGGAGCCTGAGCCCTGGAATCTCCCATTCCCTAAGGAGCTCCAGCTCCCCCAGTGGGGATTTTTGCCTGTTTTCCAGGCTCCCGGCAGAGAAACGCGAAAGCCGCGCGTCCTGCACGACGGATCCTGACTGAAGGACCCGCTTTGGCACTTTTTGAACACTAAAATCCCCCAACGCTGTTGTGTCCTGCGCTTCCCGCGGCTGTCCCGCGTGGGCGTTAATGTTGCTGTAGCATTAAAAGACGGAATGTTTCGTTTTAAGTGATAAAAACTCGCGCTTTGGGGGAGGCTCCGGCCGCACTTGGGGGGATGCGGTGCTGGGCTTCGGGTTCCCCCCGCTCGTCCCAGTCCCGCTCCCGGCTCCCCGTTCTCGAATCCCCCTTCCCGGCCCCTGTCCCGGCTGCGGGCGGAGCCAGGAACATCCCGCCCCATCCCGCCCCATCCCGCCCCTGTCCCCACGGCAACCAGAGACGCGCACCGGGAGCAGGTACGGCCGGGAGGGAGCGGGTCCGGTACCCACCGCACCTCAGCTCAGCCCATCCCTGCTCATCGCATCCCACCTCGCCCATCTCACCCCATCCCACCCCACCTATCTCACCCCATCCCACCTCACCCATCCCACCCCACTTCCACGGCCAGCCCCGTGAGGGCTCCGGGCCTCATCCCACGCCTCGTTTTGCAGAATGAGCCCCCCAGAAAAATTCCTCGGTCGCCCCACTGCCCTCGGGACTTCTGATGGAAGGCAAAGCAAACGTAGATCACTGGAAAATAAATTACTAGAAAGCCTCGGCAGGTGGAATTTTTTTTCCCTGAAACTATTTGGGAATCTGTGCTGTCTGGGCTAAATGCCCTGAATCAAAGGATGCCCTGAATATTTAACAGTGGGGACAGCTTTGACTGGCAGATTTGACTTCCATTGAACTTGGATGCCCCCTCCAGAGATGGCAAGAGATGATTAAAGCCTGTGTGCAGTGTGAGCCAATGGAATCAGGAGTATTTTTTCCCCTGTGTTTTAGAGGAATTCTGTCCACCAGACATACTTTACACGGGGGAAGAAACTGCAAAAAAGTGTAAATGGCCCTAAGGCTGTAGCCCATGGATGTGTTTTCTGCAGCAAGTGAAAAAAATGGGCAACTTTCACACTTTGTTTTAATTATATTCAGACTTTTTTTTTTTTTTTGCCTGTTCTCCCTCTGAGAAATTTTTTTGCTTTTTATTTAATATGTTTGCTTTTCCCCTCAGGCTGCAAGGAGTGCCGGTGCCTTCCCCTGGGGGCTGAGCCGAGCATGGGAACTCTGATGGTCACGGTGCCCTGTCACCTGTCACCTCCTGCACCCTCTGTGAGTCCCCAGGAGCCCTTTCCGTGTGTCCCCTCTGTTTTGGGGGCTTGCTGGGGAGTTTGGGACGGGACACGGGACGACACAAAGCCATTAAGCTGCGCGTTTTGGTTATCCAGGCGAATTCCCCACTGGGCCTCGCTTGCTTTTATCTCCCCAACCAGCACTTCATCAGCAAGAGCTGAGCCGTGCGAGGACAAGGGTTTGGGGACGTGCTGGCAGCGGCCAGGAGGTGGCAATGCCACCAACCAAACGGCCGCGCTGCGGGTTTGGTTTGAAGGTCACTCACAGCACGAACACTTGGTGTGAACGTCCTTCTGGCACCGCTGCCACCCCCCCCCCTTCTCCCCCGTGCCCTTCGTTTTGGAATGTCCCCATTCCCAGGGGGAAACTCAGGGAGAATTACGGAGCATCGTTTTGGTGAGAGGCTGTTTCGCCAGCTTTTTGCGGAGGTAACAGTCAAAAGCACTTTATGATGCTGTAAAACTGAAAACAAACAAACAAACAAACCCCACTGTTTCTGTTCCAAGAAGCTTGAAATTCCAGAGTGAAGTCCCATTGTCAGGCCCAGGCAGTTCTTCCAGGGATAAGAAACCCCATGCAGAAGCAAATCTCTGATGCCTGGCACATATGAAGAGAACACTTTGCCTTTGCTGTGTTGTATGTTTATTATGTAGCCCTGAAAAACAGATCATAAATACATAATTGTCATAAATGTAATGCATAAATATAAATATACGAATATTCTAAACAGATAGAATGTAATAAGTAAATATATATATATCATAAATTATCAGTCAACAAGAGCATTATGAACTCCACAGAAAAGGCTCCGTTGGTGTTTTGCTTCAAAATTAGGTCACTTTCATTCTGACGGGGGGGAAACCACTTCGGTTTTCCAAAATATTTTAGTGAAATTGCAAAGGCACGAGCTGCTTGATTGCACCACGAAGAGATGGGGGATAAACATTTACTGCTGTCTCTTGAATGGCATTTTGAGGCTCCAAAGTAAACTGGATCAAGGTACCAACCCCCAGCATTTCCAGCTTACAAGGTTTTATGCAAAGCCTCCCAGTAATCTGTTGTTTTGCTTAACAGATGTGGTGTTGCAATCGATGAAAACGTAAAAAATCTCGATTCCCAGTGAATTATCAGCGAGAGGGAGAGCAAATGTGAATAATTTAAAGCTTAAATGTCACGGAGGTGTGTGGGGGGGTGACCCCTTTCGGAATGACTTGGGTTGGTTACAGAGGGAAATTACCTGTTGCTTGTCCTGCTGTGGTTCAGCCGCTCCTCCCTGTGCGACAGGGGGGGAAATGGTGAAATTACCATTTTTCCTCTTGATACTTCAACACTTAGGCAGAAAAAACCATGTTTTTAAGCCTAGAAATGCTTGGCCGGGGGGGGGGGGTTTGGGCCCTGGGGGCACTGGTCAGTCCTTGCAGCCTGGAGGGTTTTCACCCACTCTCACAGGGGGTTATTTTATTTATTTTCTTTTTCTTTCCCCCTGGGTATTTCCTGTAAGGTGATACGAGCCTGGAGAGATACCTGATACCTGGGCTGAGTGCACTTATTGCCGGGGCTTTCATCTAATTGTATTTTGCTTCAGTCTGAGCGTTTTTCTCCCGTGCCCTTTTTGTGCTTTTTTTTTTCCCCCCGACCGTTTCAAGGCTCGAACGTGCGAGCCCCGTGAACGCCGGAGCTGCCGCGGCTTCCTTTGCAGCCCCCCCGCCGGTTCTTGGTGGGCTGCAGAACCCGATTCCTTTTTCTTCCCTGGCCGCCCCAAGGCATCCTCTCTCCCTTCCCCCCTGCCCCCGCGCGCAGGGCTGGCTGAAACCTCTTTTCTTTAAAAAAAAATTCATTTATTTTTTTAAAGCGTGGCTGGAAATGGGTTTCAGATGTTTTCTGCGCCCTCTCCCCCCTCCCCACACCCCGAGCTCAAGTCCTGCATCTCGCAAGCGGAGGCGTTGCCATGGGAACGCCGTGACATCTCTCCAGCCGCTCCCTCCCTCCCTCTCTCCCTCCCTCCTTCCCTCCCTCCCTCCCCGGGCATGCCCACTGCGAGCCCCGACTTCGGCTCAACTCTTCGCCGAGCCCCGAGCGCTGCACGGATGGGACGATGAGAGCGGTCCCCCATGAGCTCCGAGCCTTTGTCTCTGCGAGGCGAAGGAGGAGGAGGAGGAGGAGGCGCCCGGAGCTGCCCCGTGTCCCCTGAGCGCCTCGCCCGCCCGCGGGCTCCCGCAGGACGATGCTCGCCTGCCTGGCCAGGGGCAGTTTGCTGGATATCCTCCAGGAGGGCTTCACAGAGGTAAAAAAAATTGAAAAAAAAAAAAAAATAAAATAAAATCCACGCTCTCCCCAAAGCCTCGCTCTCCCCAAAGCCTCTCTCCCCCCGCGTGTTTTTATGCAGGGGTTGCCGCGCTCGCTCCGAGGGGGCAGAGAAGGAGGGGGAAAGGAGCGAGATTTCGGGCTGGCTGGTGAGGGAAGGGAGCGCAGAGAGAGCCCTCGGTGCCGCGCAGCTCTGCTCGGAGCTGCGGCCGGGGCAGATGATTCGAGTTCATGTTCGCCAGCAGGGTCGTTCGGGTTTTTGTTCGGTTCAGTTTTGAGCGGTTTGGTGGCTGGTTTACGGCTTGGTGTTTTTAGCTCGGGAGTTTTTTTTAATTCTCTGCTGCCGTACCGGTAAATAATACAAAGTGCGGAAGGCTCCGGGGTGGTTTGTTGTGTGGAAGTGACTCCTCTCCCGGTGTCTGCGTGTCTGAAGGTTGTAAATCTGCTTTGTGGACTCCCATTTCTTGGGAGAGGCTGACAAAGAGCAGGCTGGCTGGCTGTTCCCCCCCCCATCCCCATCTTTTGCTGTAAGTTGAACCTCTGCGAGACTGAAATTCAACTTGGTCGGGAAAATGTAATTTTTGAAGTGTTTCTTTATTTGCTTGTTCTGCCGTTAGGAGGCCAGTAAATCATAAAACAGGGAGAAGTAGCAGTTCCAGAGGTGGGAATCCTGTGGCTGTAGGGGGACTGCAGAGTGTGGTTTCCCTCCTTGGGGTGCACAAAGAATTGGGCTCTTTATGGACCCAGCACAAAATACCAGGGCAGAACACGCTGAAGAGCTGAAAAGGGAGAAAAACTGTGGGGGCTTTTGCTGGAACCAAAGAGTGGCTGCTGTTTGCCTCCTCACTTGGTAGCAGGGACGGTCTCTTGGGGTGTTTTCCTCTTTCTTAGAGCACAGAATTTTGTTTGGCGTTCGGTGACTCCCCCTCCCTGCACAGCTTGGGGAACACGAACATCCCTGCTGGGCTCCACGGCACCAGTTCAGCCCGGGGAAAACAAACTGGGGAGTGAAACTTGAGCCTCCGAGCTCGGCCCCGGGTCTGCTTTGATCGCCCAGGGTAGCTGGAAATGCTCCATCCCCTCCTCCACAGAGTATCGGTCTCATTCTCAGCCAGCAAAGGTCTTGGTTTAGCTCAAGCTCACACTTCCTGTGCTTGAGGGCAGCGGATGCTTCTCAGGCATAAACTCACAGTACCCTGTATACTAATAATATAATTAATAAGATATAATTAATGAGGGGAACACAGAACAGCGACGTTCAGTGCTGGCCCCACCCTGGCTGGCTGGTTTTACCCAGCTGTGGAAAAAAACGCCCCTCTCCCACCATAAAAGCAGATTCACCCTGGTGTGTCCTTCTCTCTGCCACATCACACTGTAACAAAAGTTGCGTTCACACACACAGAGGAGCTGCTCAGCGATCTCCTGGGGTGTGTGCAGGGCTCAGGTGCATCCCTGCACTGCCTGGCACCTGGAGGCCAGGCATGGTCCCCTTTTCCCCAGGGGTATTGATTGGGTGTCTCTTATCTCGGGAATTTTGGTCAATAATCTCTGCCTGGGAGGTTTCCCAGGACGCCACGGGCAAGTTTCTTTTGTTCCTTTGCTGTTTCGCCCCTCTCTGTCCATCCTCCTGAGAGAGAGCCACCCCGGGCGGCCCAATTAGCTCGTAATTAGGGCTGGGGAATGCACTGTCCTTGTCCCCTCTGCAGCTCAGGCCTGTTCTGCTCCACAGGCCATGTGGGACTGGTGTTTCCTCGGGGATGAATAGAGTCACAGCTTGTAAAGGGGGCCCTGCAACCTCGGTGTATCCCCAAAACTCCTCCTGGGCCCTGTGACCTGCAGCATCCAAACAGGGGGGGTTGTTTGATGTTGAAATGAAGCCCCCCCCGGCATCACTCCCTGCCTCATTAACGGGCTGCCCTGCTTTGAAGGTGTGTCCCTGCCGTTCATCAGGCTCTTACCCTGCTCTGAGGCAGATAAATAATTCAGTGCCACAG
This sequence comes from Pseudotriccus pelzelni, assembly GCA_035584735.1. Taxonomy (NCBI): domain Eukaryota; kingdom Metazoa; phylum Chordata; class Aves; order Passeriformes; family Tyrannidae; genus Pseudotriccus; species Pseudotriccus pelzelni. The sequence goes on from JAWMRA010000063.1 coordinate 5,410,457, forward strand.
CTGGATGGTGCCAGGGGGACGTGTGGCTGCTAAAAGCAGCAGTTTATAATGAAAGGAACCACAGAGAGCAGGGGCTGCTCTGTAGTGACTCTGGCCATGTGGCCTCAGCCTGTTCTCCCTCCTCGGGGAAATGCAATTTATTTGAGATACGTGTTGACGCTTCTGCTGCCAGTTCTCTGAAACAGATGGGGCACAGAGGACTGTGTCACAAACGGGCCTGACAGCTCCAGGACACCACTGAGCCTGTATTTTAACAGTGACACACCTTCTTTTCAAGCTGGAAGATCATTTCCTCCTGCAAACTTAATTATGTGGTCGCTCGTGTGCAGTGAGTAATTTAAAATAGATATTTGCACCACCCCCACCCCCCCGAGCTTACACTGAACAAACAATCCACTCCAGAGAGGATGTGCTGGCAGGGAATCTTTAAGAGCCCAGGCAGGGGTTTGTTTTGAAATCAGGGTCTCCAAACAGCAGCAAAGTGAAGTTCAGGGTTGCCAGCCAAGGCTGTGCCTGGGAGTGGAAATACCCACCCGTTTCTAGGTGAGAGCTGCAGCTCGCCAGGCTGTGCACGCAGGAAGGTGCTGCAGGGCCGGGTTCTCTCCCCTCTTCTCACCAGACAGCCCCTCACCGAGCGCTTCCTGGAGTATTTCCCATCAAATTGTGGGTTCTTCCTCTCTTGAGTGGCGTCTGCAGTGGGTAATTCCCGATTTCCCACGCGTACAGTCTCTCCCCTTCACTCTCCAAGGTTTGGTGTACCCCCTGGGGGACTCGAAGTGATGAGGTGCCATCCTGCCTCCCTGCCCTGGCTTTGGGTTTGGTTTGCTTTTGTGGCTGGAGTTGTTTTCTGGCAGTGAGGACTTGCTGCTGCCTGGCCCTGGCAGCCCTCCTGTTCCCCTGGGTGCCACATCCTGGTCTGTGATAGGAAGGGCTCTGCTGCTGCTGTATCCCAGCACCAGGAACTTGCACTGGCCCTGTCCGTGCAGGGAGTGCTATTTCTGGCTAATAGGATTCACCAGGGAGAGCTGTTTTGACTTCTGGCTCCCTCATCCCGTCCAGCCCTTCAGGACCAGCCCATAACTAAATGCTCCCCGTGCTTGTGAGTCCCCCAAACACACAGAGCTCTTTGGAGAAGCTGCTGTTTTGCCCAGCAGGGCTGAGCCTCGCCTCCCACCAGCTTGGCTTTGCTGTGACTGGCAGGATTTCACACCTCAGGGTTTCACACCTCGGTGTTTTACAGCCTCTCTGCACTGGTGAAGCCACAGGATGGTCAGGCTGCAACGGGTCAAAACTGTGTCTGAAGAACCACCTGAACCTTTGCAGGTTGTCTGTCAGGTCTGCAAGAGGCTGGGTGGTAGTTCTAAGCCCTGACCACAGGCATGAGAGCACAGCTGGGGCTCCCCACTGCTGCATTCACGCTCAGATGAACTCCAGCAGACAAGTTTTTGGCTCCAGCAGGAATTCTCAGCAGCTTTTCCCCCCCCCAGCCCTCGTGCCTGGCCAGCAAGGGAAGGATGTATTTGCTGTTCTATAGGATTAGGGCTGGAGCAGTTGGGATTTCAATCCCTGCCTGAGGTCCCCCGTCTGTGTAAGCCAGGCTGTTACTTGGCCTTCCCTTGGCAGGGCGTATTCCAGAGCATTTGCACAGTCACACCCACAGGTTTCTTGCTATCAAACCATTTCACAAGGAACATAAAAATTACTACAGCTGCTCTGTGGATACAAACTGGGGCTGCCGCACTCCCAGCAAGAAAAGAGCTCCTAAACGTGCCTTTAGTGCCCTTTAGGGAGCCCCACGGGGTGTCCCTTCCCCTCTCCTTCATCTGGAAGGTCCTGACCTGCAGGAATCCCTGTGCAGTCAGTCCCACCCTGTGCCCAGCCCCTCATAGGGCTGCCTCGCTGCCTGCTCAGGGCTGGGGGTGCATCCTGCTGGAGGAGGAACAATGCTCCTTTTCTTTCCCAGGGCATCAGGGGATGTCTCAGCGCAGCTTGTTTTGGCAGACCTTAGACTCTGTTTGGGTGCAGTGGAACCGTTTGATAATTCGGGGTGAATCATGTGCTCCAAAGCCCTGGCGGTTTCCAGTCAAAGCTCCCCTGTGGCTCAGCTTTTTGCCAGTATTTGCCGGTATTTTTGCCTGTGTGCTGGCACACAAATCCTGCCTGGGTGGGAGAAGGGCCTCAAATACCTACTGAGCAGCACCCCTTCAGATCTGAGTGGTGCTGCTGGTCCAGGGTCTGACGTTTGCAGTGCCAAGCTCTTTCACAACACAGAATTAGTAAAAGACCCCTGTGTTTAGGCCCAGGTAAGAATGACTTCATCCTGTCCTGGCAGCTGGATGCCTCTGGAATGGAGCATGGCAGCTATTGGCTTTACAAGAGGTGCAAATCCAAGTGGTAGGAGTGATTTAGGGAGCTGGAATGGAATTGAGCCTGTTAATGGGTAAAAAGGACTGTGAAACACATGGAAAACTTTGCAGTCAGAAATTCCCTGACCTGCTGGGCAGCTGGGAATGAGCAACTTCTGCTTTCAAGTAAGAGTTTTTATGGAAGAGGAGCCCTGTGGGTGCTGCTGGTTGTCCTGGCATCACCCTGGTCATAACTGGGTGGGTTTTACTGTTGGCCCATCAGGAGCTGCCTCAACACGTGGAACAGCCTGAATCCCATTTAGGCAGCAATTTTGAGGCCTCCCCAAACAATGACAAAAATAATCATCGAACTGGAGGAATGGCATGTGGAAAATTACAGCTCCCCTCTAATTAAGGTAATGCCAGAAAGCTTAGAAATCACACAAGGCCTTGGACACCACGTCCTGATGCAATTAGGCTGCTGCAGACGCTTGGTCCAGTGCTCTGAGCAGAGGGAACACTGAGAGCCTTTCATCCTGGGACCAGCCCTGTGGCACGAGGGCTGTTCTTGCTGACCTTGTGAGACCTGGGGCTTGGGGCGCTGTCCGTGACAGTGGATAAAGGAGAAGCAAAGAGCCTGAAAAATTAACGTTATTCTAGCAGGATTGTTCCCCAAATTCAGTGATAAGGAGAGATTCAAATTCATCACGTTAATGTAGAGGAGTAATCTGTGTCTAGAGGCAGAGAGTGTTAGAGGGGTGTACTGTGAGATGGCAGCAGGGAGGTCAAGCCATTGGAAGGCTGAAGAATGATTTTATCCTTGGACAAAGACTTGCCCAACATCAAAAGGTGCAATCCCTTAATCCCAGCGAGGTGAAAACGAACCTTATCCACTGGCTGTGAATTGGGAGCACAGAGATATTCCCTCCTGACCTCCAGAGCTGTGTTCCTGCAGCCAGGAGGGCTCAACCACTTCAGGGTGGTGCCGAGCAAAAGAGACCCAAAGTGGCAAGGTACAGGTAAATGTGGCTTTTTTTGGAACACAAAGCTCTGTTAATGTAAACAGGATTAAGGTTAACTCCCCCATAATCCTAATAATGTGTGTTCTGTATAGTAAACTTTACACCAGGCTGGTTTTCCTCTGGAAAAAGTCTGGTTTTGAGAGAAATACCAGGGAAGAGTAGAGCAGTGTGAGCCCTGGCAAGTGTGAGATCTGACTGAGCAGGAGTGCAGGGACGAGTGGACCCAGCCTTGGCACGGGAAAGGAGGAACACTTTTGGGGGGTGTCATCCACCTCCTTGTTTGCTCCCAGCCTCTTTTTTCAGGGCTCTGATTCCTTGAGCTGGACCTGTGGCTGAGGACCCTGTGCCTGTGTTAAAGGTGTGTCATCACCCAGAGGATGGTGAAGCGAAAGCATTTTTGACTCTCCAGCTTAAAAACTGCCGTTGGGGGTTTCTGCTGAGCAGCCTGGGGGGCTTTGTCCCTTCTTGCGTTTCACAGCACTTTGCCATTTTTAGGTCACTAAACTTTCATGTCTCTTATTTTCTGGGGAAGTTCAGTCGCGTGCTCACCTCAGCCGCCAGAAGTGGCAGCTTGCTTGCTGGATTTTTTCGGCTCTGCAGCAATCCAAGTCTCTTGCTAAAGTCGTTGGAGCTTCTAGGCTTTGGATGTAAAATCAGGAAATGCTGATCAGTCCGACTGTCTGAACTTCTGCAGGAAAATCTTATGCTTTAATGGAAAAATCCCCAAACCAACAAACCAGCCAAACAACAGTCAGTCTGTTAATGAAGTGTAAGTCTGCAGAGTCCCAGCAGTCACTGGGATGAAATTATTGTACTGGTGACTTTCATATTCCACTGCCTCAAAAGCCTCCTTTTCATACTCAGAGTTTAAAATGTAAATGCCCTGGGATTTAGGAATGACTTTTTTTCTAATAATAATAACAGTGACAACCTCTTTGTGCTTTTAAGAGACAGACACTAAAAGCTTGCCAAAAATGCTTCCTTATGAATGCGTGAAGGATGCTCTGAGAAAAGGAACAGAAAACAAACTACCTGGTGAAAGGTTTTGTTTTGTGTTTTTTTTTTCCTTTAAATGAGGCAGGAGTGTCTGAGTGGAAGAGCCATAGAGAATCCTACAAAACCTGCTGATTTTCTGTGGGCTGGGAGGGGCTGTGTCCTCCTGGAATTAGTGCCAGTTTGTCAAATGGTTTGGAAAAGCAAAAAAAAACAAAGACCTGTGGAACTGGGCGGGCAAAGCTGCCCGGAATTATGGCCCCTTCTCCTTCCTTTTCCCCCCAAGCCATCAGGCTGCCCCCCAGCCCATGTCCCCTTGCAGCCCTCCAGCCCTGCTGAGCGAGCAGAGCTGACTGAACACGGGCCCAGGCACCTTTCTGAGCCAGCAGAGCGAGCCACGCGGGATTAAAGTTGGATTTCCTGTGTCAGGATAATTAAGAGTGAAGCTGTGACCAGATTGTGACTTTGATGGGCTGTAAAAGCATAAACTCTGGCATCGCTGAGATAACACGGAATGGGGACTTAAAACCTGCTGCATCGGCACAATAATGGGAAGCTTAGTGAAAAGAGAGGTAATCCCATAAATGGATCAGTTTGTTTACCCTCCATGTCCCACTCCAGCCCTGCCCAAAGGGATTTCAGTGTCACCAGCAGCCCTGCTGGCCGTGGAAGGGTCACGGAGGGTGGGGTGGAAAGGGAAAGGTCGTTTCAATTCGCTCTTTGCCTCGCGGTCGGCTGTGCCAGATGGGGTTTTGTGCTGGCCAGGAACCTGAGTTGGCCTCCCTGGCAACACCCAGAGCCACGGGAAGGGGCACCCAGGACAAGCTCCTGGGAGTGCTGTGGAGGGAGGCCGTTGTCCCTTCCAGGAGATCTGTCCTGGTTGTCCTGGCAGAGTTCAGTGGGGAATAACACAGGGCTCCTTGCCCTTAACCAGCTCTTCTCTCAGCTCAGGAGTCCTGTCCTGCTCTCTGCTTGCTCTCCCCGTCCTGGGGTGGGCTGAGCTGCCCCCCCAGCACGCAGTGATGTCACTCAGAGACCTCTGGGATTCGTTCTCAGGGGCAGGAGGCTGAGAGCCGGGGAGATGAAAGAGAAAACTGAGGGCTGTGTGACTTCCCCTGAAACGGCCGTGACGTGCAGACGTTTTTGCTTTCTATTTTCAGCAACAGCTCCAGGCATATGTGGCCTGGGTGAATTCCCAGCTGAAGAAGAAGCCAGCAGTAAAGCCAGTCCAGGACCTGAGACAGGATCTGCGGGATGGAGTCACCCTTGCTCTGCTCATTGAGATTGTAGGTCAGTGATGCCATCTGGCACTGTTTTTCACCCTGCAGTTGTGGCTCTGGTGTGGAAGGGGCTGCCTCGGCCCTGGCAGCTGTCAGGAACCCTGGCAGATGTTGCTGATGGTGTCAGAGCTCGAGGGGCTTGGCGGGGAGGGACTTCCAAAGGGAGCAGTCACGGAGCGGGTCATAAAATGTAATTCCATCCAAGTCCTTGTGTTTTAGGGGCAGTTACAACAGATGTGCTAAAACCTGTCAGGGGCAATATGAACTCCCACCTTAAAATAAACCCAGTGCAGTCCCCAACCCCGTTATCCCTGGCACTGGGTACCCTGTAAGCAGGACAGGAAGCCACATGTGCCTCCTGCAGTACCCAGACAAGAGATCACATCAGTCCCTGCACCTCTGATGGTACCAAGCGCTTCAGTTCCCCTCTGACAAAGCTTTTTCCCCTCCTTTAGCTGGTGAGAAGCTCAGTGGCATTGAGGCCAACCCCACCAGCCAGCAGGAGATGAGGGAAAACGTGGAGAGAGTCCTACAGTTTGTGGCATCCAAGAAAATCCGCATGCACCAGACATCAGCTAAAGGTACCCGGCCCTGGGGGTGGCACACATGGGTTTAGCTGCTGAGAGCCTGTTTCTCTCTTTGCTTTATATCAAAATGATAATGTATTAGTGGATTAATGTATTAGTTTGTGGGGGAGTTTGGGGGTTTTATCTCCTGTGGTCCAGTGGAGGTTTTGGGTTGAAGGACAGTGGTGGCAGCACAGTGCACTGGAAAGAAAAAAAGTGCCTTTTCTCCTGCTGTTGAGCACTCAGAAGCTCAGATATTGGTGCAACGAGGAATACAGACCCAGAATCTTTCACTACAAGGATGTATAAACCTGCTTTTATATGGAAACATATTTCTGGTTCAGTGGAAGCCCAGGGCACTGCTCTGCACGGCCCGGAAATAAGGAGGAGACCCAATGCACAGTCCCATGTCTGTGGCTTGGTTCAGCCAGGACTTTGCGTTCCTCAGTTGACTCCACTGTTCTGGAAAACCTTAGTGTGGCAGAGTGGCTGAGCTTTGCCGTGGGGTCAGTGTGTCTGAGCTGGTTTACAGGCCGAACAAACATTTGCAAAGGCGGTCTGTGGCGCGGGATGCTACGGCCGAAGGAGCACGGCTGCTGCTCCTCGGTCCCGCGTGTTTTCGGGGAATGTGCGCTGTCAGGAGCCGCCGCTGGGGCGGTGGTGAGGCCGCAGTCGCCAGCGAGCGCTCAGTGATGCTGTGCCCCCCTCACCAGCTGGAAACGGCCACGCAGGGAAGGCTTTGGGGGCGGGTGGCAGGGGCGGTTGGCAGAGCACCTGGCGCCGCTCACCCTGGCTTTGCTTGCGTTTTCGCAGACATCGTCGACGGCAACCTGAAGTCCACCATGAGGCTGATCCTGGCCTTGGCCGCCCACTTCAAGCCGGGCTCCGGGAGGGCCGCGGGTGCCGGCGGGGCTGGCGCGGCGGGGAAGGGCCGGGCAGCGCCCCTGGGCAGCCACAGGCCCCGCTCTGCCGCTGCCATGGCCCAGGGCGCAGTGGCCGCCCTGGCCGAGGTCCGGCAGGACGTGCTGCACTCCGGCCGGGACGTGTTCCGCCACAGGCACCGGTGAGGAGCTGCTCCTGCGAGCCCCACGCTGTTCCCTTGGAAATCCGTGTCCTGGCAGCCCTGCTGTGCGGGCAGGCACTGCTCTCCCAAACCCAAACGGTGCCCTGACCCGGCCTGGCTGCCTCGGGAGGCACTGCAGGGATCCCAGGCTCTTCTCAGCTTTTACAGCAACATAACAGCTGGATCTCTTGTTTCCTCACCAGAAGAGAGCAGTGAGTTATGGCCAGGGCAGAGGGAACTGTGCTGCCTCCCTTTCCCGCTGAGCACAGTGCCCTTGGAGCTGTCTCTTTGGAGATATTCTCATATTCTGCGGTAAAGTCTTAGCTCCAGGTCCTGCTCGGGGATCTGGGAGCAGTCACTTCCCAACCTGAGGCGCTGAGGACTCTGTACAAGCCCACCCTGGCTTCTCCACTGCTGCCCATCCAGCTCCTCCTGGATTCAGGGTGCTGAGCTCTGGGGATGCTGGAGGGAGATGATCCAGCCTGCACAGGGAATGTGCAGTTCCGAAAAGCACATTTGAACACTTGCAAAAGGTGCTGTTGTAGATTATAATAATAATAATAATAATAATAGCAGTGACATTTAACTGGAAGCCAGATGGTCTGTTGAGGGTTCGGTTTACACAGCTGAAGGTCACTTGCCCATATGATACTGGCTCAAGGGAGTACCCGTGAAGCAGTTTGGAAATGAGGTTGAAATGGGATATTTTGTTGAAAAACTAAATGTTAAAGGTTTTATCTTGCAAAGGCCTTGGACTGGGAGTTCTTCAGCAAAGCCAGTCCTTGTGCTGTCTGCAAACTGTTCTTTTCCTTGCCTTCCCAGAGCTTGTGTAGTTTGCACCCTTGCACCAAGAAGATGGGATGGGGGTCCCTGACAGGAGCATTGGTGTTTTTCCTGGCTGTCCCCTCCTTCTCACCTTCCTTTCATCAGTTTTTTTGCCTTCCTTCTTGGAGGCAAGAAGAATTCCTGCTCCTGTTGGCTGAGGCTTCCCTCACTCTGTGATTATTACGTGCAGAAACAGCAGCATGGATGAGGAGATTGAAAATCCCTACTGGAGTGTCCGGGCACTGGTGCAGCAATATGAGGGGCAGCAGAACGTGCCATTGGAGTCCCACTCCTCCAGGTGAGGCGTTTTATTACCAAGATGTGCCCTTTGTGTGACATTTCCTGAAGTGCTGGTCCCCATCATCTGGGTGTTCCTGATGGAAAAGGGCATTCCCAGAATATAGTGTCTGCCTAGTCTGGAGGCTGAAGCCTCAGGAACCACGTGAAGTGGTCTGCTGCCACTGTTTTCATGGATACAGGGGAGAGAGTGGATGTGTGAGAGCTGAAATGGCTTTCAAAGAATAAACTACTCCCGTGGGGGAGCTGACCCAGCTTCAGAGCCGAGGAGAGCCCTTTTCCCCCAGAGAACAAGAAACTGCTCTAAGACAAAGGGCTGTGTTATTGAACACACTGGATCTCCCTCTGGATATGGTGCTTTGCTCCATTTAATCCCATCTGGAGCAGATATGAGGGCAAAGCTGCAGCTCTTTGGCTCACAGTTTCCTGTCCCCAGTGGAACCCCCAGCTCTGCTCTGCTGTCTCCTTTTCCTGCCTGTTCTTTTCCCCTGGATGCCTCAACTATCCCCCTCCAATTTGTGTGGGAGTGAGGGGTTCATTTTCCAAGGACAGATTGCCACTGGGGGTTCCTCAGCAGGCAGGGTCTCTCCACAGGGCTTTCCGGGCCAGTTTTTATGCTCCACACTACAAATAATTCTCTGTGTTACCTGGGAATTTGGGTTGTTTGTTCCAGCAGAGGAGAAAACCACAAGAGTTTGTGTTTATCCCCTGAATTTTGTTGTGTATCACTGAGGGCATGTTTATAAATAGCCATTTGGAGGAGCGTGGGGCTCCCAGCGAGCCAGTGCTGGACCAGTGCCTCCACATGATGTCAGCAGCGTGCTTTTGAGGCTGTTGTTCCAGGGGAGACGCAGAAATTCCGGGCTTGGCAACAGGATTTCATGGCCAATGCCACAGGCCCTCGGGCTGGGATCTCGGTGGGGCAGAGGGTGGCACACGATGCTCCCTGACCATCCTCCAGCTGAAGGGGGCTGGGGTGTCTGAGCTGCTCTCCCACCCCCCAGCAGTGCTGCTGGCCCACGTGTGGCTGTTTTTGGCGGCCGGTGAGGATTTCTCTGCACATCCTAAATCACGGGGTTTATTTTCCCCCCCCCCATCGTGTCACGAATTCTCTGCCCACGAGGCAGTGGTGATGGTACTGCTGATAAGGCAGAATGCAGTGGGAATCTTGACAGAAGTGATCAGTGCTTACCCAAAACTGGGAGCAGCGTTCCCTCCAGCTCCTGGGGGTGTCTTTGCTGACACCAGCCTCTGCGTGATGAAAACAAGATGCTTTCTGTTCCCTTCCAGGGAGGAATGCTCTGGTTTAGTTATGAGAACTGGATGAGAGAATCAAGATGGTCTTTGATTAGTGAGAGATGTGGTTATTAAGTGCAGCCACCCCCCCTTCATCTGATCCCAGGGCAGCTTCTTCCTGCATTAACTCCTCACTCCGAGACCTCACAGCCCCAATAACAGAATTCCCAGAGACAAACCCTCCAATAAGCGAAGGCAATCGGAATGATTCATGGAAAATTTGCCCAAATCAGATGATTCCCAGGCTGCCGAGCCCCTCACCCATCCACCTCCCTTTCCCCTCCCCTTCCCACCAGCACTCCCTCCCCCACCCCGAGCCGGGCTCAGAGAAAGGCTGAGCCTCGCACAGCCCGTGTGACAGCGGGAGGGAGAGGAGCCGAGGCAGCGGGGAAGAGCCAAGCCTTGCCCGGGGCTGGGGAGAGCTGCACGCCGCCTGCCCAGCCCGCAGCCAGGGCTGGTCCCTCGGCTGGTCCCTCGGCTGGTCCCCGGCAGCCGCGGGGGATGCTCGGAGGGTGAAGGGGGCAGGATGGGCTGAGAAGCACCCCCGGCAGCCCCGGCGGTGAAAACGAGCGGCTGACCGGAATGCAGCAGCGAGGGGGAAGAACAACCCGAGAGGAAGAGCGGCGGGAGCCAAACCCAGGCTGCAGAATTCCCTGACTCCGGAATCACACCCGCTCGTGGGGGCCGTGGATCTGCCGTTCCTGCCGAGACCCCGAGGGGTTTTTTTTTTTCTTTTTTTTTTCTTTTCCTTTTTTTTTGGCTTCTGCCGCGATTTTTTCAGCAATCTGGCTCGCAAACCTTCCTCCAGCAGTTTGACAGGAGCTGGCGTCTTCCCCCTCACCTCCAACACACTGGATGCTCAGGGACAAGGCATGCCTGTATCCAGAATCCTGAGGCTCCCGGGGAAACGGATTCTGTGAGGCGAGAGGTTAAAGTGGGATCATGGGAGGGAAGCAGGTCAAATGGTGAGCGATTTGTTGCCATTGTGGTTTCAAACGGTAGGGATGGGGCTTTTATTAACCTGGGAGGACTCGGGGCCGGTGCCCTCCAGCCTTGACCGTGCAGGCACCGGCAGCTCCGGGGCTCGGGGGAGAAGGGATGTGGGTTAAGGAGCCAGGTAGTGAAAGGAATAAAGTGGAACGGTTTGCATCCTGGATGTGTCTTGGACAGCTTTAACTTCCCAGCACTTACTGCTGCATGCTCTGGTGTGGATTGTGGTGTGCTTTGAAGAGCAAATTACAGCCGGGGGTGTTTTGTACTTCGGTGGGTTTGACTGACACCAAACCTGTGTGTTTGCAGAATGAGCTCGGTAAGGTGTGGGGCAGCCTGACCTGTGCTGCTGCTTCACCTGCTGCTGGTTCTGTCACTGCTTGGCACATCTGGGGGTTTATTGATGCCATCTGAGCCCACTGGCCCTTTAAAAGAGGAAAACTGCCTGGAAAGGGTCTGTGGACACGGGAATGTAAAACTGTCTGTGTTGTGCAGACCTGTGGGGGCTGCTTAACCCACCTGGGATGCCTGACATTGGCTTTGGAATGTGGATCCACTGCCAAGAGAGGCAGATTTGGAAGAGGAGAATGCTATTTCCAGGCTCACATCCCCTCGTTTTTCATCCTCTCTGGTTCCCTGCCCTCGCCCACCCCTGTTTCAGCACCTTCTCCCCCAACAGTTGCTTTTTTCTGGGGCAGCTCATCCTTTCATCTTTTTTTGCTGATGGCTGAGAACCAGCAGAGCCTCATCACGGTGAGGGCACTGGAGCATCAGCTGAGAATATTGGAGGGGGAATATTGAGATCTGTTCCTCGAAGGACGTGCAATCCCTCCCGGAGTTGCTGGCCCTGTTGGATCAGCTGGGCTTCCTGCCTGCACCTGTGCTGTGTGGATGCTCCATCCTTTCCTCTGAGCCTCATTACATAATGCAAACCCCACAGAACTGCCTGGGCTTCCAAACAAGATAAAAAACCCCACCGTTTAAACCCCGTAATTTTATGCTGTGCCCCCGTTCAGCAAGGAGAAGGAGCTGGGAGCTGGTTATAGATGTTGTATAAGGAAACGTGCCTGATGGGGGACTGCTGTGATGGAGTTAGAATTCCTGAAGGCAAATCCCTGAGCAAAGCCGGGTGGCCTGGACCCCTTTAACAGTCCTGCACCCACCTGAAGGGACAGGTACTGCAGCTCTTAGAGATTTCCAGGAAAAGAGAATTATTCTTGTGCTCACATTTCTCTTCCCTTGAACGTGGGGGGAGTGTGGCCCATGAAAAGCAGGCTGCAGGTCTGTAATATAAATGAGGAGGAGGCTCCCCTGGCCGTGGGAGTGGGGCAGGCAGGAGCAGCAAGTCATTTCCATCTCTATTGCAGGGCTTTTCTCCTCCTGTGGGAGCTGTGGGACACGCAGCAGCAGCGCTGGGAAGATGCAGACAGCGAGCTGCTGAAGCCTCTGATTTTTTTCTAAAACCTATTATATTATTTCCACAGTGTTTTCTTTTTGTTCTCTTGCCCTTTTGTTTCTGTGTTGGGAGGGCGGGGGGAATGAAAAATTAACTCCTGCTCACACTCGCGAGGATTAATTCCTGCGACTTTCGAGGTACATTGAATGGGTCACTGAGCTTCAGCCACCTTTTGGTGTTGTCTGGGTGATGCATTTGGGAAGAATTTCTGGAGGGGGTTAAAAAAAAAAAAAGATTGCTTGACCCCTGCCAGTCAGCTGAGATGGCTCCAGTGAAAATGTCTGGGTACTTTCAAGTAGTTTTAGTCTAAGGACACGAGCGAGTGGGATCTGACTCTGAGAAATGTTTTGCCCTTGGGATTTCAAGTTGAAGTGATGCTTTTGGAAGGTGGAGCAAGAGAGGAAACAAGCCGGGGTGGCTTTTTGGTCAGCCTGTGGTGTGTGCTGTAAATCTATTTCTGAGTGAGTGTCTGAATTCTGTGGTGTCAGCCTCAAACTCACATCCTGTTAAGGAAAGCGAGGGGACACACTGTGGCCCTGACTTGGCTTGTTGTGGCACTGGCATGGGAAAAAAAAAAGTGACGTGCCCAGTTTGGTTTGTGAAAGGCCTGTCCAGGAGGCAGATAACTGTTAGATGAGGGTGGTGCTGAGCGGCACTAAAGCAGCTGTTCCTTCTCTGCCCTGCAGCCTCACGTCACCCAGCCCCGTCCACAGTGCAAAGAGTGACTCCACTGTAGCCCCGTCAGAGGAGAAGGAAAGGCTTGTGATCCTCCAGACTGAAGAAACAGAAACTAAAACAGGTACCTTGCAGATAAAGCTCCACTGGGGCTTGTCTGGGTGATAAACTTGCTGGGAAGTTCCCCAGGGACTGAAGTGGTTCGGGGTTGCCTACACTGAGTTGGTGCACCCACTGACAGCAAACCCCACTGGTGCTTTTCTGTCACACGTCGTTCCCCTGTCCTGTGCTTTGAGATCTCCGGATGCAGAGTTACCTGGGATATGTGTGTGTGCAGCAGGGTTTACTTTGAGGCATAAACCCTCGAGGCCAGGCGCCTGTAGCACCTCCCTTTGCTGTCAGTGTGGGGTGCAGGTCTGTCTGCCATGGCCACATCCAGCTGCTCTCTCTTCCAGAGGAGACTGACTCGCATTTCCAGCCTGAGTGGCAAGCAGGGAACTCTGGGTCTTACTTGGAGAACTCATGGGAGGAGCAGCTTTTGGAACAGCAGGACCACTTGGAAAAGGAGATGGAGGAAGCAAAAAAGATGATTTCGGGCTTGCAGGTAACGGATTTTCTTCCCAGCCAGTGTTCCCTTGCAGGGAGGGAGAGGAAGGGTGTGCAGAGAGGAAGGTCCTATTGCTGTGAAGACTGCAAATCGCTGATATTAATTAATAGTAATTGAGGTGGACTGGGGCAGGTTAGAGTGGAAGCACTGCAGGGAATCGAAAGCAGAGGCTGTGTTTGGAAGGTGGGTGGCCGTGTCTGGCTTTTGGTTTCCCTGTCCCGTGGAGCTGTGCTGGCCCTGTGTGTGCTGTCAGTGCTGTTGCTGCTGCTGTGCAGATGGGGTGGAGATGCCCCAGTGTTTTCCCACGTGCTGGGGGCTTTGTCAGAGCCTGGGAGAGCAGGACAGCACCCCGTGATTTGTGATCACAAGTGATGCAGGGAGACAAGGGATGGCAGGAAATCGATCAAGAATTCCCAGGGCTGATCAGGGGTCACAGTCCCGCATCAGTCTCCCCACCAACTATCATATTTGGCACATTCTCCACACAACTGTTTATTTGTGGGACCCTTTGCAGTCCCTCCCTGACCCTCAGCTCAGCGTGTTTGACTCCGAGCCCCTGATCCATATGGTAAAGACACTGAACTCTCCCAGGAATATCCCCTGTGTTTGTGCTGGGAGCCCCAATGGCTCTGGATTGTAAATATTTATGTGCCAGTAAACAAAGCAGAGCTTGTGTGAGAAGCACAGGCAGCTGGGCGGGCACTTCCCTCGGGGACAATGGGCTGGACACAAAAGAACAACCCCCACGCCCCAAAAAAAGAAAACCAAAACATTCCTTGGTTCCCTGTTAAAATCTGGGTGCATTGTGTGCCCACTGGGAGCAGGGAGAGGAGGCACTGGGGGCACTGGCATGCCCTGTTCACCAGCCCTGCTGCCCCTCCATCCCCTGGGAGCAGGGAGAGGCCAGCCAAGAAATTGGATTTGATTAATCGATTTTCCTCCTCTTACTCAATGCTCAAGAGCCTCCAGTTTTGAGAGAGTTTGGATTGAAGTGTTTGGGGATCTGATGTGGTGCTGAAACTGAGACTTTCGCTGCCTGACAGTCTGAGTTGCCCTTCTTTGGTGTCTTTCTGTGGGGAAGAGAACTGGCTGACAGACCTCTGGGAGAGCTTTTTCCGGGGGTAAACCTTCTTGTTCATTCCTGAAAAAAAAGGAAAAAAAGCCCTCATTTCTGAGGGGGAATAAGTCAGCAGAAGTGGAAAATGAAGCTGTTTAGAGACTGAATTTTTTTTTTCCCTTTTTTTTCCCCCAGGCTTTGTTGCTCAATGGCTCTTTACCTGAGGACGAGCAGGAAGGGTCCTTTGAGCTCTGTGAGCGTGGGGCCTGCCCTGAAGAGCAGCTGGTGAGCACATTTCTGTCCCTAAAGCTCCTGCCTGCTGCCCTGTCCTGCCCCAGGCAGGGGTTGCACAACAATAACGGGGATATTTTGCCTCCAGATCATAATCCGAAGTCGCCTGGACCAGAGCGTGGAAGAAAACCAAGACCTAAAGGTTGGAGGGACGACAGGTGGAGGGGCAGAGAGGCTTTGGGCCAAGAGATCTTTGCAGACTGTCCTGTTTGAGTTTTTTTTTGGGGGGGAGAGGGAGAAAATGGGGTAAGGACGGGGCAGGGTGGACAACTTGATGGATGATATGTTAGAGCTCTGGGACCGTGTCTGATGCTGGAGGAAGGATTTGGTTTTGCCTTGAAGGACAGATTTAGGGGTCCAGGCAACCATTTTTTCTCAGAGCTTTAATAGCAGGGGTTAAGGGAGCTGCTCAGCCATTTGTCCTGTTTGTAACTCATTAAAACTGCTCTTGGATCTGTGGGAAAAGGGGGGATGTGCTTTATTTTCCTGCAGCAAGTGTCTGGAGACAGGGGACACTGGCTTGGGGTGACAAGGTGCCATTTAATCACGTTGTGTTGCATTTTGCAGAAGGAGCTACTGAAATACAAACAGGAAGCTCGAAACCTGCAGGGGATAAAGGTGAGGGAAAGGGGACACTTCAAACGTGACCAGCAGAGCTTCAGAGTCTGCTGCAGCCCGTGAGTGGGGCCAGCAGCAACCATCCACCTCTGAGGAGTCTCAGTGTGGAGGGAGGTGTGTTTGGGGGGCTTGGAACTGGGGGATCCTGTGTTTTGTTTCTGGCCCAGGGCAGGTACAAGCAGTTGGGGTTCCTGGTTTCTATTCTGTCTGTAGGACTGTGGTCAAATTTCCACTCTTTTTTTTTTTTCTTCTGTTTCTCCTAAGCAAAATATGAGATCTGCCTGCTTTTCTAGGCTCTTTTTCCCCCTGCCCTGCTGTCTTGGTGTACACACAGCAGCACTGCCCCGGTGAGCTCCTTCTTGACAGCAGAGGAAAAAGAGCCCGGGGAATCCTTGCCCTCCTCAGAAACTGTTCAGTTCCTCCCTCTGGAGTTGTGAACACTGATAATCTACTCCTGAGCCAGAGGTATTTTTAGAGCTGCCTGTCATGCTCCGGGGAGGGAGCAAACAGCAGTAGCTGTCCAAGGTGGAGCTCTCGGGCCCTGAGTGAAAGGTGCAGAATTAGTCCTGACTTTGGCCTCTCCAGAGAGGATTTCACTGCACAACTAGGTCACCCTGAGAGCTTAAGTGTCCTTGTGTCCCGGGCTGGCATTGGCCTCTCCGTGCCCTCTGGGTGCTGCAGATGTGTGGCAGGATCAGGAGCTGAGGGCGCCGGGCACCCTCCAAAGGCACAGCCGCTCCTTTCCGTAGGAGCCGCTTCTGGAGTGGGAAGGTCAGGTTGAAGCACAGAAGTGCCTCAGTCCCAGCAGCTGGGATGTTGGCAGGGCAATCACTTTGGGGCAAGAGAGAGGCTGGGGGGCTGAGGGTGGTGTCTGTGCACCTCCTGCAGCCCTGGGTGGCCCCAGCGTGTTACGGCCACTGTCCTGGGTCGCTCACTCCTCAGGGAAGGGTCTCTGCCCTCCTTGCACCTTCCCACAGAGGACATCTCTCCCCAGGATGCCCTCCAGCAGAGGCTGATCCAGCAGGATGCTTCAGTCCTTCAGCTAAAGCAGGAGCTGCTGAGAGCAAACATGGACAAGGAGGAGCTGCACAACCAGAACGTGAGTCACTGCTGAGGTTATTTTGGGAGGAGGTTGGTGGCCCTGAGGGCTCCAGCAGCCGCAGGGCCGAGCTGGGGGCTGCAGCAGAGCTCTTGGGGTCGTGGGACAGTTCAGTCCAGGGTCTGTGCAGAGCACAAACTGCACACAGTGCTCTGGCCAGCAGAGAGGCTGGAGATTCCTGACCTTCGCTCCCCTTCCTGTCCTCCCAGACCTTCAGCTGGAACAGGGAGGGGCTTTCCCCGATGTTCTCAGTGCAGTTGCCTCTCTCCTTTATTCCTTGCTGTCCCTGGGCGAGCCGGTGGCATTTTGGCAGGCCGTGGAGAGAGAAGGACACGGCAGGGACTGTCCTGTCCAAGTGTTGCCATCCCTGGATGCACCATTCCCCTTGAACTCTGCGGATATTTGGGCACCCTGTGGCACGAGGGGCAGGGATTACCACTCTGGGAATACCTGTCTCACACCTCTGCGTGTCGTTTCTGCAGGTGGATCTTCAGAGGAAGCTGGAGGAGAGGAACCGGCTGCTGGCAGAGTACAAAGTAATGGAACCTCTTCCCTGGAGGCTTTGGGGGCAGCATCTGGTGGCTCTTCAGTTTTGGGACTTGTTTTTTTTTGTGTCTCCTCTGGGAATGGCTCTGCAACTTATTCCTTATCCGCAACAGTCATGGATGAGTATCTGTGAGGAGGTGGAGGGATCAGATGCTCTGTGTTCTGCCCACAGGTTTTTATAGTGCATCTTCTACCGTCAGGTTTTCTCTTTTTCCTGTGGTGGCTTGATAAGTGCCTGTCACTTCTGCAGAAGCCTGTCAGGTTAGGTTGAGCCACCTGGTTGTCCACTGGTCCCTCAGGAATGTGTTTTCTCTGGGGCAGCTCTCTGGTCTTGGCAGGGGGACTCTGGGCAGTAACAACCCGACCTACATTTAAAAAGAACCCCAAACTCTGGCACTCAGCCCTGACGTGTGGCTGGAAGGGCACACAGTGTGCAGGGCACCATGCAGGTGCAGATCCCCTGCCCCGGGGGAGATGGCTGTGAGCTTTCCTCACGTGGATTCCCGTGATTCCTGTGTTGCAGAAGGAGCTGTGCCAGAAGGATCGGCACCTGCAGCAGCACCAGACCAAGCTGGACGAGATGCTCAGGCAGCTCTCCGAGGCCAGCTACCAACAGGTACGGACTGGGGGGGCTGCACTGATGCCCTGGCACTCACCTGGGTGGCTCAGTGCGTGTGCTGACTCCTCTCCTCCCCTTCCAGGTGGATTTGGAGCGGGAGCTGGAGCACAAGGAGGCCCTGCTGGCTCACTGCATGAAGAGGGAGGCTGAGGAGGTGAGGGCAGCCTTGGTGGTGGTGTTTGCCCAGCACCCTGTAGATACCCACAGAAACCTTCCACCTCACCCCAGAGAGGCCTGGCTCTGCAGTCTCACTGTCAGTGCCTGAGCCAGGCAGTCAGACCCCACAGAACAGCCACATTCCCAAAGCTGCCAGCTCTGAGCGCTCTGGCTCAGCCAAGAATCAATCCCAAGGGATGAAACAGTGAGGGGAGCACAGGGGTGAGGGAGAGCTGGAGGCTCTTGGCTTCCACCTTCATCTCTGACACTGGCAAGTGTTCAGACCAGGGTTTAGCTTATTTCCTCCTTTTCCTGCTGAGCCTGGTATTGAGCACTTGGCAGAGTCTTGGTGGACAGGCCAGCCCTGATACCTGTCCCTGCACAGTGCCACCTGAACACTGACTGTTCAACAGAGCTTGCGGAGCCCTGGGATGCAGCAGCAAGCCCCTTCCAGGCTCTGCCTCCTTTTTTCCACCTGGTTTGTGCTCTGATCTATGGGGCTGCCTGCACATTCCTTAGGGAGCATGTTTACCTGGGAGAAGGTGGGAGTTACTATCACTGACGTGGAAAGCTTTGATGCCCTCTCATTTTTTTGGAATTTTTTTGGGGGGTTCCTGACACTCACACTCTCCATGGCACCTGCTTTTCCCCCTGACCAGGTGATGGCTTACAGCAGTCACGGTGCTCAGAGCAATGGCTTTCTGCAGCCAGCAGGAAAAGGAGCCGCTCCCACGGCCCAGCGAGGGGTAAGAGCACCTCGGGGATGCATCCCTGGTATCCTGGAAGCCTTTATCTTCTTAAGGCAGATTTCCCCTTGCTAAGCCCCCGTGGTTTTAGAAGGGCAGGAGGCAGTCTGGAGCCAGCCCGCCCTGCGTTCTCTCGGGCAGGCAAACGACCTGCAGCTGGTCCGGGACGCCCTGCGCAGCCTCAGGAACAGCTTCAGCGGCCACGACCCGCAGCACCACACCATCGACAGCCTGGAGCAGGGCATCTCCAGCCTCATGGAGCGGCTGCACCGCGTGGAGACGCAGAAGAGGCAAGAGAGAAGGGTAAAGGCTCCCCCAAGGGCGCCCAAGCCGCGCTCCTGACACGCAGCCCCGAGCTGGGCTCCGGCTGGAGGGGCCACTCTGTGCTTGTTCTCGCCGTAGGTGCGGGGCAAATCGCCGGCCAGCAGAGCGAGCAACGAGTGCAGGGACTCCTGGCCTCCCAAATCCAGTAGGTGCCTCGCAGCTCCTGCCCTTTCCACTGCCCAATTCCTGGTTTCCTGGGCCAGGGCACGGCATCCCCTTGGGAACGTGCCTGCAGCAGCTGCAGCTGCACAGCCCGGGCTGCCCTGCACAGGGAAGGGCACACAGGGACAGGCACACAGGGACACAGGGACAGCTCCCTGCTTACAGGGGGAGCCTGGTCTGCTTCAGCAGCACTGCAGCGTAAATAACTGTGGCAGTCGCCGGGATGGGTGGGAAGAGGGATGTTATTCCCGCTTTCCCGCTGCTTTGCACCACCTAGTGGGAACAGACAACTGCACAGTTCCCTCTTTCTTGGGTGTCTCTTCTTGCTCGATTTCATTTCAGTAAAACAACGCCAAGACTGTTGCCATTTGTGTTCCCTTAGTTAATTTCGGGATTGCCGATTTTTGGCCTAAGTCCCTTTAAGGGAAATGGAGTTGGGTTGAGCACTTGAGCTGCTTGACTTGATTTGCACAACTCAAGCTGATTTTTGTATCTCCCAGAGGTTTGTTTTTTCCTGTTACCTTTTTTTTATCGTTTATTTCAGTAGTTTCTCAAACATTTGAGTCTGTAAGGGTATGCTTTGCAAGCTATCTCAGTTATATTTTCATTCCTGGCTTTTCATGTCATGTCAGGGTGTTCTGTACCCTGATCTATACACCTGTTGTTCCTGTTCCTACAGCAACTCTGTTTTCTTCTGGTTTCACGTGCTCTTTCAGTCTCACTCTGCTGTTTCTCCTCATTCCTCCTCATTTTGCTGAACAGAAATGGTAATGAAAATAATTAGAAGTGCTGAATACAATATGTATTGATATTGTATGATATATATCGAGTACATATATTCAATATGAGTGTTGAAGGGAAGCAGGACACCAAGGCAGGGAGAGAAATACAAAGGAGCAAAGAAAAATCAATGCACCACCGCCCAGCATGGGAAGGGAGGGGGACAGGGAATGTTTCTCCTGGGTGGTAACGAGTCCCTTGATGCCTTGCAGAGCTGCCTCACTCTCACAGCACCCCAGTGATGAGCACCAGTGCCTGCACCAAAGTGTTGTACTTCACCGACCGCTCCCTCACCCCCTTCATGGTCAGCATACCAAAGAGGTGAGCTGGGCCCCCAAAACACCTCTCCTGATTTTCTGGGGGTGGGCCCAGCACAGGTTTGCTGTGCATTAACTGGACCGTTGGGTGTCATGCCACTGGCTGGGGGAGTTCCCTGAAGCGCTCCCTGAGCTGATGGGCTTGTTTTCCCTTGCAGGTTAGGGGAAGTGACCCTGAAGGATTTCAAGGCAGCTATTGATCGAGAGGGGACCCACAGGTACCACTTCAAAGCCCTGGACCCGGAGTTTGGCACAGTCAAGGAGGAGGTAAATGTGGAGCTGAGCTGTCGCTGCCTTGGGCTCGGTGCCACCACGCGGCCCTGGGGACTGTGGTCACCTCACTTTTCAACTGATGAAATATCAGAAGTTTCCCCTAAAGGGGCTGTAGATGAAGCTCGTCTTGTGCTAAAACACGTTTCCACGCCCAGCCAGAGGAATTCCATGAGTGTGATTGCAACTGCCCCTTGGGGAGAGAGCACAGCCAGTCTGTGGCACAGCACTGCTGTGAGGCAAAAACCCAGACTGCACTTCTGGCCCTGCCAGGGGCTTTATAAAACCTGTTGCAGTGGGAGACCCTGTACTAAAAGTACATTCTCCTGGTGTCTTCTAAAGGTTTTCCAGAGAGAACTGGGTTTGTGGCATCTCTTCCTTTGTGTGCTGCATTATATAGTCCTGTTCGTGCTCAGGCTGGTGTTGGTTGTGGATTGGATTCATTAAAGGTTGTTGGGGTAGTTCCTGCTCCACAAATTGATTAAGACAAGTCAAAAGAGTTACCCTCCCTGGGGACAGTCAGCAGCAGCAGCTGGAGACTGTAGTCTGGATCAGAAAAGGCATTTTTTCTATCTTTAGTTTACCCATTCTAAAAATAAATAAATAAAAACTAATAACAGTTATTGGTTAAAAAGGTCTGGTTTGGGTTTTTTGTTTTTTTTTTTACCTAAAACCTGGAAAGATGACTTTTGTGTCTGTGATCTCTGGGTTGTGAAGGGAAATCTGAGTTGGGGTCTGACTCCCCTTTTATTTTATTTTTTTTTTGGTAGGTATTCCATGATGATGACATCATTCCTGGCTGGGAGGGGAAAATCGTGGCCTGGGTGGAAGAAGACCACGGGGAGAATTAATGGAGCTTCCAAGCCTCGTTGCTATGGAAACCTGCGAGTGGCTGCCGAGCTCCAAGGGTGACCAGCAAGGCGGTGAGAGCTGGAAAGAGGCCAACTCGAGCTGCCAAAAAAAAAAAAACAAACAACAACCACCCAGCCTCTCTGCAAACAAACGGGTACTGCATGTGGTGTGCATGGACACCCGCCCCCTGACCTCCCCTGCCCGGCTGAAGGTGCTGTTCTGGGACTGAAACGAAGGGTCTGTGGGAAGGAAACACCTTTGTCCTGTCAGCTAAACCCCGGAGGCCTTAACGATGCTCTGCCCCCTTCTGCGGCTCCCCCCGCTCCTGCCACCTGTGCTGCGGGCTCGCCTGGGCAGTTCGAGCCCGGCTCTTTGTGCTGGTGTTCCACAAACGTGCGCTGATGGCAACAAAACGTGAAGCTTCCCCTTCGTGGGTCAGAAGAAGCCGCTGGATTAGGGGAGCCGAAGGCAGGGACCAGCTTTTGTCCCGGACTCGCACGTGCTGCGGGAGCAGAGTGGACTTTGTGGACGTTCCAGCCTGACAGTACCTGTCCCGGGGAGGGAACAGTCTTCTGGAGGTTCTGTGCATGGTCTGAAGCAAAGATCACCTTGGCAAAGCTCCCTTTCTCCCAAACTCAGGCTTCGGTTTCCCAGCCCTGCTTTCCCCACTCGCTCTCCAAAGCTGTCCTGGCTCCCGAGGCCCTTGGGAGGTCCTTTGCTCTGTGGGCACTGCGGGATCTCGGTGCTTGTTAATTTGCTGAAGGGTTTCACGTGTGGAACTGAGCTCTCCCTGCACTCCTGCCCTCTCCTCTGTTGCCCCTGTGCACAGGCATCGCTGTGCTGCTGTCCAACCCCTGCCAGTGCCACCCTGCCCTTACCCGCACCGCGTCCCTGGCACGCTGACCCCGGAAGGATCGGGAAGCTCGGGAAAGAACAAGCCCTAAAATCCCCCAGGGTGGGGTTGTTTTTTTTTTCTCTTTGGTTCTGTGGTTTTATTTCTCCGCGTTGCCTGTCTCTGCAGCCTCCGTGAGTTTGGGAGGTCAAACGGCGAGTCGGGGAATGGGAATGAGCGTTCCTGGTACCTGTGGCCCTTCCGTGGGGGATCTGTGTGTGCCGTGCATGAGGCTGGGACAAGGGGAACCTGGTTTTACTGTTTTATATTAACATGTCCTTTTGTAAACATGTTCTTGGAATTATTTTGTACCGATTTACATTTGTCTGAGGACTGTGGATATTTTTATACTAGTGCAAGTGCTCTCTGTACATTTCTGCACGCATTATACTGTGTTTTACTCATTTCCTAGTGGATGCTGAAACGTTTTGTGCTGTCTTCTGTTAACACAACACTGGGCTTGTAAACTTTATTTATTTATTTATTAATTTTTACTATGGAAATCCAGCTAGTTACTACTGGGGTTTTTATTTTTGCCAGCTTTAATAAGCAGCAACAATACTGTTGATTTTCTCACTGCTTCGCTGTCCAGGAGGCAGCTCCAGGCTCGTACGTTTGCCGCTGCTCTACCACTGACTCCAGTGGGTTTATTCATGGATCATGTCCAGGGCTTGTCTTTGTTTACAGTTTGTTTATTTCTGTCAAACTTTCCTCAGAGTTACTTTCCTGTTCCTGTACTTGGAACTTGCTTTTGTGACAAAGCTCCCTGAAGTCAGGGGTGGAGAAGTTACAGGATCACGGAGTAGCTGGGGTTGGAAGGGATCTCTGGAGATCATCCAGTCCAAGGCAGGGTCAGCTGGAGCAGGTGACACAGGAATACATCCCAGTGGGTTTGGGATGTCTCCAGGGAGGGAGACTCCACACCCTCCCTGGGCAGCTGGTCCAGTGCTCTGCCACCCTCCATGGGAAGAAGTTCTTCCTCGTGTCGAGGTGGAACTTACTGAGTTTATGGCAATTGCTGCTCCTCCTCTCAGTGGCACCCCTGAAAAGGGCACTGCACTCCCTCCCGTTCTATCCTGTCTTATCCCTTCCCATTCTGTCCATTGCCATCCCACCCTCTCCTGTTCCATTCTGTCCTGTTCCATCCCCCCTGTCTCCGCACCGGGCGGTATCGACGCTACCCAGTTCCGCTCCATCCCATTCTGCCCATTCCCATCCTATAGTGTCCATTCCCGGCCCCTCCCGTCCCGTTCTGCCCACTCCCATCCCGGTCCGCCCTCCCCTCCCGTCACACCCCATCGGGGCGCTCCCGGTGCCGCTCCATCCCCAGGGGGCGGTCCCGTCCTTATCCCCGCCCCTTTAGGGGCGGTCCCGTTCTTATCCCCGCCCCTTTAGGGGCGGTCCCGCCCTCATCCCCTCCCCTCTGGGGGGCTGTCCCGTCCTTATCCCCGCCTCTCTAGGGGTGGTCCCGTCCTTATCCCCGCCCTTCTGGGGCGGTCCCATCCTTATCCCCACCCCATGTGGGCTGTCCCGTTCTTATCCCCGCCTTTCTATGGGCGGTCCCGTCCTTATCCCCGCCCCGCTGGGGGCGGTCCCGTCCTTATCCACGGCCCTCTATGGGCGGGCCCACCCTTATCCCGTCCCCTCTGGGGGCGGTCCCGACCTTGTCCCCGCCCCTCTAGGGGGCGGTCCCGGTCCCGCCCCGCCGCCGCCGCTTTACGGCCGCGCAGTGTCGCGCGTTGCCGCCCGCCCGGAGGTCACCGAGCGGCTCCCGCCCGGCTCGGCCCAGCCCGGCTCAGCCCAGCCCGGCTCAGCCCCGGGCCCAGCCGCACCATGTGGCGGGTGTTGGCGCGACGCGTGTGCCGGGGCGCCGCCGGAGCGCTGGTGCGGCCCCGCCGGGCTCTCGGTGGCGGTGGCGGCGGCGGCGGGGCTGGCCCGGCCCGGCGCGGCCCGGCCTGGGGCGGCCCCGCGCTCCGCCCGCTCCTGCCGCCCGCGGGCCCCCGCCTCGTCCCGACCCGCCGCTGCAGCCTCCCGGCGCACCAGAAGGTGAGACACAGCCCCCCCCCCGCGGCCCCGGCTGTCCCCTCATCCCCCCGCGGGGCCCCAAGGACGGGGTCGTGTCCCCTCCGCGCTGCTGCTTCGCTTCCTCCCGTCGGGTTTTCCATGCCCTGCCTGCTCAGCCCCCCGGGGATAGAGTCATGGGATCGTCGAGGCTGGAAGAGAACTTCGGGATCGTCAAGTTCAGCCACCAGCCCAGCACTCTGTAACCCCCAAGCCACATGGCCCCGTGGCAGATCCTTGAGCACCTTCAGGAGTGGTGACTCCCCCTGGGGAGCCTTATCCAGTGCCTGACCACCCCAAACAGTGAAGGATCTGCGGTTCTGTCCCCACTGCTGTGGGTCTCCCCACCCTGCCTCGAGCCCCTGTGCCACCATCAGCTCCATCACCTCTGTCCTTTATCCCTGCCCCTCTCCTGGCAGACCCTGACCGAGACCTGGCCCCTTATACCCCTGGATAGAATCGTAGAAGTTTAAGGGGTTGGAAAGGATTTTAAAGATCATGTCGTTCCACCTCCCCTGCCCTGGGCAGGGACACCTTCCGCTATCCCAGGTTGCTCCAGCCTGGCCTTGGACACTTCCAGGGATGGGGCAGCCACAGCCTGTTCCAGTGTCTCACCTCGGCCCCCAGGATGGCTTTGCCCTGAGGTCTTTTCCACTTTACCCACTGGGGATTTGCAGCAGGTTTGTGCCCCCCCGTGCCAGGCTGTGCTGAGGGTCCCTCCCTGGGCTGTGTGCGGTCCCTGCCCTGGTGACACTGCCCTGTCCCCCACAGGTGGCCTTGCCAGCGCTGTCCCCCACGATGCAGATGGGCACCATCGCGCGCTGGGAGAAGAAGGAGGGTGACAAGATCAGCGAAGGGGATCTCATAGCAGAGGTATCCTGGGCTGCTTCCTCCTGAGCTGTACGTGTGTCCTGGGTGCTGTCCCGGATCTGTGTGTGCTGTGTGACCCCGTGACAGGCTGGGAGGCTCCGAGCTCACCAGTTCCATTGCCATCACCGTGTTCCTGTTCTCTCTCAAAGGTGGAGACAGACAAAGCAACAGTTGGCTTTGAGAGCCTGGAGGAATGCTACTTGGCCAAGATCCTGGTGCCAGAAGGAACAAGGGATGTTCCCATTGGGGCCATAATATGTATCACAGTAGAAAAGTATGTATTTTGGTAACCCTTGAGTTGAATTCTCTCTTTTGGGGCTTCTGGGATGCCTTGGGTGAAAGGCTTGGGGACCGTCAGCTGACCAGGTTTGGGGGGCTCTGTGTTTTCTTCCAGGCCTGAATATGTTGATGCCTTTAAAAACTACACCCTGGATGCTGCGGGAGCTGCTCCCCCTGCAGCCTCAGTGCCTCCCCCTCCAGCTGCAGCGCCCTCCCCACCACCTCAGCCTTCTCCCCAGGCTCCCGGCAGCTCTTACCCCCCTCACATGCAGGTAAGAGAGCACTGCTCCTGGTTTAAGGCTTGTTGCACTCTTTGTCTGTCACTGGCATCGCTGCCTGTGGGGCATTTTGTCGTATAAACTATCTGGAGTGGCAATTTATTAACTGTAATTGCAGGAGCGTGTGCCTCTTCCATTGTTATGTGCTTGAAGCAGGTGTTGGGGGAGATCCCAGGAAGCTTTTTTCAGGGATTTGTTTTAGCATCCCAGCTGCTAGTAGAGGAAAGACTTGTCTCTCCAGGGTTGTTGTCTTGAAAAACCTGGTATGTTTGCATTATTTGGGCAGTTCTGGTATAAAAAGCCCTCATGTTTAGTGTGAATAAGCTCTGCAGGCCCTGCTGACACCTCAGAGCAGAACTCAAGCCTGTGACGCTCTGATGAACACACCAGATGGGTTTGTGGGTGACTGATAATGAGTCGTGGTTGTGGATAATCCTTTTACCTTGCTTAGATATTGGACCGTACAGCCACTGTTGTCTTTGAGCACTTTGTGGCAGGGGTTTGCTGTGACGTCCCTGTGAAAAAGAAACTTTGAAATACCAAACCTCATCCCACAGATAAAACATGTGGGAACTGATTTATCTGAGGTGTTCCTCGAAGTCAGTAGTTAAAGAATTAAGGAATGGCTTCTTAATCTGTGTTTTAGCTACTAAACTTCCCTCTGCTTGCCTCATCTGCCCAGTTTTTCTTCCTTTCAGCCCTGCAGGGAGCAGCTGCCAGATTCTCCTGGTGGGATGGTGGTAACGATTCTTTTGATGCGGAGGTTTCTTGCTCTTTGCTCTTGCTTTCTTGCTCAGGCCTTGCTAAGAGAAGCCAAAGCAGCACTGTGGGACAGCACTGTGCTTTGCTGTCACGGAGCCAGATCTAGGAGTGCATTAAAGGCTGGCTGCTTCTTTAGGTTGGCATCATTTATCAGGGGTTACAACTGTGTTCCTGAGCCTTCAGGAGTACCAGGACCTGATTCTCTTGTGTTCTCTGCCTTCCCAGATCACTCTCCCTGCTCTGTCACCCACCATGACAATGGGCACAGTGCAGAGGTGGGAGAAGAAGGTTGGGGAGAAGCTGAACGAGGGAGACTTACTGGCCGAAATTGAGACAGATAAAGCCACAATAGGTGAGTCCAAAGCCAAGAGGGGATCCCTCAAAAGGATCCACAGGATGTGATGCTGTGGGACAGCTAAAACAGGTTCTGTTAACTCCTCATTGCATTGGAGAGCTAAACACTGGAGCTCCTAAAAACATTTCTGCTTCCTCCTCAGTCCTTCGTGGCAACGTGGAGAGGTTTCCCTACCAGTTGCACTGAAAAGGATTCCCCTGCCCTTAAATACAGGACAGGGCTTTATGTACCAGAGCCTCCAGGAGCAGCATTTGGAGGAACTCCTCAGCTGCATCAGGCACCAAAGCAGGGTTGTTTCTGTCCCTCACAGGCTTTGAAGTGCAGGAGGAAGGTTACTTGGCAAAGATCCTGGTGCCTGAAGGAACAAGAGATGTGCCATTGGGAGCTGCTCTCTGCATCATTGTGGAGAAGGAGGCTGATATTCCAGCCTTTGCTGACTACCAGGCTGCTGCAGTGACTGACATGAAGGCAGCAGCTCCTCCTCCTCCTCCTCCTCCTCCACCAGTAAGGACCATTCTGGGCACGTGAGAGAAGTCATGGGGACCGCTCAGAAGCCTGATCTGAACTGTTGTGCTGGTCTGACAGTGTGAAGCCCTGCCTTCAGCAGAAACGCTTCTGATCTGTGAATGCAAGGCTGGTCCATGTGTTGGGAAGGAGGGATCACTGGTTCGCCCTCCAAAAACTAGAGCAGGTTTCATTCATGGAGATCTCTTCTCCAGCCTGTTGCTTGTCCCAGTTTTCATGCCTCTAATCCTTAAGAATGGGGAGCACAAGTTCTTTATTTTGGTGTATACACCTGGTTTTTTGGTGTGTAGTCCAGCAGCTCAGTTGGTCTCCTTCCCGTGGAATTTCTGATTTAATTTCTGGCACTAGGAAACTTCTCTGAACCTGAAAATCCCTTCAGATTAGTGACTGTTTTTGCTGTTCTCCTGACTGGTCATTAGCTGGGCCAGTTCTCGTACTGTACCTTCCACTGATGGCTTTGATCCTTCTGTTAAGGTGATGGCAACTCCTGCTGCTGCTCCTCCTCCTCCCCAGCCTGCTGCTGCTCCCACTCCAGCAGCTCCCGCACCTCCCCGGACAGGAAGGATCCTGGTTAGTCCCCTGGCCAAGAAACTGGCAGCAGAAAAAGGGATTGACCTTGCCCAAGTGAAAGGTAGGTTTTGCTTTCCACCTCCTTGCCGTCACTGTCAGGTGTCTGTCCCTGCAGATCCGTGATTTCCCGCTTCCAGGACTTGTGTTAAACGATTTCTCTCTGCTGAATTCAAGTGGTACCTTTAGAAGGGTGCAAAGAACTGAAATCCTCTCGCGTTGTCTTTTGACTCTCTCAGGTACTGGACCAGATGGCAGAATCACCAAGAAAGATGTGGAGTCATTTGTGCCAACAAAGGCTGCTCCGGTGAGTAGGCTGGCAATGTGTAAGGACGGGTGTTAGAGGAGTGGAAATGCTCTGCAGAGCTGGTTCTGAGGGCGATGCTGCTGTTGTTCTCTGCAGGCTCCAGCTCCAGGGGCAGTTCCTGCAGCTGCTGCAGTGGCAGCGGCACCCGAGGGGACCTTCACAGACATCCCCATCAGCAACATTCGGAGGGTAAGGACATGTTGTTCCTCCCCCAGAGCGTTATTTTTTGGCAGTGGTGAATTTTCCAGCCTGGCTGGTGTTCCTCCCTCAGGTCATTGCTCAGAGGCTGATGCAGTCCAAACAAACAATACCTCACTACTACCTTTCCATCGACATCAACATGGGGAAAGTCCTGGTGCTAAGGAAAGAACTCAATCAGGTAAAGCATTTGCCCGCCCTGGGTTTGGTGGTGTGGCATCCTGGCTTGGGGAAAACAGACTTTTCAGTGCCTTTTGTACCTGTTGTTGATCACTTCTGGGCTGAGACCTTTCAGCCAGGTACTGCCTGCTGATTTCTGACTTCCCTAAGAGGGCTGCTCTGTGCTCTGCTTGGTGGGGATCCATTATTCCAGGTGGAAAGCAGGGCAAAAAAGGTTTTTAACTGTAAGAAGGCTGGAAAATATAAGCAAAATAATAATTCTACACTAAGTTTGGGGAGAGACAGACATTAAAAACTACTGGACCTCTTTCAATTATGAAGGAGATGCATTCACCTCCTAAATTATCTTTGAATATTAATGCTTGCAAGTAGTGTGATTGTTTTCTAACATTCTCTCTGAACAAGGGTGCATGGCTGTGACTGCCCACGTTGATTGGGGGTGATGTGCAGGACACAAACTGACACCTGGAATCTCTTTGTTTGCAGGAGGATAACATTAAGCTTTCTGTCAATGATTTCCTAATTAAAGCTTCTGCTTTGGCATGCTTGAAGGTGCCTGAGGCAAATTCTTCATGGATGGACACAGTTATTAGGCAGTAAGTTTACGGTGCTGTCAAAGCCAGAAACTTTCTTTGTTCAGCGGAGAGTTCGTGGCAAAACAGAACCGCTGGGATTTGAGGGAGAGCAAAAAAGGTTGAGGGGCTGTCATTAAAGTGCTAAGATGAAATAATTGTGGCCAAATTCACGTTCATTTGGGGCTGTCTGAACAGTGCTGAGTTCTTCTTGCTGGAAGAAAGTGGTACATCTGTGCGTGTGTTGCAGGAACCACGTGGTGGACGTGAGCGTGGCCGTCAGCACCCCCGCGGGGCTCATCACCCCCATCGTGTTCAACGCCCACATCAAGGGCCTGGCTGCCATCAGCAAGGACGTGGTTTCCTTGGCAGCCAAAGCCAGGGAAGGGAAACTTCAGCCTCACGAATTCCAGGTGAGGAACTGGGCTTGGTGTCAAACAGGGCTGCCCTGGAGTCCTTTGAAATGAGCAAAGGTTGTTTGGTGATCAATAATCAGAGAGTCAGGGAACATGCTGAGCTGGAAGGGACCCACACGGACCATCCAGACCATCTTGGCCCTGCACAGACATCCCAGCAATCCCACCCTCTGCTGACAGTGTTGTCCAAACACTCCCTGAGCTCTGCTGGGGCTGTGCCCACTGCCCTGGGGAGCCTGTTCAGTGCCCAACCACCCTCTGGTTGTTCCTAACATCCAACCACCTTTTCCTGATATCCATCCTAAACCTGCCCTGACACAGCTCCAGCCATTCCCTGGGTCCTGTCCCTGGTCACACAGAGCAGAGCTCAGTGCCTGCCCTTCTGCTTCCCCCAGTGAGGAAGCTGCAGACCCCAGGGAGCCTCCCCTTTAATCTCATGTTTCCACTAAAACACCATTTGGAGTTTGACTGTGGATGTGTTTTTTTCTTGTAGGGTGGTACTTTCACAATTTCCAATTTAGGAATGTATGGGATTAAGAACTTCTCTGCCATAATCAATCCACCTCAAGCCTGCATCCTTGCAGTGGGCTCCTCAGAGCAAAGGCTGGTGCCAGCTGATAATGAGAAAGGGTAAGTTCTCATCTCATTCTGAACCCAGACTCTGCAATAATGGCTGGTTTTCTAACACTTCCATTAGGTAATCATTTAAAAAAACCCTACAATTTATTGTTGACATGGTGCTTTCAGTACCTTCTGAAGTACAGCGAGATCTTGTATGAAAGGGCCACACAGATGGTAAAGAGAATTGCAGTGACTGAGGAGGGATTTGCCACACATTTATTGTTGAAGCCTCTTTGTAAGTCGAGGAAAGGCTGTTTCTTTCTTTGAGGGGCAGGATCAAGCTGAGGAAGTGAGTCTGGGGCCCACAACAGTTCAGGCACCTGTCCCTCTCCGAAAACTTGCTTAAATTTGCATTTAGGAATACCTGAGGGATGGGTTATAATCCAAGAATATAATCCCTTGCTTGGAGCTTGCACTAGCACCGACCCAGGAGAGTGCTTAGGTTTATTGAAAATGTGAACAGTCCTGACCATGAGGAAACTGGGTAAAGTGGCTCTTTCTCTGTGACCGTGCGGGGCTGTTCTTGCGATGCAGAGAAAGATGGGCTGCCTGTCCTCAGGGGACCACACAAAAGTGTGTCTCAGTGTGTTAGTTAAGTTAGTTCTTTAGTTTTCCTTAGGAAAGGAATGAACATGATCTGCTCTCGGGGAGTCCAGAGGGAGAAACATCTGTCACCAAGCACCACCTGCTATTCCTGGCCCTCCGAGAAAAGCTTTGCTGAGCTCTGCGAGTGGCACTGACTTGCAGGGGAGCGTGTTAACCTTTTCTTTCTCTTGTTTTATTGTCTTTCCCTTCCAGCTTTGACGTGGCCAGCGTGATGTCTGTTACCCTGAGCTGCGACCATCGTGTCGTGGATGGAGCAGTGGGAGCGCAGTGGCTTGCAGAGTTCAAGGGTTTCCTTGAGAAGCCAGTAACCATGCTGCTATAATTTACCCATGCAAGCAGGATTTTCCTGGGTCACACTGTTGTGTTTTAAAACAAGCTATTTAGACTGTAGTGTTCCGACTTTAAGAGAGTTCCTTTTTTTATTTAAAATATGTATTATATTATCTGGTAATGTTATTACCAGTCTGTACAGGAAAAAAAAAAAAAAAGTTTGCAGAAGTGCTTTTCAGAGCAATATTACAGCTACACTGTATTTTTATACAGTTAGTTAACTTGCAAACTCTTCCAAAAACAGAGTTAAGCATCCCAGATTTAAAGCTGACCCTGGCAGAATGCCCACTGCCAGCCGCTCCGGAAAAAAGGGGTGCAAACCAACGATGTCATGTTCTCAGAATTGCAAACATCTCTTCACAGGAGTGCAGATGAGATTGGTCACTGAAGCAAGTCAGCAGGAGGTGAATTCCCATGTTATGCTGTCCCTGGGGTGGGTGAGGTGGCGAACGCCCTGAGGGACTGAAGTGCCTGGGGATAGTTTCTCAAAGGCCAAGCGCTAGCGTTCCAGCTCTTTTCTTGGAATCTGGCTCTGGTCTGGATCCTCTCAGCTACGTGATCCCTTTTGAGCACTTCAAGGGGAAAGAGCACTGCTGTGTGTGGGGTCACAGCGCGGGTGCCGCAGGGGACGTGCTGTCTGCCCGTGGACTTTCACTCACGTGTGCTTTTCTGTGAAAGTTCTTCAGTTGCTGTTCCTCTTCCTAAGTTAACATCACACTCTGATGCCATGGAAGTAACTGTTTTGCAGAATGTTCAGGAGAATCCGTGTGTTGGAAGCCAATGTAGACAAATCACACATGCTGATAATCCCGCCAGTGGATATTAATCATGTGAGGACTCGAATGCTTGGAATTTTTTATTTCAGGCATTCTAACGTAGGAAGCTCTGACTTAAGTCACTGGAATTGGAGACCTTCCCTGACTTGTCTATGTTGTGCCAGCCTCAGCAAGCTGCAGAATGTGCTCTCCATGTATATATTGTATGTAAGGTGCTTCACTAGTTCGTTGGACCTGTGTCCAGTTACCCCAGTCATTGCACCCTGCCAGGGGTGCAGTGCTGAACATTCTTAGATTCCACTTTCCACATGGAAACGTTCCTGTGAAAAGGGCAACTGTGCAGTAATGACAAAGTGACCAGGAGAATTAAGTAGGGGGGGAGGAGTTTTAACAGAAAGAGTTCGAGCTGATGCGTTATTCTGTATATTGCATTAAGTACTGTCTCCTGTAAAGTTCTACAGAATTCACTAAAGATATTGAAAGAAAATACTGTGGAAATTAAATATTTTTGTGGGAACTACTTAAGTGTCTGGTTGCTGTGATACCTGGTTTTCATGCCTTGCTTAAGAAAAAAAAAAAGTGCATTAAGGTTTTGGATTTTAATGATCTAAAATACCCTGATTCCAGACTCGCTCTAGTGAACCCATGTTCCATTAAATGTTTGGAATTGACAACTACTAAACCCTGTTCCAGTGCTTTTCTCTTCAGTCGTGTGTGGCTTTACTGTACTGCTCTGCAGCCTTTCAGTCTGGCAGTGAAACTCACCCTATTAACCCCCGATTTCGTCACCGACGTTCCAAAATTCCTGCTTTCTTGCTGTCTGCAGCAGTGACCTGGAACCTCCCTGTCTGCAGTGCCCACCTGGGCAACCCCCAGGACCGTGCGTGACACACCTGGGCGGGTTCTCCCAGCATCGAAGACTCCTGAGAGCTGCTCTAACCACGTGAATCCAGTCCACTTATTTAACAAAAAGTTCATTTGCTGCTCCTTGAGGCGTGAGTGATGTAGTGAAGCATCTGCAGCTTTTAACTGCAGATCTATTACTGTAAATATTCAAGTACTTGA
The DNA here is from genome assembly GCA_035584735.1 of Pseudotriccus pelzelni. Lineage (NCBI taxonomy): Eukaryota > Metazoa > Chordata > Aves > Passeriformes > Tyrannidae > Pseudotriccus > Pseudotriccus pelzelni. The sequence goes on from JAWMRA010000063.1 coordinate 5,443,369, forward strand.
GTATTTACAATCTTTAATTTGGTGGTGCTAGTATTCCTCCATCCTTCCTTTTCTACTTGCATCCTCTAAAGGTGTTTTTCACCCTAAAGATCAAAAAGTCAATAACCACCCACCACTCCTGCAAATTCATCTAAAAGTAAGGATTCTCACTCTGGGCTTTTTTTCTCTAATCTGTGACCAGGAACTGAGCAGGATGTTAAGGCAACTGGTGCAGAGATAACACCCTTTTTGCTTTGTTAGATGCTGCTGTAGTTGCTTCTTCATCCAGCAGTCCTGGCAAATCTAGCTGTGATCCGCTGTTATTTTTCAGGGCCCTCAGTGGTGATGCCGTCCTAAAAGCAAGACAATTCAAACAGTTGATTAACTGACAGGGAACCAGCAAGTGAGCGTTTCCAGGGGCGGGGATGCTGGGCAGGAAACACGAGGCCGTCCTTGCTGCTGCCTTACCTTTGGCACGCTCAGGTGCGGCCCGGCGGCAGAGCCGACCTCGGGCTGTTCAGTTCCGAGCTCGGCTTTGAGGGGTGCCCTGTTCGCACCCCTGGCAGTGCCCAGGCAGGTTCGCAGCCCCCCCATCCCCGGCGGTGCCCGCGCAAGGACGGGCCGCGGCCCCTTACCAGCGCTGCGGGGGACGAGGCGGGGACACGGTGATCTTGGAGGTCTCTTCCAACCTCAGCGATTCGTTTGAGGTTTGGGTTTTTTTTTTTTTTTTTTTTTTGTGCGTGTGTCCCCCCCAGAAAAACCCAAGCAGGTCCCGCGGCTCCGGCAGGGCCGCGCCCGTCGCCCCGGGAGACGCCGCCGGAAGGGGCCGCCCCGCCGGTTTCCGCCCCGGCCCCGCCATCGCGGCCGCCCCGGCGCGGCCCGAGCATGTCCCGGGTGCCCGTGGGGAAGGTGCTGCTGCGGAACGTCATCCGGCACACGGGAGCGCACAACAAGGTGCGGGGCGGGGCGGTGCGGGGCGGCCCCGGGGCGGCGGGGATGGCGCGAGGGTGCGGGGGCATCCCGGGGGTGCGGGGATGTGCTGGGGGGGCATCCCGGGGTGTAGGGGCATGGTGGGGGTGTAGGGGCATGTGGGAGGTGCGGGGGGTCTCACGGTGCTGCGGGGACATACTGGGCGGGGGGGGAGAAGGGGGTATGTCGGAAGTGCGGGGGCACCCCGGGATGCGGGGGCGTCCCGGGATGCTGGGGGTGCGGGGACACCCCGGGATGCGGGGACACGCTGGGGGTGCGGGGAACACCCCGGGATGCGGGGATATCCCAGTGATGTGCCACCACCCGCTGGTGCGGGATGGTCGCGGCGTGCGGGGACATCCCCGGGTGCGGGGACGTCCCGCTGGTGCCACCCGGCGCTGGCCCGGCGAGGGGAGCGCGGGAGTGTTTGCCAGGAGATAAAAAGGAGTTTGTTGTATCGGCCCCCATCGTCAGCTCCTCAGTGTCGCTTTCGGTTTAATCCTGTTCGTCTCGAGTTCGCTTTAACCCCCTTTCGGTTTTCCTGAGTGTCAGTTTAACCTTGTTTTTCTTGAGTTCTCACCCCGGGAGAGGAAATGTGTATATATTTACCTACAATCTTGTTTATTTACTTATATACTTAAGCTGTTTATAAACTTACCCAGTGAAAAGTATGTTCTCCCAGGACTCCCGTGAAAATTACGGGTTGCCTTTTAAAAAGTAGCAAATCGTTAATTGTTTGGGGTTTTTTTCCTTGTTGTACTGCGTATGTACTTTTATTTATATCAGAGAATTTGAACTTTGTGTTAGTGTGCACAGGCAGGGTTTTAGTGCAAGGTGAAGCAACTCCCTTAACTTTAGCAAAGTATTTAGTTAATCCCTGTCATAGTTCAGCAGGTCCAACTTGTTTTATTCCATATGTTTATAAAGTCACTCATGTACAGTCAATGTCCATAACCATAAATTTGTGCCAAACCTCACGGTATTACATGCTGGGGTATTGTTGGCTTAGTCCTTCCAGATGATATTCACGTGCTGGAGTCTGCAATAGTCCGTATGTTTGGGATGGCAGTGAATGACAGGGCAGCTGAGATGGTAAAATCAGTCATATCCACCACTTTTTGTGCTTCTCCTTGTGTGCTTTGGTAGGGAACTACCATCAGGAGGTTCTCCTTTTGGTACAACTAAATATGTAAATAAATCATCTGTTTGAGGGTGGTAGGAAAGGTTGCTGTGGGTTTTTTCAGCAGGAGTGCTGAGGTAGGAGCTGATGTCACGTGCTGCATGACTGTGAAGTTTCCCTGGTGTTAAACTTTTTTCCCTTCTGTGACTTTCAGCTTCAGGAAGAGACAGAAATGTGGAAAATAAGGGAGTGGGAGAAGCAGACAGAAGAGACTTACTGGAAAAGGCAAAGCAGAATGCTGTCAGACACCTCCAGGTGAGACACTACAGATTTCTTCTCTCCTTAATGAGTCCCTGGAAAGAGGTCAGGCCTGTGCTTAAGTCTGACCATTTATGCCTTCATCTAGATGCGTAATCTTCAAGGTTATTAATTAATTAGGTGGGTTCTGTGGGGCTCTGGGGGTGGTTTCCCCCTCAGGGCTGGGCTGAAGGACGCTGGTCTCTCTCCCCAGCAGTCGGATGCGCAGCGATGGCTTCGATGAGGAGGGACACAGGGCTGAGTGGAAAACGAGGAACCCGCAGTTCCTTGACCTGGTGGAAGATGATCTCCTCAGGGCCCGATCCTGGAATAAAAAGCTCTATGAATGTGAAGCCAACATGCCAGACAGGTCTGTGGGGAGATTCACGTTCTGTGATTATAACTGCCATTAAAATACCTGTTTGGAGTCCTGTATCAAAAAACTATGCATTTCTCTGTTCAATGTGTGCTCCTATAAATAATGCTTGAATTCATCTTGAGAATGAATAAGTGACATGCACAAACTTCTGCACTGTCACAGAACACCTAATTTGAGTTTCTAAGCCACAGTAAGCAGCAGAAGCTCAGCCCTAAGCTTAATATTTATTACTTTGCCCAAGGAGCTTAAAAGAATCTCCAGAAACCCAAACTACTGCTCTCCAGGGTTGTTTCAAAGAAATCTGAGTTTTAGTTTTCTCTAACTATAAATGGAAGGGAGACTGAGAACTTGAGGTGCATTTAACTAGCACCAACCCTATGAGCCATATTTCCTTCCTCCCTCTCTGAACTCATGTCCTTTCTGTGGCTCTGGCTTTTCAGAATTGTATTTTTGTCCTCAAACACCTTGCCTGTTTCTGACAGACGGTTCTGCTTTCTTACAGGTGGGGGCACAGTGGGTATAAAGAGCTGTACCCTGAGGAATTTGATACAGACAGGTAAGGCAAGCAGCTTTACTGATGGATCCAGAATCCTCCTTCTCTCAGTTTAGGCAGGGAATTTTACAACCTGAGTTTTAAATTTTGGATATAGATCAGCCTGGAATGTAAAGCCTTACTGTTACCTGAAAAAAAATCAGTGTGTGTGAGTCTTAGGAGGGGATAGATTTTTTTTTAATAATTAGACATTGAGGTTTAGCTGGAGTTGCCAAAATCTGTGAATCTGGAAGGTAAACAAATCCTTGCAGTGTCCTGGAGAGTGGAGGCTTAACTGAAAAATAAGATCTCAGGCAGAATTTAATTATTTTTAACCTGCACCCAGCAGGATCATCAATGGTGAGCACCCTCCTGTTCTCTTTGCAGTGACCAGCAAGAAGGAGAGGAGCAAAACGCTGTCAATGGGAAGAAGAAATCCCACCTGGGGAAGCAGACTGCCCGTGAGTCCCACAAGAGGAAAAAAACAAAGAAATCCCACAAGAAGAAGCAGAAAAAGCGCTCCCACAAAAAAAGGAAGAAAAAGAAAAAGGAGCAGGGGAAAACTTCCACAGATTCCTCCCGGGAGAGCGAGTGCTCGGCAGAGGAGACTCCAGGCACCCGGAAAGGAAAACACAAGCGCAAGAAAAAGACCAGGAAAGTGCCTGCCAAGGAACCTACCTCTTCTTCTGGGCAGGACAGTGACTTTTCCCATGCAAGCAGCTCATGCACCAGCAGCTCTGAGGACAGTGAGTCTGAGGGGAGGAAAGAGAAACGGCCCCCAAGGAAGAGGAAGAAACGTCCCAGCTCCGTGTCGGAGAGGCAGAGCGAAGTGCCGGAGAAGAGGAGCAAGAGGAAGAACTGGAAGGTGGCGGGTGATGAGAAGTCTGAGGACAGCTCAGATGAGGACTGACGGGTCTGCGCTGCAGCTCAGGCTGTGAGGAGGAGGACAGGGCCAGGTATTTATTGTTCAGCACTGCCCCGTGGTACAACTTGTCCCAGCACTGTGGTTTATGCACACCTTGCCAGGCAGGAGCTGAGCCCTGGCAGCCTGCAGGAGATGCTCCCTTGCTTTTCAGGGACTTTGCATTCGGAAATCCAGGAGAGCAGTGTCTGACCATGTACCTGGCTGACAAGTAGGCTTGTCCTGCCAACTTCAGATTCTTTTCTCTGTGACCAGTTTGGCCCCTGCTGCCCAAAAAACATTACATGCTCTCTGCAGGGGGGAGGCAGGCACGTTTGCACTGGTTTTGGTTGTTTGTTGTTTTTTTTTAATTAAGTTTTAACAGGTTGCTTTTCTGGATTAGTAGGAGAGAGGTCAGACAGTAAGTCGGACAGCAGAGGAAATGCCACTGGATTTAACTCCACAGTAGCTTTGTCTTCCCATCCTCCACCAAAAGCAGACCTGTGGGGCATGCACAGGGTTAGCTGGACACAGCAGGGAGCTGAGGGAATACTCTCATTCCAGCTGAAGGTGCAGTGACTAATTCCATAAAGACGAAGAAAAGACACCAGTGTATTTCCTTGGTTTAGACTCCTCTCCCAACCCTGCTGCGGGCTGGCCATCGTGTCTGCCTGCCTTCACTCTGTCTGGGGATGCTGAAACCCTTTGTGCTGACAGAGAGGCCTTAGTGGGTGTCGTGCTCTGTCTCTGGTCTGCCCAGTGTGTTACTGGAGAAACTGGTACCGGGCCTTTCTCCCTGCAGCGAACAGCCAAGCCTTTTAATAAAATAAATAAACCCAGACGTGTCCGATGCTTTTGTCATTGTTTTGGAGTAAAGCCCAGGGACAGAGCAGAGGCCTGAGAAGTCTGGGTGGTGTTGGTGTTCTCCCTGGGCGGTGTGTTTGTGCCTGGCCAGACTTGGAGATGAAATAAGGGAAGGAGCCAGCGGGGACATGCACTGTGTGGTGTGGTCATTGTGTTGGTGAGGCCATTTAATTCCACGCCCCTGCCATGGGCAGGGACACCTTCCATCAGACCAGGGACACCTTCCACAGAGCAGGGACACCTTCCACAGAGCAGGGACACCTTCCACGGACCAGGGACACTTTCCACGGACCAGGGACACCTTCCACGGACCAGGGACACCTTCCATGGACCAGGGACACCTTCCATAGACCAGGGACACCTTCCACGGACCAGGGACACCTTCCACGGACCAGGGACACCTTCCATGGACCAGGGACACCTTCCACGGACCAGGTCGCTCCAGCCTGGCTTGGAGCCCTCCCAGGGATGGCGCAGCCCCCGCTTGGCCGTGCACAACCCTGCGCCAGCGCAAACCTCACGGAGGAGGAGGAGGAGGAATCCCCTCCGTATTTCCCACCGGTGGCAGCGTGAACCCGTTCCCTTGTGCTGTTATATTCGTAAATAAAGCCGCTCCCCGGTGTGACCGGGCGGGTCGGGGCGGCTGGACCCGGGCTGGCGGTTCCCTCTATCGCCGCGGTTCCCGCCGCACTCCCGGTATTCCCAGCGTTCCCAGCGTTCCCAGTATTCCCAGCGTTCCCGGCGTTCCCCCGGCGGAAGGGGAAGCGGCGCGGCCGTTTCCGTGTCCGGGCGCGGTGCCCTTGGAGCGGACATGGCGCTGGCGCTGCTGCGGCCCCGCGGGGCCGCCATGGGTGAGTGTCCTGCGGGGCGGGCGAGCGGCGCTGCCGGAGCCCCGCCGTGGGTGCGGGATGTCCCCCCCACCCCCCCGGTGACCGCCTCGCCTCTCCCCGTTCCCTCCCCGTTGTCCCCGCAGCTCTGGCCCTGCTCCGCCGCCCCGCCGTGCTCGCCGCCGCCCATCGCAGCGCCCCGGCCCGGGACGGCCACAGCCACGGCCCGGCCCCGCAGGGACACGGTACGTGCGTGACTGTGCGGGTCGGGGGGTGCTGGGGGCGGGTTTGGGTCCCCGGAGCTCCCCGGCAGGGCTGGGCTCGGCAGTGCGGGTTTGGGGGGGCCGTGGTAACCTTCGCTCCTGGCATTGCGGGCGGGCAGGACCGCGGGGACCCGCTGGGCCGGGCCGGGCACAGGGATGTTCCAGAGCGGGCACAGGGATGTTCCAGCCTGGGCACAGGGATGTTCCAGAGCGGGCACAGGGATGTTCCAGGCCGGGCACAGGGATGTTCCAGAGTGGGCACAGGGATGTTCCAGGCCGGGCACAGGGATGTTCCAGCCTGGGCACAGGGATGTTCCAGAGCGGGCACAGGGATGTTCCAGAGCGGCCACAGGGATGTTCCAGAGCGGCCACAGGGATGTTCCAGGCTGGGCACAGGGATGTTCCAGGCCGGGCACAGGGATGTTCCAGGCCGGCCACAGGGATGTTCCAGGCCGGCCACAGGGATGTTCCAAACCATGCGGTGTCAGCTCAGGTGTAAAAGCCAAGGGGAGGGGGGGGGGATGGGACACAGTCGTTATTTACAGTGTTCGCCTCCCGGAGCCGCACCTGCCGAAGCCCTTCCTGGGAAGCGCCCGCAGCCCTTCCCGGGAGGTGTCCGGACATCGCTCGCTGATGGGAAGTAGAGAATAAACCCACTGTTTGTCTTTCTCCCCTTTGCTTGTGCGCCCGCAGGCTTTTGTTTTTGCTGTAGCGAAGTGCCTCGTCTCGACCTATGGGTTGTTTTCCACCTTATTCTCTCTCCCCCATCCGGCTGGGAGTGGCTCAGTGAACACTCCCTGGTGTCCAGCCAAGGTTAACCCACCACAGTGTGGGTGTGTGGGGTTTTCCCGGGGTCAGGGGGAGCCCCTTTGCTCAGGTGGTACCTCCCCTATCCCTGGAAGTGCTCAAAGCCAGGCTGGATGGAGCTCTGAGCATCCTGGTCCAGTGGAAGGTATCCCTGCCCAGAGCAAGGGGGTTTGGGGCTAAATGACCTTTAAGGTCCATTCTAGCCTCAGCATTCTGTGATTCTGTTAAAAAGGGTTATAAGGGATCAGGTGTTGGTCTGGGTCTGCCAGGGGACCAGGAGAGATGCAGGGGTAAAGGACAGAGGTGATGGAGGTGGTTGTGGTGCAGTGGTGCCAAGGGCACAAGAACAAGATGAGCTTTAAGATCCCTTCCAGCCCAGGCTAGTCTGTGATTCCATTATATTTTTGGCCAGGTAAGAGATTTTAAGTGGCAGCTGCGAGGAACTAAGGGCAGAACGGATTTACTCGTGGTACAGGGGTTTTTCTCGGTCTCTTCCTGGGTGATGTAGGGTTACAGGTGTTAACAGCAAAGCCACTGCAGGAGAAAATAATCCTATGGGTCCCCTGAGTTAAGGGGAAAGCTGTGAAGTGGCGGGTGTTATTAAGACAGGAAAGTAACTGTGCAGAGATGTTATTTGTCACAAATAATTGTGCTACTGTGGTGGCTGTGGTTGTCTGTAATGCGTTACCATCACCTTCAACAGCGCTATGTACACTTTGATTTGCACTTTGTCTGGGTCTGGTTTACAACAAGGCCTGTGTGGTGTCACACTGCTGGGACCAGAAATTGCTATTTGGGATGTCGGTGTCCAGCGTGGGAGTGGCTGGGAGCCCTTAAGTAGGAGAACTGTTTCTCCTTGCAGGCGGTTCCAAGGCTGCATCCTTGCACTGGACAGGGGAGCGAGCTGTCAGCGTGTTCCTGCTGGGGCTCCTCCCCGCAGCCTACCTGTGCCCAGGACCTGCTGTGGACTATTCCCTGGCCGCTGCCCTCACCCTCCACGGCCACTGGTAAGCACAGAGCCCCTCAGGATTAAAGTCAGGGGGGCTCCAAGCCTTCTGGCTTGAACCTGAACGTGGCAGCAAGCCTGCTGACCTTTTTCCTGGTGTAGGGCAAAGGAAAGAGGCCTTCCTTTGTCACCCAGTTCTTTCAGAAGACAGGACATACTTTACTGTTAAGGAATCCATAAAAATTCTCCAGTGTTCTACACAGTCTCTTACCTCAGGAGCATTTCTTTGCCACTGCATGTGTAGGATCTTGGGGTGTTTTTATCTCATAGAAGAATCAGTGTTGTACAAATGGAGGGAACAGAAACAGGGCAGAGCTGTATCAGCCAAATTCTTGCTTTAAAGCTCTGTGCTGCAGATTGGCTTTGTACTCTCAGTGGTTGCCAAACCGACAGCCTTCATCTTCCTGAGGTGAGACTGGTTTGGAGTTCCCTGCCACGAGGATAAAGCAGATTTTTGTGGTACTTGGTGGTGCCAGGTTTTGTTAAATCTCAGTTTTCCCCCTCAAAATTTGTGCCAGGGATTCTTGCACTTTCCTCACTCTGACTGGGAGCTTAACGGCCTCCTGTGTCTTCTGTTGGTGGATAGTTTAAATCCAGACTTTCAGTCTAACAGATAGAGAAAAAAAACCCCAAGTGTGGTAATTTTTTGGGTTGCCATTCATCTAAATACATATCCAGGAGCCTTCTGTGCCTTTGTGGCAAGGGCTGGTCCCAGATCCACACCTTGCTCTTCCTTTGTTTCCCACTTTTCCAGTCCTTGGGAGTCAGATGAGCTGCTCTCTCCTGCAAGCAGATCTAAGGATTCTGTTGTCCGAGGAGCTGTGCTCAGCACCGTGTTTGCTCAGTACCACTAACAAAACTCGGAGCCAGTGTGTGTGTTTTCTGATAGAACGTGTGCGATTTGGGTTTTTAAACAGAGGCCTCGTCTTTTTGTTGAGGTCAGCGGGTAAAACAAATAAATGTTTGAGGCCTCTTGGAATGCTGGCGTAACCTGGGTGGATTTGGTGGATTTCAGCGGGTGGTCTTGCCTGATTCCAGCTTTTTTCTCTTGTCCTGTAGGGGTCTTGGCCAGGTAATCACTGATTATGTCCACGGAGACACAGCCATTAAAGTGGCCAACACGGGGCTGTACGTGCTGTCGGCCGCCACCTTCGCCGGCCTCTGCTACTTTAACTACCACGACGTGGGGATCTGCAAGGCTGTGGCCATGCTCTGGAGCCTCTGAGGTGCCACCAGAGCCCCTGACACACACGATTGTTGTTCTCTGCTGCCTCTGCTTCATTGTATTTTTACCACCATTTAACGCGAAACGAGTGAAAAGCCAAAGGTCCGTAGTGAGAACGTCCTGCAGGGAGCTCAGAGTCCCTTAGAGTGAAACACCCACCAGCAGGGAAGATGTTGGAGAAGAAACAGTAGATTTAAGCTGGCTAATGTCCATCAGAGCGAGGTGGTTTAAGCTGTGCTGTAAATTGGGATGAATTAATTACATCAGTGAGGTGGTTTAAGCTGCGCTGTAAGTTGGGATGAATTAATTACATCAGCGACAGACTCGCGTAGCTGAAGGCCACTCTCCTTGTTGTGAGAGCTCTAGCAGGTGTTCTTTAACTGTTGTTTGGTTTCCTGTTTTGTAAAACTTGTGGAAAATTGAACTGCTTCTTCTGACATCACAACAACTGACCTGTGTGTCAGGCAGACCCCGTAACTCTTTGGACCCTGAGAGTTGGTGTAGAAAAGGGAATACTTTTTTTCTTAATCCATGCAATAAAGACTTTACAGAAATCTTGTGTGTGCTTCTGAACCATTTCTTACTAATTCATGCTGTCCCCCTGCCCTGCTGCGTTTGGTTGTTATGACACAAAATCTTTAATCCTTAGAAGTGACTTAGACTTAGCACAAGGGTAATTAATGTCCCTTAGAAAAATAGAACAATTGGCCTGGAAGAAAAATATTTTTGCCTGTTGATTTTAGGAGATTCCGACCTTCAGGGTTTCCCTGGAATGTGACTGTTTATCTGCAGCGTTTCTGGGGGTTTGTTTTCCGAATGCACTGGTCTGTGTGACTGAAAAGGCAACAAGCACAGCCCTCCTGTCATAGCTCGCTGTGAGAGTGATGCAACATTCTTCTCTGTGTCTTGAGGGTTTTAGGGCATTTTGGGGGGGGGAACTGAGATTCTGGGTTTGGACTTTTTGTTTTATCTTTTTGGACCTTCATTGTACCGAGGAATGAACAGCTGTTTCCACATTCTGCTGGTACATTCGTGGTACTATTAATGGTAAGAGGAAGAGAATTCTGTGTTGCCATCGTGCTGATTATGCAATAATGCCCAAGTTCTGTTTGAATTCTACGAAGCTTTTTGATTTTTTTTTTTTAATCTGGACTGTTAATTTTATTTATGTAGTTGCTTATTCATGCAGTCACGGGCAAAAGCAGGTAACTGGTCGAGTTTTTTCAGTCTTGTGGTCAGAACGGAGCTGGTTGCTTTGTTTGTTGGGGTTTGGTTTAAATATCAACGTAACAATCATTATTTTGTCACAGCGAGGAAGGTACAGATGTGAGTCATGGGAAAGTCCCACTTGAACCATCGGAGTTTAGATCGTAGAAAGTGTTTGATCCTGAGCCCAAACACAGGATATATCTGCATCTATGAGGTGCCTCATTCAATTAGCTCAACAGCATTAAAGATTTTAGGGAGCACATTCCACATGTACACATAGGCATTGACACTGTTGTTCCCTCATTGTGTCATTTCCTTCTACCTGACGAGAAAACACGTGCATTTATTTTTAAAACATTTTTAAAAATGTTTATTTTTTTATAAGACTTATGGTAGTTAAAACAGAAAACTGGCTTGGTTTAGGATAAAGAAAGACTGAAGTTTCTTTTATTAAAAGCCAAAACATATTTTAAAACCGTTGAAGTCTGTCATCAGACATGTGACTTTGATTTTGACAGAATTTAGATAAACTTATCTTCATGGTTTCATCCACTTCATCTTTCGTTGACAGTTTCTTCAGGATTAATTTCCTTAGGTAGCCTTCTTCCTCAAAGGCCAAGAACATTCCTTCTTCCAGCGAGTATTCGAACTTAAACGCTCTGGAGCAAGAGGATGTAAATGTCTTTTTGAAAAAGATGATGTTACTTTCGCCAGGAATTTCTTTGGGAACTTCTCCTTCCTGAGGATGAAAAAGGGAAGGTGTTAGTGCCAGCACAGGACCTGAACAGTCCCAGCTCTCTCAGGCTGGGGTTGTTAATTCTGGCCCTTGCACGCAGGGCAGGGCTGGGAAGCAGACGCTCACCTTGAATCGAACGATCATTTCCCCACGTTCCTTCTCGCAGCACATGTAATAACTTTTGTCCTCTATTTGCACGCTGAAGGCAACAGGCATCCCTGCTCCAGGGCTGGTGGTTTTGTAGCAGTGGATGGTGAAGTGCATCCCTTGGCCTGAGTGAAAAGGGTTTATTGTTAATAATCTGCTCAGGAGAGAGCTGCAACAACCTCATCATGTCTGACACGCCACTGGCAACTGCTGGCTGCCTTCCCTGGATAAATTTCCTGAGACAAGAGCCAGGGGTTAAATTTTTTTGGCTGCTGGCTGCACCTTTTTGACTTTCTGCAGTCATGCAGTAATGAGGTGAAGTTGCCACTCGGTGTGGGTAAGATCTCAGACCCTTTTATTTGCATGCTTCAAGTGAGACTTGGGTTTGTAGATTATATCTGATCCATAAATAAATATGTGCAACAAATACAGTTCTCAACAAATTGCTGAAACATCATCCCAAAAAAATCCGAGCCGAAACTCGGATTGTTAACTTCTAGTGCTAACTTTAAAACTACTTTCTGTAATCCAACATATAATAATTTTGTGATCAAAGCTAACCAAAACTCTTAACAGTCCTTTTTCTGCTTGTGACACCCTGCAGGCTCCTGGTCTAATCCAGGAAACTCACCCTTCCCCAATGCACAAGGCCCAAAATTTCAGCTCTGTTGGCTCATCTTCATTCTTACAAATGAAGCTTTAAGTCCTTGCTCTCAGCCTCATCTTTTAAGAGTCAGTGGTGGAAAGAACAAAACCACCTGGAGAGTAAAGGAGCAGTGCAGAGGTCACAGTTTAGGACTGAAAAGGTACCTGATTGCATCTCCTGGTCTGTCACATCCTCAAAGGCTGCCAGGTTGAGGTCTGGGCGAACCACCAGCAGCTGGCTGTTCACGTTCCGAAGGACTCTGTGCAGAGCCTTTTCCTTGCAAAGGGCATCACATTCCAGCTCTGTGGGGACAACAAGGAAGATTTCTTAATATTTCAGCTGCAGTCCCCTCAGCTCTGACCAGCTCCCTGTGAGCTTGTTCTTGTTGTTAAGGGCATCACAAAGTGTGATGAGTTCTTAGAATGACAACCTCAAACAAAGGAAGGCCATGTCATTCTTTCCACCGCTGGCAACCCAGGATTTCCCAGAATACAGCAATATCTGTATCTGAGCAAGAGAAGCTGCTGTGCCTGTTCATGAGAATTCAGAAGCGACAGTTCTGTCCTCTGCCCAGCAGTCAGAACTGCATGAAAAGGTGCTGTCAGTGAGGCCACTGCCCTGTGCCTGAGGAGGAATTAAAGCAGCATGAGCTCCCAGAAGGAGCAGGGGAGCTGTAGCTCTCTTTTTCTTGCAGTAGCCAAGTTTGAAACTTGTCCTCTGAGGCACCCAGAGCGCCTGTGGGTTAGTAAAGCACGAGCAAGTTAGTTCATGTGAAACTGGTGGTGCAGTTACAAATGAGGAGCTCTCAGCTTACCATCGTCGTCTTGGTTCCAAGTGAGCAACGAGGGGAGAAAAAAAAAAAAGGGAAAGGAAAAACAAAAGATTAATCTCTGCCCCCGCAAAAGAAACCACTTGCCACCCAGGCAAGGCTGGGAGCCAGGCAGCCACCTACATGTTGCACTCCCCAGGCTGAGCTGACATCACTCCAGAGAGTGTTTATTTGTGAGTCAGACAAATGATGAAAACATCAGTCATTTGAGAACTGCAGTTACCACCAAACCAGAGCTATGCAAGGTGTTGTAGGGTTAATTAAGGGTGAACAGGTCTGGTTAAGCCTATAACTGAGGAATAACTGCATGGGAATTTCTGTTTTAATCAGAACCTTTTTTCTGAGTGAGCAAAAGGACAAGAATCTAATTGCTTCTAAAGAAGAAGCTGGTTTCTAACTAACTTTAGAAGACTGGGACTTATTCCCTTACTCCAAGCCCACCCCGCAGTATTCCAGCTTGCTGAGTGTCCTTTACAACACTTAAAACTGAAGCTTGTGGGAAAATTAATTGAAATCAGACCAACAAATGACTTGCACTAAATCCATAATCAAACAGGAAAGGTTATTAAATGCTTTCCAGATAATAATTACCGTCAAAATAGAGGCAGAAGTTTTTTCCAAGTTTTACTGCACACACCAGGATCTCATCGGCACTCATCTTCACCCTGCCAGAGTTAAGCACAATGCTTCTTTATAAACCTAAATCCACACAGATTTCCCCTATGAAAGACCCGACTTCCAAAACACCCAAACCTTAGTTCCCCCTCTGACTGCCCCTAGAAAGACCTGTATCTTTGGCACCTGGGGTTGGAATTGTGGAGGTTCTTAGGGAAGCTTGGATGGAATTGATTTTGCAGTAACGTTGATTTGTGTATGGTGTTTTATCTCAACTTGAATTCTGATCTTGATTTCACAGCTATTCTCTTTCAAGGGTGACACAGAGGAGAGGGAAGAAGAAAGGATATATTTCCCTTAGGAACAGCAACAATCATTTTATTAAAAAAAACAAACAAACAAACACCAAAATCCAACAAACCCTGAGCTGATCATTGAAGACCAGTCAACTTCTGCACCTGAGAGGTTCCAGCCCCTCTTCTAAACACTTTAGGGTTGATTAAAACTGATCCTTGGTTCAAACCCTTTGTCAACCAAAGGGATGGCAATTCACAGCCTCTTGCCCGGGGCTCCCGCCCACAGCTCAACCTCCACTTCAACCTGCACCCCAGCCTGCTGCTTGCACCAGATGCATTCCTCAACACCGGCTTTAGCCTTACTCATATCCCTCGCACTAAACAAATGCATTAAAACCAGGTGAACAGTAGGAAGATCACGGCTCTAGCACTGGCATTTCATTGTGCAATCAGAATATCCGGCGTCCTTCCAACGCTTTTTCATCACTCCAGAAAGATTTACTCCACAAAACAGCTGAGCAATATCGAGCTGCACACACCCATCAGCCACAGGGATTGGGGTGGGGAATTTCCTTGTCCCTTCAGTAAAGCACTGTGAAGTATGCATTTGAGAGTGATTTTTTTTTTCTCGTCCTACTTTTTATAAGAAACCCCAGTGGTCCGTAGTTCTGCGGTCTGTGCAGAGGAGACACCCAGGCTCACTGCATGTTTGTTTGCAAACATGCACCCCTGAGCCTTAGAAACGAGACACCCCAACACCAAACGCAGCGAGCCTCATCCACAGCAAATTAAGCAATAATCTCTGTTATTCTGGAGCGGAGGGGAAGGCAAAGGCAGGACTTAGTGACAGAGGATTTAAGGCCCTTGGTTTAATGGGTTAAACACCTGTGACTGCTTCTTCCCTTGATCATTGAATCATAGGATCACAGAATCATTAAGTTTGGAAAAGACCTCCAGCATCGTCAAGTCCAACCCTGATGCAGCAAAAAGACCTTTAACAGAGCAGGCTTGAAAGGCACGGCAGGAGCTGCAAGTTTTTAGCTGACCGCTGGAGGTGGCGCGGAATGACTCACCCTGTGGAAAAGCGGGATTGCGGGGCGGGAGAAGCCCAGAGTGGGTGGGAGCAGAGCCCCGCGGTGATCCTTGCTGGCTCCTCGGCGAGCTGCGGCCGAATGATGGGAGCCGGGGCGGACGGGCGTAGCTGCGGAGGGCGGGGAGCGCCGGGACCGGGACCGGGGCTCTCCCGGGGCCACCGGGGGTCACGGCCCCGCCGCCCGCGGGGGGGGGATGCCCGAACCGCAGGGAAGCGCTGGCCGAGCAGCGGTGCCGGGAGGGGCAGGATCTGTAGCGGCTCCGCGGCAAGAGGAGATCTGGGCGCGTTCCCAAGATATCTGCCTACGTCTGCGTTTGCGGCGCGGCATTTCCTCCCCGCCGGAGACGCGGCCCTTATGCAAATCTAGGGGGGGACGGGGGCAGGGGCTGGATGCCTTGGTGTCAGCGCTCTCGTCTGGCCCCGCACCGGCGTGCCCGTCCCCAGCGGGTCCGGGAGGTTCCGAAGCAGGTACCGCCCGTCCCCATCCCCGCTTACCCCCTTCCCCGCACGCTGCCCGCCGGCACCGCGCCCGCCCCTGGGGTTTGGGGTGGGATGTTTCCACCGCCGGCACGGGCACCTCGCTTCGCATCCCTTGGAACAGGAGCTCCAGGGAGGAGCTGAGCCGCCTGTTTAGGGAAAACCCCTCGGTGTCCCCCCCCCCCCGTCGCCCGCTGCTTTTGGTTCAGGGCAACAAACGCTGCTGGAACCGCAGCACCGCGCGGTGCTGGGATAACTAAGGCCCTAAAAACCAGGAAACGCGGCTTTGGGAATGAGTAACTAACCAATATTTTTTTGGGGGTTTTCGAATTTGTAGAACTTGGTGGCGCTGGCGGAAATCCCCGTGCCTCGATTTTCTGTTTGTAGGTGCTGGTTATCAGCGAGGCAGGAGGGCAAGTTGTAGGGATGGAAAAAAACACACAGACCCCCCCCCAAAGGCAGCAAGTGATGGAGGAAAACGAGAGGTTATCCCAGAACAGGAGCCTAAATTGTATCGTCCCATTTCAAGTTCCTGTTTTGTTACAGTTGTGTTTACCTAAATGTGTATCCCAGAGAGATCCAAATTTAATTTAAACACCTCAGTTAGCTGATTTCTACATGCAGCAACTGTAATTCCACTATACCCTTTGGTGTGTTGTTTGAATGGTTGGTTCTACTAGGAAAAAAAAAATAATTTATATCTTTCTAAATTTAACTGACTTCTGTTTCTGGTCACTCATTTCTTACGTTTTCCCGATAGACATTTCGTAACAAATAGTTCCTTTCTGCAAGTAGGATCAAAATGCCTCTTGGTCTTTTTCACCTAAAATTAACAGTTTCAACCCTTTTAAGTTTCTGCCTCTGAATATATTTCTTCCACTTGAAAATAGTATTCACATCTCTTTTATTCACTCCAATTGACTTTTAATATTTTTTGAAAATTTGGCCACCAGAGCTTTATTCAGGAGAGTTCCCTGTTTGGGTGATTCTTGTTCCCAGATAATTTTCATTTCACTGCAAAAGAATTACATTATTAAAAAAAAATGCTGTATTAATAATTTATAATTTTTTTCTCATTAAGTACACATTCAGATAACTGATTAAACATTAAATAATATTATACTTTGCAAAACCAATGCCGGTCAGCCAATATTATTTACTTTGTATTAACTGCTGGCACTAATATTTTTGGTCTATTGATATTACATACAAAACTATCAGGAAGGAGGATTTGGTCTTTCTTTTTCAGCCTTTGAGAGCCTAAAAATTCAATTAGGTCATTTAGCACATTGAATGAAAGGCGTTCCCTCCTCTTCCTCTGTACATATTTGCATTTATAAGGACCAGACTCTAACTCAAACAATGGCTTCTGTGATAAGATTTAAGCTTTCAGTTCTCCTGGCATTTAATATCTCCAATAATATAGGAACTGGAACGACTTTTAGAGTAATCACTTTGATAATTTTTCTCCAGTCTTAAAGGATTTGGAACTCCAGTAAGAGTTAACTCTCACACCTTAGATAATTTTAAAATTTATTTTATATTTAGACTGAGGTTTCTGCATAAACCATCACATCCATAACATACTGAGAGTGGTAAAGAAAATTCAGATGTTTCATTTTTTCTAATTCACATGGTCTGTTAATAAAAATATCTTAACCTGCTAATGATAACATAATTAAATAAACACCTTAGGGGAAAATTCCAAGCGTAATCTGTCATATCTATTTCTTAATGTTTAGATGGTATCGCTGATAACATAAATGCCTATGAAATGTTTGAGAATAAGTGCAGTGGGCTGTGTCAGCACCTTGAATATTGTTTCTACTTTGGGGAAGCATTTAGTTCTCGTTCTTTCAGCAGTTTAATCCCTTGTACTGAGATTTTAATTTCGGAGCCTAATCAGATAACGTATGTGAGATTAAGATCCTCTCTTCTCTTAAAAAGAAAAAAAGAAATTAGAGATATTTAAAAAAAAAAAGCAAAAAACCCAAAACCTTTGTCCCCTTCTCCTCTCCTTGTCCCCTCACGGCCGGCCCCTCACGGCCGTTCCCCGCCCGGAGCCTGAGGGGAAGGCGCCGGCCTGAGGGTCCCCGCTGTTTGTCCTCGTGGGCAGGAGGCGACTTTGACAGGGATAAATCCCCTTGGATATGGATTCCCGGCACCCCAGGCTGTGCCGGGACACCCCCCGAGCTGCCCCCGCCGTGCCCAGCCCCTCATGGCGCCCTGAGGCGCTTGCCCCTCGGCGGGCAGGAGGGCTCCTCCTCCGCAGGGGCGAACCGCTGCGAGGTTTTAGGCGGTCCGGCACGAATATCCTCCCCGGCCGCACGGGGGTAGCGGCTCTGGCAAACACCCCCTGCTCTTTGCCAGGCGGCGATGGCGAGCAGCGCGCAAAAATGCGATGAGAGCGGGAGTAAGCGTGAGAGGACGGAGGTGAGCGGCGCTGAGGGAGGGAGGGAGGGATGGAGGGAGGACGCGGCCGCTCTTTCCGTGCCCTCCTCTGGATCCCTGGCACGGAGGGAGGGCACAGAGCTCCACGTAACTTCACCGAGGTTCGGGCGAACACGCAGGAATATTTTTTTTTTTTTTTTTTTTGGTGCACGAGGAAGCCGCAGTTTCTCTCAGCGTTTCGAAGGCCGGCAGTTTTGGGGCGTGCGCTGAGAAATGGTTATGTGGGGATGTTTAGAGAGCGAGCTGCTGAAATACACTGGCTTTTACTGATGTATATATATAAATATATATAAATACACAGATATATACACACACACAGATATATACAGTGTATATGTTTAAAAATATGTATATATTTACAGAGATCTCAAGCTGGCACTTCCCACCCCACTGCCCAAGACGCTGTGCCTGTTCGCAATGCCCCGAAGCCAACACCGCTTGCATTTTCTCTAAATACAGTCTCTCAAGACCTCTTTAAACCTCTTCTTTCCCTCGATTAAACTCCGTGCTAAGCTCGTTTTAAGTCCTAGAAGCTGTATTTTTCTAATGTGCTCTGTTATTAGAATGAAGCTTCAGAAAATCCTCAGTTGTCCTTCCTTGACAAAACAGATTTGGCTCTTTCTGAGGACTCACGGTCCCTTTACAACGCTGAACCACTGGAAAAGCTTTTAAATGGTGACGTATTAAATATACCAAAAGTAAGTATATAATTCCCTGACTTATGTTGAGATCCATTCAGATATTTAAATAAAATTACCTCTTTTTTTTTCCTTTTAGAGATGAACAAAGAAATTATGACCTTGTTATCAAAATATGCTAATGTTCTAAGGCAAGTTAACTGTACTATTTGTACAGTGTCTTTCTAACTTCTCTAGATAAGAATATTAATGGACAACATGTTTTTAAGAAAAGCATAAAAGCAGCTTTAAGTAGTGAGAAAGTTAATGGCATTAGTGTTGATTTTAATAACAGATTTTTTCACTTAAGTGAGAGAGCAGCGATGGAGACTTCTTATGTCCAAGAACTGGATGAAATCTTAGCAGAAACAACGGACATAGAGAACGACTTAAACCAGAAAAGGGAGAGTCTGAAACAGAGATTCACTGTCATGGCAAACAGTCTGCAAGGATAAATGGAGCTTGTTCATCTGGAGGGGTGCAGGGCCAAACTCAGTGCATATTGTGTGTTCAAACAAACTGTGATGAGTGTTGTGATGTCTGGGTCTCACGTAAATATTTACAGCACTCCAGGAAACGTTCAACAACTCAAGCAGCGACTTATACATAGTTAGTAAAACCAGTTCTAAATATCTGTTTTAAATCCTGTGACTCCAAGGTTTTCAAACACTAAAACATACAGATTTTACTTGTTAACCCATTGAACATAGTACAACAATTTTTCTATGAAACACAGAGTTTTGTAAGTGGAAAAAGACCTCAGATTATTTAATACTAACCATTTTCTGGGTTTGTTTTAGTTTTCGGGGTTTTTTCTTTCTACTTTAGAAAATGTTTTGGTGATTAAGCCTTTGTAGAATGTACTTGCAATCTTATTTCAATTTTGTCTCAGACTACAAGTAGGTTGAAGAGATCAGCTTAGAAATAGGAGAGTTCTATTAAGGAAAATTCTTTGGGAAATGTATAAAGTCTTAATTTGAAAATGCATTTAATACTTGTACAGCTTTTCAAGGCCATTTTGATATAAGCATTAAAGCATACAGTCAAAACTTTGCTGGGATGTCAATAAATAACTAGATAATAATAATGTGGTCTAAAATGCTCTTTTATTTTGGATACATGAGTGTTGTTTGCTGTACATTCACTTTATTTAAGGGTGCTCATGGAGGTTTTCAAGCCCTTTTTCTCTCATCACTAAACTCTGTTAAAAAAAGATGAAACATAGAGTGTATGAAGGATCATGTACAAATTGTGAGGCTTATTGAATAAAGGAAAGTGCCAGACAGTCCTGGTGCTAGAATAAGATATATTTACATCTTTACCCCAGGACTGTGTATTAATTTTCTCTTAAAATCCTTTCAGACTTAACCCATCCTCCTTTCCCCCTTTTATCAACTATAAGTCAGGAGCAAACGTGCTGCATGTCAAAGTGACACGATTCAAACCAAATCGTGAGAGGAACTGGACATGTAGGGTGAGATTTAGATACCTAAAGATACAGATATGTCTTTAGTAGGATTTTCAAAGTGCCTAATCATGGTGTAAGCGTCTTACATGCTTAGGGAATTTTGAAAAATCCTGTAAGGTGCCTATCTGCATCTTTAGCATGTAAAGACCTTCAAAAGTCTTGCCAAGGGTCTGCATCATATTTATAAGTCTCCTGGTTTATTTTTTCCCCTAATAATCTCACCTTGTAGTCACTCCTGGTAGCGCTGCTTAAATAGAAAAATGGGGGGGAGGAAGAGAAGAAGATTTAGGGAGTGACACTTTCTGGTATATTGTGCTAAGGATTTCTAAAATCTACGCTCATCCCTAGTGATGACAAACCCCAGAGTTTTAAACTGACGTCTCTCAAGTGTCTGAATTTAGACATTTACCCACAGTTACTTACCCAAGCCTTTAAAGAAAAATTACACAATTTTCATCACTGATAAATATCTGCCTGTTACCTGCATTTTTGTCTGCCTGTGCTTGGGAAAAATGATGCAGCCTTTTTAGATTATCTAGATTTAGTTTATGTGGCCAACATCTCCAAGTATTACTAAGAAACAGAACTTAGACTATGTGATCCAACAGTTCTGTAAGTTTCCTCCCTCAGGGGATCAGGTGTTACTGTTGCAGCAATTTGGTTGTCATTTAATGTTATCATTCAATAACACAGAATATAAGATATAATGAGGGGAATCTGAAGAGATGTTGAAAGTAAATTCAGGAATGTGGCCATAATAACCTAGGTGAGCATATTGAGAGTGTGGTTGTGCTTATTAAAGTTTTTTAATTGCCAAGAGCAACAAACCCTCTGATTTTGCTGCCTGAATATATGTGAAGATATGCGTGTAAGTAAACCAAGTAAAATGAATTATAATAGGGAGTTTTATAATGTTTTGGCTTGAAATGGCAAGTGTAGAAAACTTAAAACAGCCACTGAAAATAATCCAGCCTCTCCTCTTTTGAAGTTAATTAACATGTCAGCAATGGCAATTAATCAATCATATATTAATATCTTCCTGATTAAATGGAGCTTTCCTTAATCATGGTGCTGGCCAAAAATAGAGAGTGTTTTTCTGTTGGCTGCCCTTCAGTGTTCCACTCAATATCAAAATATTTGGGAGCACCCTTTACACACAGTTTTTCTTCTAAACCATTAAAAAATAGATCTTTACTGTTTTCCTGCTTGTCTACAATTCATCCACCCCGCTAATGATGCTTCTGCCTCCTCTCATATGTATTTTGGCATTTATTGAGAGAAACAGAGCAAGCTGCCTCTCTCCTCTTCTGGTGTGACACTAAAAGCTCATTCGTCCTGTCCCCGAGGAGGGAGCTCCACGTGAAACCCAACTGGCACCCATCCCACCACTATCCGCTTTCCCATTTTACTGAAGGAGGTTTGGACAGAAAATTAATTGGCTTTAAAGCTGCAAAATCTGATCAGCGGAGCTCAGCTGGTAACTACGTTTTCTTTAAGCTTCTCCCCTCCTCGTTTAAGCTCCAGTGCCTGTAAATTAACACGAACGTCTAAGATTACAGATCAGTAACCCAATATAAATGGATTTTTTTTTAAACCTGGAAACATCCTAGACAAAGTTCCGACCCTCTTGAAGTCAGGGGGATTTTGGCACCGAGTCTTTTGCAGTTCTGAGCTTGCTGTGAATTCCTCCCCAGGCTGGGAAAAATGTAAGTGATTCAAAACTTGGTTCTTCTGATCGCTCTTCTATTTAAAAGCTGCAAATGGTATACAATAGATAAGGCAGAGAGAGAAAAGGCTGGTTGTGACTGTTTATTAAGCTAAAACCGCCTTTTAGCACAGGAGTAAGAATGGGGGTCAGAATAGAGAGAGACCAAGTGAGCCGGTCATGGATGTGTTTAAGGCTCGGGACATTGTGCATAGAACTGATCAGAATGCAGGTTTGCTAAAATCACAGGATCTTTATGCCTTATTTCTGAATTGGCTTTGAAACCCGGCTGACTGGGGTGGCACTGGAAAAGAGCAGAGTCAGAGGGCGTTTGGCATCCTCAGGGAGGGGGAACAGCCAGAAAAAAACAATCAGTGTAACTCTCATCCTGGAGAGGGTCTGAAGGAAACTTCTTAACTGGGACTTGGGGAACAATAAATTAAAAAAAAAAAAAAAAAGGAAAAAAAAATCCTTGATCAGAAAGCTGATTTACTGTGGGAAAATAACAGATGGGTATAGCTGGATGTAAAGCAATTGGCACCATCCTGTATGATATTATATAAAATAAGAGCAATCAGGAAGTAGGAGCTACTTAAAAAGTCAGTGAATACTCCTTTTTTTTTCGATAGGTCAGCTTATCCTATAGAGATCTGCTTCCAGCCTTGCTTATTCCACATTATCCTGAATGGTTTAGAAGAAGGACATTGGAGAATACAGTTAATTTTTCAAACAGCAGCAAACTAGGAGAAGTCACTGAAAATTCATTGTAATCTCAGTAAGATGAAGGATAGAGCTGAAATCTAAATAAAATTAAGAAAGGACAAGGGGTGTCCTACATGTTTCTTACCAACCAGAGCAATAGCTGGAGTTTGTTTGGTGTTACTGTGTGGTGAGATACCAGCTGGGATGTGTTTGGTACAGCACAGCAAGTAAGACAAGGCAACAGTAGTTGTTCTCCTCCACTCTGTGATAGTTTGGTCTTAGTAAAAAGAAAGTGGGAACCAAAAATAATAAAAGGTGAAGGAAACGTGATGGGTGAGGAAAGGCTGAAGCAGCTGGGTTTGTTTAGGAAAGCACAGCTCAGGGGAGGGCATGGTCTGAGATGGGGTCAGAAAGCACCTGGTGCTGCCAGGCGTTCCCCGGGGCTCGCAGAAAGGGCGGGAAGAAATGAGCTTAATTTGCAGCAGAAGATTTAGGATGAGTCTTGATCTGTGTGTGCAGTGGGGTCCTTGGAGTGCCGTGCGAGCTGCCCTGCTCCCCCTCAGGGCACAGGGCAGCTTTAAAGAGCTGCTTAACGCCGTGAAACAAAGGTTTCCTCTCAGCGCCTTTGCAGAGCGCTGGCAGCTTCCTCCCCGCATCCCGGAGGAAGGCTCTGTCCTAGGTCCGGCTCAGCTCGGAACAGCAGGGCACAGCCTGGTCCTTCCCTGTCGGATTCGACGGGCTAATCTGGCGTGGCAGCCAACATTCCTAAAGCCTCGCGATTCACTGAGCTGCAAAATGCTTACTCAGGTCTCGAAACAAAACAAGATATTCTGTTGTTGTTGTTTGGGGTTTTTTTTTCATATGCGAACAAGAATCCAAGGCGACAGGAAATCTTGAAAGAACTGCCTTCTTAAACCGCGGCCGCCCGGGCCCATTGCTACATCTCCCCTTTCTTTCCCACTCCCCAGGTACAAAAGGCACGTAGCGCTTAGAGCGTTTCCCCAGCGGCGGTGCCGCCCCGCCCGTTCCGAGCTCACCTGGCCCAGGTGCGGCCGCGATCGGGGGCTGGGGAAGGTTCCAGGAGCGGCGGCAGGTCCCGGCCCGGCTGCAGCCGCGGAGCGGAGCGTGGGCAGCTGGATGGATCAGGGAATCCTTGCCAGCCCGCCGGGACACACCGCCCCGGCTCTTATTGTGAAAGGATGATGTCAGGCAGCTCTCATCTCCCGACACATCACTGCTCCCCGCTCACCGCCCTGGCACCGCTACCTCCGCTTGACCACCTCCGAGCCGATGCCTTCTTCCCAGCGGAATATGTTAGCCCAGATCCTTTTGCCCGCCGTCAGCCTCCTGCTTGCGCATTTGCAGTATTTCCTCTGCTGTTTGATGCAATTCATTCCAGGTAAAACGCATAAACAACCAAACCCTTCTATCCTGTCGCGTTGGGAGGAGGGTTGCTGCTGCTGCTGCTGCTGCTGCTGCTGCTGCTGGCACAGGTCGGTAGAGCAATTTCGTTTCCATCGATGAGAAATTCGGAGCCGAGCGACCTAAAGGGCTTTGTTAGATGCTAGAAATTGTCTGTTATTTGCTGAATAGATAAACGGAGGGGCAAGGATTACAGCAGGCACGGATGGTTTAGGGCTGGAAGAGCAGCGCACAGCAGATTCCCTGCGCGCGGGAGGCAGCTCTAAGTGGGCTGTGAGGGGCTTGTTTGGAGCAGCACCATTGCTGGAGCTTCGATCTGCACCTACACGTTGGGAACTACCCCAGGGGATCTTGCATCTCGACCAAACTCGGCAATTTGTGCCATCACTGCACTGCCCGAGTTCTTTTTTGTTTGGATTTTTTTTTTCATTGATTTAGTTTGTTTTGCTTTTCGTTGGTTTGGGGTTTTGCTTTGGTGGTTCTTTTTTGTTGAGTTTGGTTTGGTCTTTGGTTTTTTGTTTTGTTTTGTGTTTTGTTTTTTTTTTTGGTCTGAGACCTGCTTTTACAAAATAGGAACCAGTAAAGATCCCAACTTAATTCACCAAAATTTCTGGGGTTTGGTGGTGGTGGTGATGGTGTTCTCCTGCCCTTTAAATTCAAAGCATTGCTCCTGGGGCATCCAAAGATCTGAAAAGTTCTCAGATTTGCCTTGCTGTGCCACCAGAACTCCCCAAAGTGTAAGATCCATTTCTATTGGTGCCTTTGGGAGACGAGCAGGTATTTCATAAGCAGGAGCGTGCACCGACACTCTCCTCCCTTGGCCAGGCCTTTCTGTGCTCCGTCCCTCCATTTCTTTTCCACTCTGTGTTTCCTGTCACTTCTTTTGTGTTCTTCTCTGCTTCCTCGGCTGGTAGCGAGGCAGTGGGTGGCTGAGCCCCTGACCATGGGAAACCGAGCAGCCCCCCAGGACAAGGAGCCCAGCGCGGGGACCTCCCGGCGCCCACCAGGCAAGTGCAACCCCCGCAGCTCAGAAACCGGGGTGGGACGCTCAGCTGGGCTGGGGAAAGGGCAGAGGAGGGGAGGGTTGGAGTCTGCAAAGCAGAAATCCACACTACGGCAACTCCACTTGGGGCCGTGGGGTGGGTGGGGAAAATCGTTTCTCTTCAGCCGTGCCGTGCCAACCTGTGTTTCACGGGGAGCACAGTGCCAGTCGTAGCTTGTGCCCGAGGATTCTTCTGAATGAAAGGTGATTCTCGGGGAAAGCAGGATTTTTGCTTCGCCCTCCCTGCTTGAGGAGCACCCTGAGCACCGTGTTTACCAAACTGTAAAAAAAACAAACTGTGCCCTCCATGCCCAGAATCACAGAACGGGGAGTTGGAAGGGCCGAGCAATTGGGCTGTGCATGGAGACAAAATGGTGGTGTCCCTGTGCTGTGGAGTGGAATCTGTAGGTTAAAATCAGGGTGGATTTGCTCCCTCTGACGTGATTCCAGTGTTCCCATAAGCAAATGGCTTCTGTGTTCCCTCCATCCACCGGGAAAGGTTTCCCGATTCCCCCACTGTCATTTAAGCACAATTTAATGTCTGACCCCTTGCAACAAAGCAGCTGGGGAGGTTTCTTCTCCAGAGAAGCTTCTTCAAGAGCCTTGTCCTTCATCCCACTTTTTCTGGATGTAAATCGATGTCGGGATGGCAGCGAAATCATGGCACGCTGTGAGCAGAAACAGCACCCAAACAAACTGCCAGGCTGTAATAACTGCACAATAATTGCTTACAATGTTTAGGAAAGAATTTATAGCTCTGTATTTGGCACTGCCTCAGCTCTGTTGTGCCAAAGGAAGTTTAGCTTTAAGCTTATTTTTAAACCACTAAGGTAGGATGGAAACTACGGTTGAAAAAGGAGATTTCTGAGAGGGCAGGTTGTAATACTGTGCTCATTTTCACTTGTTGTGCTCCGTGAGCCCCACTGGGACTGTAGAGCTTTTATTGTGTATTACAGTTCTGCCAGCTTGAAGTGTAGCCAGAATGGAAGCCATAGACAGTTTTAATTACGTGTTGTGTAACATTGCAAACAGGTCTGTCTTCTGTCTTTTGCAGAGATTGATCCCTTCTTGGGTAGCTGGAAGATACAATCAATTATGATTTATGACTGAGTTTTTACCTGAAGGTGATATACCTTTTTTGCAGTTGTTCAGGAAAATTGAGTTAAAGTAGGAATTATTTGTGGTCCATATGCTCAGTGCATTCAGGTTGGGTGCAATGAAACGAAATAGATTTTAGGATTATTATTCAGATTTATCTTTTTAATCAGGAAGAAGTGAAGGATTTTTTTTTTTTTTTTAAGTCCTTACATCCTCCCTTCCTCCTGACTCTCCTGAATTATCCTGTCATAACTTGTCATGTTTCTGAAAACTTGTGTTTTGCCTTATCTGGATGTCGTGCCTTGATTCCAATTTGCATGCATTTCTCTCAGGATCTGGAGCTCATCTGAGTGGTTTCCAGAAGGAAAAACAATCCATTCTCTTGCTGTGCTTCTTTCTCTGGTCTGATAGGACCGGGTGCTCACTTCCACATTCTTGTACATAGTCTGTTCTTTTGTAGACATTGTCTTGGAATGAATTCTAAGATGAATTCTAACTACATCAGGTTTCAAGAAGATGAACCATGAATGGTTTTCACAGGACAAGGAAAACAAAAACCTTGGCTTACTTAGCTTAGGAAGTGCTACCATTCTCCACTCTAAATACAGCCCGTGGCAAACACAAACTGCCAAAGCTACAGAAAAAGCTGCCAGAAGAACAAGGGGGATCAACTGTCCTATGAAGAAAGTCCTTCTGTAAATTGAAAGCATGTTTCTAATCAGCTGGACAATGAGCAGTTATCCCAAGAGGGAATAAGTGCCAGAAAACACAGTAACTTTTAAGATAGAGTTCATACACGTGAATTTGTGGGAGAGCAGTTGGGAGGAGACGACTCAGGAGGGTCTTTCCAGTCCTGGTCAGGCTCTTCTGTGAAGTACTTTTCCGAAATTCCCATGCCTCCAGAAAGTTTTGATGTAGTGCCATCCTTGTTTTTGGCTTGGATGCAAAATGTCTCTTCAGGGATGTGTTGCTCTCGTTTTTTGATGTGTGTTTTGCATCTTTGAAAGCTGCAGCCCAGCAAACCAGGCCTGCATTCCTGCAAATTCTGGTGGCAGTCACTGAACCTGCCAGGTGCTGGTTGACATGAAAATCTTCTGCTTCTGTATAAGGAAATATTCTGTAGCCCCGGTGTTTGGGATCAGATTGAGTGCTTGATGAAGGATTTAATCAGAGCTTAATTGAGTTCCATGAGGGGGAGGATGGACGAGGTTGGAGGTTAATTGCTTTAGCTATGCAGGCTGAATTCTTACTTTTTTTAATCTTTTTTTCCCGTCTGCTTTCTTATCTCTTTTCTGATCTCTTTTTAAAAAATCTTAATTACAGCTTATAATAATTATATTATTACCAATTAGAGAGCTAAAGAAGGCAAATTGGAGAAGTGAACTGAAGGAATCTTGCAGTTTTGCCCTCCTGCAGGCCTAACCCCCACCCTGTTCGTGGCTGTTCTGAAGAAGCCAGCTCAGAGGGATGCTGTGTGCCAGCTTGGCTCTTCTGCAGATATTCTGTCTGAAACAGCAAGGTGCAGGTGGTTTTACTCCCAAAATCCAGGTACTGAGAGCTGCATAAAAGGCCAGGAGGCAGGAGGAGCTGACTGAAAAACAAGAAACTTCAGCTGGAATAAAAGGGAGAGATAGAACTCCAAGGACTCCTTTCTTCTTCCCAAAGCAGTCACTTGAAATTGGAAAGATCCCCCAAGCAGAGGTTCAGCAGATGTCTGGGGCACGATTTCTACGTGGCATTGGTTTAGGTTTGCCTTCTTTCTCCTCTGGCTGGGAAGCCCAGACTTCTGGTGCTTATTTTTACCTCTGCGTGGCGTGTCCTTTTGCAGACTAACCAGATAAGAGATTCCCAACATTATCTCACGCGGAGATAAGTGAAGACTCCCCGGGTTTGGCTCTTATCCTTGCTAAAGCAGTGAGTAAAAGCCAAATCCAGGGTAATTTTTCTGTTTGTTTGTTTGGAATTAATTTGCTCTTTAGTTTCTGGAAACTTCTTTTCCCTTCAGGTACCCAAATAATTACTTCTGGATTTCCCCGAGTCAATAAATCATGTAGTGGTTTGACTATCGCTGGAAAATCTATCCAAGCCCTACAAAATCCCATTAGACATAAAAATTGATGTAATTATTTCTTCATTTTTTGGTAGAGAGATTTCCAAGATTCCCTTAACCCTTTCTGGATCTCTACATCGTGATCCATGCTTTAAATACACGTCCTAAATAACTAACTTCAGTCTCTACCATTAGAGCTCCGTTTTCAGAGACTCTCAATACTTCTTTGGCTGAAAAGTTAAGCAAGTTCTCAGTAGAGTCTTCTACTGGTTCTCCATCCTTCCCTGAGATAAGTTAATCATCCACATCCTACAACAGCCTTGTGGAGGTAATGAGCACTCATTTAAAAGTTTTTGTAGCGTTTGTCCAAATAAAACAAGGGATTCAGTGTATCCTTGTGGCAATAGTCCAAGTAAGTTGTTGCTTAATTACTGTCGCTTCTTCTTGTTCCCACTCAGAGCATGGTTTTCTACTGCCAGTACTTGGACAACTCCAAAATGCATCCTTTCAGTCTAGTAGAGATTAAGAACAGTGAGAAGAGGGAATTTGATTCAGAAAAGTACGAGGATCAGGAGCTGTAGGGTGTCTTGGCTTAACTATTTCCTTAATTATTCTTAAATCCTGAACCATCTGGAGGAATACAAGAGTCGTGACCCTTTCTGCCAGATCCCCTGTCTGGCTTTTTGCCCCTCCTTGGGCACTGACCTTTTGCCAACCCTTGGGCATTTTCCTTTCGCTTCCAGCCGTGACTGTGCTACAACCTTTGCAAGAACACTCCCTCCTTCCTTCTGGTTTGGGAGGCTGGTGGGTAAATTGTGCAGCGCTCCACCTGGGCTGAACAATGTGGGCTGGGAGCAGCAGTGGTGAAAGTGGCTGGTAAACCCAGAACTAATTGCTGTTGCAAGTTCAGTAAACAGTCTGGAACTCGGGTAGTGTGTGGTGTTGTCTGTACCAGACCTGTTTCAGGGTTGGGTTTCTGTGTGCCCTTTGGATCAGGGTTTCACTCAGACCTTGGTCTCATCAGTTCAAGGTTAGATCAGTGATCTCAGGAACAGGAGCAAAGCAGCTCCAGTGCCCTGTGGACAGGGAGCCTTGGCAGGGGAGGCAACAGGTAAATCCACCTCTGCAGCTAAATGGATTGCTCAAACAATCCTTGTGTTGATGAGGCTTTGCAAACCAGGCTGTTGGAGCCAATGACTGACATCACTGTTAGTTCACAGCATTCCAATCAGTTCATGCTTTCCTGGTGCTTTTGTCCTGGAACTGTGGCTAAACAGGGGGTTATTGCAGCCAAGCAAGAGTCTCCATCAGAAATTATCCCTTTTTGCTACTGCTTATTTACTTACCACATAAAACAGGTCAGTCTCTTTTGTCCTGTCCTGTAAATGTGCTTCAGCTCAGTTGTGTTTGTGTTCTTCCTGATTGCCATTTCTTGGGGTTGAATTGTAGTTATTTTTCTTTTTTCCTTTTCTTGTTTTTTAACTTTCCTCTCAGTTATTTATGAAATCAATTACAAATAGAAGTTTCTGCAGTTAAAAGTTATCATCATATATTTTATTACCTCCTTTGGGCTGCAGAACTGGTGCCTCTAATGGACTTTTGAGCTCCCCAAGGATGCGTGGGATTATTGTGGGAATAGCTTCACCCTGAGCATCCACTCCAGCCCGGCTGCTGAAAGCCATCCCAGACATCCCAACTCAACCTCCAGCAGCTGTCACTTTATTACAGGGAAAATCCTGATTTCCTTCTTTTTGTTCTCCCCGCTTTTGTTGCAGGTTTAAAGAATTACCTTCCCAGCCCACCCAAAGAGCAAATCCTCTGCCACAGACCCCGGGGGTTGCAATGCATCTCCCCCTTAGTGCAGACCATGGAGGAGACCCCGGAGCCCATCCCAGCCAAGGTCAAAGGGCATATTCCCAAATGGATCAACGGCAATCTCCTGAGGAATGGGCCTGGCAGGTTCGAGTTTGGCAACGACAAGTAAGTCTCCTTCGAGCGAGTCTGTCACATTGTTCTGGCCTGGGCTCTGCCTGAACCTAAACGGGACCCCCCAAAATGTCTCACCACGGTGTGACAAACAAGCCCTTCCTCCAGCAAAGCTGGTGGCAGCAACTGGCCAAAGCTGCTCATCCTCTCGTACGTGCAGAGACCATCAGGATTTCTGAGAGTCTCACAGATTTCTGGTGTTGGAGAGAAGAACACCCTGCAAGGAGCTGAGAGCTAAAGGCTCCTTCTTGTGCCACTGGGCTTTCAGCAGTGATTTACACTGGACATTCTGTTCCCTGTGCAGGACTCTTTGCAGAGTGATTGGTTTGCCAGTACAGAGTATTTCCCCCCAAACTGACACATAACAGTTTCTGACTTCATGTCCCACAGCTGCGAATACACTGGTTTTGTTTCGCTCGGTTCAAATGTTTTCTGAAACAAAGATTTACCTGGTTCAGTGTTCCTGGGTTCTGGGCATTACCTTTTACAAATAATAAAAACCTAAAGATAAGAGGGAACAGCAGATCAGAACTTCATGTAGTGCAATTCCAGTCCTCTTAGTCACATCTTACTCATCTCTTACCTCTTACTAACCTTTAGTTTATAAATTTACATCTTTTTGACTTCTTTTTTTTTAATATGTTTTCCTCTCTGATTTCTTATCTCTTACCCCTTTTTAAAAACCTCTTAATGACCTCATTTATCTCCTTTTCATCCCCCACTCCTGACTCCTGGCAGGTTTAACCACTGGTTTGACGGCATGGCCCTGCTGCACCAGTTCCAGCTGAAGGAAGGCAGGGTGTCCTACAGGAGCAGGTTCCTGCAGAGCAATTCCTACCTGACCAACAGGCAGCACAACCGCATCGTGCTCTCCGAGTTTGGGACCTTGGCCATGCCAGACCCCTGCAAGAGCCTCTTCGGACGCTTCATGTCCCGCTTCGAGATGCTGAGTAAGAGATGCCCTGAGAAACGAGATGTTTTCTGGGGGCACCTGTGGTTATTTGTGAGGGGGGGCTGCGAGAAAGTCTGGTAAGGCTTGTTGGTTTTCCTTAGCGTGTGGCCCACTGGAATAACAACGGCAGAAATGGTGCCAGTCGGTGTCAGGCTCGGCTGGCAGGGGCACGCTCAGCTCAGTGTGCCACCTCAGGTCGCCTGCTTCCAGTTTGCTGCGAGTTTCCAGCAGAAATCTGCTTCCAAAGAACAGCCTGTGCAGTGCTGGTAATGAGCATTACAACCTGGTGTTCTACCTGGGACACAGCTTTGCCCTTAAAACGCTTTGCCTTGCTAAGCTCGTAGGGTAAGTGGGCTAATCCTTCCCTTCCTAGACTAAGGTGCAGATTATATGAGGAGGGTGAGAGGTGGTATTGCACAGGAGAGGAAGCACCGTTGCCTACAGGATCCTATGTGTGTCAGGGAAGAAATAGGCTTAATGAAGCAGAGGGCTTCCCACTAAAACCAGAGCAGACCTGAAGCTGGCAACTTGGCGTGACCACCTTCTGCTTCTGGCCTTCGCTGAGGGGATGGACCCCATCCTGCCACGTCATCTCTTCTGGAGTGAAGCCCCCAAGTCCCCACCCCAGCTCTCTCAATGCATTTCAGAACTTTCCACATCCTCCCTTTTCTTTTCCAAGCTCCAGCAGGTTGTTCCTGCCCCCCGCCCCCCTTGCCTGTTGGACTCTTTACACGCTTGGAGGGAATTCCTCACTGCAAGAAGAGCCGTCCTCTGGATTGGTCCTCTACCAGTCTCAGGCTGTGGGATCAGCTTTTCCCTCAGCTCTTCCCAGCCACCTGGTAGTGAGTCCCAGCTCTCCTTGGAGCAGCAGGAATAGCTCTGGCTGTGTGTGTCTGTAGCTCTCAAAAGGCATCTCCCTGACTCAGTTTTCAAGAGAAAGGGAATAGGGAAGGGGAAACATTCCTTGTCCCACAGAAAGAGCATCCCTGAGCCTTCCCCTCAGCCCAGATGGTTGCCTCAGGTCCTGCCTATCGTTTCCAGTGCTATAAATCAAACATGGCACTCTGCAGGTGGCTTTTAGAGGAGGAGACTTCAGCTGGGGAGGAAAGGGAGAAATAAGGATATGATGAAATAAGAGGTAAGGAGCTAAGGGCACAGAGAAGTATGAAGATCACCTTGGCTTCACTGCAGTGATTTCTGCAAGGACTACTCCTTGTCCCTTTAACCTGAGTTCACCTGCACAGACAGTTCCCTGAGTGCCTTTGTAGATTAGTGAGGTATTTCTAATCAGCCACAGAGGGATTAATGTCATTGCAAATGGGTTTATTTGTTTAAACATGTGTAACTTGAGATAATGTGACATGAGCTCGAGCAGAGCTGTGCCCGACTCCAGGATTCTGTTTCAGGACCCAGTGACAACGCCAATGTGAACTACGTGCTGTATAAAGGAGATTATTACATCAGCAGTGAGAACATCTTCATGTACAAGGTGGACCCAGAAACGCTCGAAACGAAGGAAAAGGTGCGGGCAGGTGGGAGGAGGGAACTGTGGCACAGAACCCTTAGCTGGTGGGACAGAATCTGTTGCTGCTTCTCAGGGCAGCTCAGATTCCAAAAGAATCTGTCTGCACCACAGCCTTCAGCATCTCTTCATGCCTGGGCCCCTGAAAAATCTCCTCGGCAGCTCCTGTGGGGGAGATGCAGTCACTGCCCACTGTGGCCAGGAAGGGGAGACACAGAAGCAGCTCTGGGCACAGCCCCGCTCCTCCTGTGCTCTCACTGCTTGTCTGGGCTTGTCTGCACCTACCGGCGTGTGAAGAGTAAAAGTGCGCGCAGGAAAAAGAGCATCACTGGTCTCAGACCTGCGTTCTGCCCTGGCACTCCATCTCTCTTCCCTTTTTCTGCCTTTTTAAGCGCTCCAGAACTGCCCTTCGAGGTCTCGGCTAAAACTCTGCTGCCAATGAGTGAAGTCAGTGTAAAGCCAGCTCAAAGTTCAGATGCCCCTTCATTTTCTCCCCTGATAGCAAATGAAGAGCAAGTCAGAGCAGTCTTTCCCTGTATCCTGTGCATCACCCCACAGGAAGACACGTGGGGATTTTTAGCTTGAGTGTTCAGCTCTTCTGAGCCATCTTTGCCATTAACAACAACAACAACAACAAAAATCCCCTTTAGCTGCTTTTTAAATGCAGACTGTTATTTTTGGGCTAAGTGAAGAAATGGGAGGGATGATTTCACATTTAAACTCTCCAGTTGGCCGTGGGACCTGGTTTTCTAAGCTTCTGGTGTTAAAAATGTGGTGATTTTTTGGGGGGCAGTTACTGCCTCTTCACACATGTCTGCCTGTGCTTATGGGGTCCCAGCTAAAATGGTCCTGTGGGAACATTCCCACCGTGTCACTTGTGCCATTTGGAATGTTCACGTCTCCTCATTTTACTGGTAGGACTAACACAGAGAGAAATATCATTAATTTTCAAGGATTTCAGGAAGACTACAGGCGAACTGAAGAGTCAAATCCAGATCCCACATGATTAACGACGAATAAAAGTCTGCTTTTTTTCCTCAGGCTTCCACGGAAGCCTGTGGCTTTCTCCGGAGTGACAGGGAAGTTCTGCACTGACTGAAAATCCTTGGCATTTGCAGGTAGACTGGAGCCAGTTCATTGCAGTGAACGGGGCCACTGCTCATCCTCACTACGAGTCTGATGGGACAACGTACAACATGGGAAATTCCTACGGCAAGCACGGTAAGATGGGCCTGGCCAGGGTGCACGGGACACTTCGTGGTGCTGTTCCAAGGAGCAGTTGTGGAAGGAACAGCTAAAGAGACCCTGAAGCTGCTGTTTCTCTTTGAGTCAAATGCTGAGAAGCCAGCTTGGTTCTGTTTTACAGTGTCAGCCAGTCCCACAAAAGTGGCTTCTCTCAGCGCTTAGTTTCAGATCCATCTGACTTTGGCCCGTGAATATCCAGCAGATTCTCCTCTCCCAGGCTTTGCTGGGAAACGGGAGAATGATTTTTTTTAAGTCCCATCTTCACTTACAGCGACTGGCTTTTGATGAGCACCAGAAGGGTTCATGCAGGAGAGAAGGTGGAATTTATTAGTCACCTGGCTACGTTACAGCAAAGCTGAATTTTATGGGATGTTTTTCTTCTTCTCAAAACTACGAGCATCTGGTTGGGATCTAATTCCATTGGCATGGCTGCCCAGGGCTGGCATGCACTGTTAGTTATGTGAAATCCTGCTTTTGCAGGTGCCTGAGGCCTCTGAAAACAGCCACTGCTCTTTATCATGATTCCTCAGGCTGGTTTCAGTTCACTCCACAGTTTCCCAGTTTTGATCATTTTTCATTCATGCCGCTTTCATTTCCTTTTGCCCTCAGTAATACCCACACATGCTTTTTTCAGCTGGAGAGACCAAACTCTAGATTGTTCAAACATGCCATTCTTCCCTGCCCACGTGCTCAGGTTTATTAACTGAGCATCCCCAAGGCTCAGAGTTTTCATTTCCTTTGGTACCCAAGCTATGAACTTGGTTTTGTTCTTGATCCTGCTATCATGGGACAACATAAAGAATGCGCTGCAGACAGTAAAATGAGCTGGCACTCTACCAGGCTGAGAAGATCCTTCTTCCTTTCAATCTTTGGGGTTTTTTTCTTTTTTTTTTTTTTTTTTTGCTAGATAATCCTCTGTAAATTATTTCATTGACTTGATGACTGTTGATTTTTCTGCTCAGTTAAGCTGTGACTGTGGTTTCCAGTGCTCTTGGGAAACGGGAAGGACGGAGCCCGACTTTGGTTTTCTGCCTGTGAACAGTCTCAGTGGTGCTGAACACCCTTTCTCCCCGCCAGGGTCCAGCTATAACATCATCCAGGTCCCTCCACAGAGCTCAAGCTGTACTGACACATTAGAGGGAGCAAAAGTGCTGTGTTCCATCCCTCCCATGGACAGGGCAAAACCATCCTACTATCACAGCTTTGGTGAGAAAGCTTTCCACCTCAGACTCGGGGGATTTGGGCTGCTGGGAGGCAGAAAAGGCTCTGCCCCTGGGATGGTCTCCCACCTCATACCTGGACGATGTCTCCCTCCTTCTCTTCTCTTCAGGAATGACTGAAAACTACATCATTTTCATTGAGCAGCCCCTCAAGCTGAACCTGCTGCAGATTATCACCTCCAAGCTCCGTGGCAAAGCCATTTGTGACGGGATCAGCTGGGAGCCTCGGTGCAACACCTACTTCCACGTGGTGAATAAGCACACTGGGGAGGTAGGTGCATCTTTGGCCTCTGCAGCAGGTGCTCTGGAACCTGGGATCCCACGAGGAGAGTGCCTGGCAGCAGCCACAGGGAGCTGGCTGAATCAATCCAGGAGTTACCGCAATATGGGCTTTAAAACACGGGTGTAAATTCATTAGAAATGGGATCCCTTCCTGCAGTTCCCTCTCTGTTGAGTCATGTCTTTGCCAGCCCTAAGAGAACAGGCAGAAATAAGCAGTTTGGGGCTCATGAGACTGAAATGCAGGGGTATGAAAGGTCAGCCTGGCACAGATGCTCTAGGGGTGGACATCAGGGGGTCTGGCCTGGCCTGATTTTGGCTTTTCTTCATCTGCTTTTGCCTAATTACTGGCTTAAAGCAGCCCTTCTGTAGCAACACAGGGCAGATCCCAAGGAATGGGGGATGAGATGGGAGCGAGAGAGAGGGTAAAACCCTTTGAGGGGTGGCTGGGAGCTGTCAGAGAGGAGCCTGAGCCCCTGCTGTGGTCCCTGCAGGTGCTGCCAGGGCGGTGGTACACGAAGCCCTTTGTTACCTTCCACCAAATCAATGCCTTCGAGGACTGTGGCTGCGTGGTGCTGGATCTGTGCTGCCAGGACGACGGCACCAGCCTGGCCCTGTACAAGCTGCAGAACATGAGGAGGACTGGGGAAGCTCTGGACCAGGTGAGACCTCTGCCTTGGCTCCCCCCGGGGCTTGAGGCTGGGCGGGTTCCTTCTCTGCAGCAAGTCTCAGGCTGGTGGGATGGAGAGCCCCACGAGGCCGAGGATGTGGCCTGGGGAAGGGAACCACAGCTGTGTTAGAACTAAAATGCGGATCTAATGGTCTGCTGGTCTCCTTCCTTGGAAATCTTTACATCTCCAAGGAGGGTTCCTTTGAGATGTTTAACGCTGGTGTGCGACACAGAGCTCCAGAGCCCGCCAGGTCTGAAACCTTGCTTTTAATGGCATTCGTTTTCCTTAGCACAGTGTAATAATATTTCCCCCCCCCCCCAAGAAATTACGCAAAGCAAGTTTTTGCAAGGCTTTGAAAAAGGGAAGAAGAAACCCTGTTCTTTAAAGGCATTACCTCAGAGAAGGGGCACTGATTAGGAAGACGACAAACACAACCACCGGGGAAACCCCAGCGTTGCTCCTCCCAGCCCCCTCACAACAGCACGTTCTAATAAACCGCTTATTTTATCCAGCTCTGTCACGAGCACCATTTGAGGCCGTGGGATAGAGGCATCGTTTTGCGTAGGCCACGCACGGGGAAGGTGGGGGTGCTTTCATTTCTCGTACCGCAGATGAGTTTATTGGAAACCCACCGTGCTGTGGGGCGCGGGCAGCGGCTGCTGCGTGTCCAGGCAGGTCTGAACTTCCTCCCGCTGCGTCCCGAGCTGTCTGGAGCCCAGTCAGATCTGACCTGAGAACACTACAGCTGTCTTCCTGCCAGGTCATTCCGTTCTGCTTTCCTTTGCTTGGTTGGTTTTTTTCAAGTATGTCTTGACCAGAAGTCCCGCAGGGCGCTAAGGCGACCGCGCGATTTGCAAACCGATCCCCGCTTTTGTCCCTCCTTCCCCGAGCCAGGATTGGATCTGGCTGAAGGTGTCCTCGTGTCAGCATTGGGCTTGTGCTTCCAACACCCACGTTCTCTGACTGACAAGCATGTAACCACTAAACTGTACACACATAACACACACAGGGGAGTGCAAGTCATTTCAGAACAGAGCACTGAACCTGCGGCTCCTCAGAAGCCCAAGGCGTGACTGAGCGTGACGTGTCTCCTGTCCCTGAGCCAGGCTTAAGTGCTTTTGCTTGCTCACTAAACCGTGCTTTATCTGGCAGAGTTCCTCAGCCAAGTTACTGGGGTTCCATGAACCGTAAAAGCTTTGAAAACAGGGTTTCAGGGTTGACAACCGTGATTGACGTGATGTTTCACGTTGAGCTGGTGAGTTACAGACTGAGGCAACCAAAAACCACCAAAGTAGGGTCCTTGTCACCCGTTTTATTTAGAAGGTTTAATATATGGGAATATGATGGGTTCTAAACTCGGCTTGGACAGAACTTCAGAGGCAGTGGTGGAACCATTCCTCTCCTGCAACCCACTGGATGTCTGTCACACCTGGGGGGCTGCTGGTTTGCTCCCCCCATCCATCATTCCCCTGGACTTCCAAACATGCATCCCTGTGTACCTGAGAATGGAAGAGGGAAATCCTGCAGGA
Source organism: Pseudotriccus pelzelni (assembly GCA_035584735.1). Lineage (NCBI taxonomy): Eukaryota > Metazoa > Chordata > Aves > Passeriformes > Tyrannidae > Pseudotriccus > Pseudotriccus pelzelni. The sequence goes on from JAWMRA010000063.1 coordinate 5,480,605, forward strand.
TAACTTCAGGCATTGAACTGAGGTACAGCAGTTTCCTGCTTGCCTTACCATCTGGGGGAGAAGGAGGCTTACCCAGAGAGTGATGGAGAACAGTGTAAGTGTTTTAACTAAATAGGGTGCAGTGTGTGTCCCAGTGCTGAATTCGGAAGACAATGGAGGGATTTGCATACCCAACTCAGTATTAATTAATTAACTAACCCTGTGAAGGCAATTCTGACCCTTTCAATTGCTTGTCTTTTTGTTTTCTACTCTAGTGAAGGAAGGTGCAGAGAACTTCTTTCTATGATGTGTTTTACTTCACCAGAACTGGGTAAAACAGAGCAGAAAGAAGACAGTAATTTTAGGGGTGGGAGGAGGAATGTCCCAAACTTCAGAATTGTTCCCCAAACGTGTATTCAGCCTGCAATGTCTCTCCTCCCTCCACCCCCATGTCTCGCTGTCTCTGTAACAGGTTTATGCCTCACTGCCCCGAGCTTTCCCTCGCCGCTTTGTGCTCCCTCTGCACGTGGATCCAGACACACCTGTGGGCAAAAACCTGAACCCACTGCCTTATACCCTGGCAAGGGCTGTGAAAGATGCAGATGGAAAGGTGTGTACTGAAGACCTACATAACTGTGGGGATGTGGGCCTGCAACAGTTGTCATCCTGTGCCATTGTCTTCCCAGATCTTTTTCTTCCCCATTCCCAGAGCGTTTTTTCCCTGCAGTGGCTGTGGGACCAGTCAGGTCTTCTGCCCTGTCAGAGCTAAACCAACACCTGTTGCAATGCATATTTTTTTCTAGGTCTGGTGCACACATGAAAATCTCCACCCTGAGGGCTTTGAAAAGGTCGGGGGTTTGGAGTTCCCCCAGATCAACTACTCTCGGTCCAACGGGAGGAGGTACCGGTACTTCTACGGGTGTGGATTTGGGCATTTGGTCGGAGATTCTTTGATCAAGGTTGACGTGGAGACCAAGAATTTCAAGGTGAATTGAAGTCCAGATTATCCTTTTTCAGTTCCACTGAACTGGCTTTGAAAGTGTGTCATTTACTGGGGGCTTTGGGGGTCGTTGTCCAGGAGGGTCTGGGATGAGATTCCTAATTTCATCTCACCCCATGAATGTGACACACTCAACCAAGCAGGAAAGGATGGCACCATCATTCTGCTGGAATCCAAAGGATTAATTCAGAGGTTGAACTCTGAGTTTCTTGGAGCACAGAGTGTGCCTGGGTATCTTTGTGGGGAGCGCTCTAACTTGCAGCTCTGCTAACTGCAGCAGACAAGTATTAATGAAATGAAACTCATCCATATGTCCCTGTGCTTGTTAGATTTGGCAGGAGGATGGATCCTACCCATCAGAGCCTGTGTTTGTGCCAGTGCCTAATGCCACAGCAGAGGACAGTGGAGTCATCTTGTCTGTTGTGGTCTCCCCCACTGAGGTAACTTATTGTTGGTAGTTTGTCAAAGTCACAAAGCATAAGTTAACTTTTTAAACCCCAGAACCCGGTTGGAGGCTCCCTGGCAGATAGTTCCTTGCTCCCCAGGAGTGTTCCTTGGAATGTCAGTGCTTCTTGAGTGGCTCCTGTGACTGCCAGCGCTCCTGCCCGGCTGTCTGACAGCCTCGACCTGTGTGGCCTGGCTGGACATTTGGGCTCCCTGGTGTGCAACAGGCTGGATAGCGCAGTGAGGGTCAGCCTGGACATTCATTCTGGCTTTCCTTTCCTCCTGCAGAACCGAAGTGCTTTCCTGCTTGTCCTGGATGCAGAGACCTTCAGAGAGCTGGGGCGGGCAGAAGTCCCGGTGCAAATGCCTTATGGATTCCACGGCATCTTCACTTCCCACTGACCCCACTCCTGGTCACCTCCTGTAACTCAGGGCCAAGCCAGGCTCAGGAAGAAACCTCTGCTGCTTCTACCTTCCACTTTTGCATTATGTCTGGGATGAGAGAACTGCTTTTTCTCTACCATAACCTCCGAGTTACTCCTGTATTCCTAACGATACCCAGCCAAGGGCATGAGGGAGGCAGAAGCCCCTTCATTCAGCAGCCCACTGCTTTATCTTCATTTTTTTACTATTTTGATAGACCAGCTAGCAGCAGTTCACAGAGGATGCCATGCTGGCATGGCTTGCAAGGGAGAAAGATGAGCTCTCCTTTGGCAGCTCTGAAGGGGAGGGAGCACTGGTGCTGGGAGCAGGGACTTTGGCTGAAAGCAGAAGAGAGGAGTAAAACCAACCTGCAACAGGTGGGCCCAATGAAGGGGTGTAATTCCACCCCCACTGCATACAGGTTGCCTTCAGTGGACTCCAGGAGGTAGATGCAGATGCTCACAGCAGCTGTACTTGTGCTTTTCTCTGTACACTGGCAGTGCCCTCAAATAAAACCTGGTGAAGTTTCTTCCTCTCTTTCCCTGCCCTCATGTGGTCCCACACACGACACATCTCCACCACTCTCCTGCTTAAACAGCAGAGCTGGGTGACTCTGATGGCTCACAGGTCCTGCTCTCCTCCCAGTTCAACCAGTATGAAACACCAGTATGAAACAGGTAGAACTCCACTGAGGCCTTGACATCCCTTTGGTCCTAAGTAGAGCAAGTCAAATTCCAGCTCTCATCCAGGCTGCTCCAGCTGTTGTAGGTGGGTAGGTGTGTCAGGGGCAGCCCTGTGCTGGCTCTGCCTGTAATGCCCTGTGAAGAGGGAAGACTTCAGGGGACTGGATGCCCCTCCTGGCTTAAAGACTTTTTGTATTTCTTCAGTGTGAGAAGCCCGGAGACTGACTTGAACCATTTCCCCTGAGCACAATACGAGCTCTTGTGCTGCAGGGGCTTTATCTCTTGCGACCTTTCTTCACCTTCCTAAAGGCAAAGGAAAGAAAAAGGGTTGTACCCCAGGGCTGCTGTGCTGGGAGAGGCAGAGGGAGGCTCAGACCAGAGCTGGTCAAAGCCACTAGATGGCAAACACCTCCCGTTGCTGGTGCTCCAGCCCTTCCGCCCTCCTCTCTGTGTCACCTGCCGTGTCGCCAGTGGAACCGCCCCGCTGTATCCTGTCACCCTCGGGGCAGGGAACAGCCCCAGCCAGGCCACATGCCCAGCGCTGGCAGCAGAACGGTGCTAAGGAAGAGTTCCGTGGAGCTCAGGCACCACCGCTGCTCCTTTTAAACTCTTCGTTTTTTCTCGGTGAGGCAGGACGCGGAAAGGAGGCGTCAGAGCTTCGTGTACAGCCTTGTACTACCTGCAATCGGCCAGAGCTGGCACCGGCTGCCCAGGGAGGCTGCGGATGCCCCATCCCTGGCAGTGTCCGAGGCCGGGTTGGGCGGAGCCTTGAGCAACCTGGATGACGTTTAATCTCCGTTCCAACACGTTGGCATTGCGTGATTCTTTGCCTCACCGGACCGCGGGCTGCGGGCAGGCACCCAGGGACAGAGATCGAGGGGCAGTGCGGGGTCTGAGCCAGTCCTGAGGGCATCCCCGGGACCCAGGGCATCCCCGGGACCCCGAGCATCCCCAGGACCCAGAGCATCCCCGGCGCTCGCAGCATCCCTGGGACCCGGAGCATCCCTGGGACCCGGAGCATCCCCGGCGCTCGGCGGGCGGGTCCTGCGGGAGGTGCCGCCGCTCCCGCCCCGCCCCGGGGCCGGGATGGAGCCGCCCGTGTCCAGCCCCGTTCCCAGCCCCGTTCCCGCCCCGTTCCAGCCCCGGATCCCTCCCCTGTCCGGCCCCTGACCGGCCCCGCGATGTCGCCGCGCTCCGCCCGCCTGGCGCGGCTGTCGCGCTCCGTCACCTTCAGCGCCTGCCACCGCCTGCACAGGTGAGCGGCCCCGGCTCGGCCCCGCTCCCCCTGCCCTGGCAGGAGGCCCCAAAGCCGCCCCAAAGCCCGCGGCAGCGCCCGGCGGAACCGAGCTCGTCCCGTTCAGCCCCTTCCCCGATCGCGCCCGTCGGTGCCCGCCTGGGTTTAGCGGGGACTGGAGTTCTTTGTTCTGACACCACGCGTGGCTCTCGCAGTTTGTCGACATCTCGCAGTCTGTAAACGTCTCCCGGTTTGTAAACATCTCTCCTAATCCGTTGGTTTGTTTGTTTTTTTCCCCCTCTCGAAATTTTCGTGTTCCTAAAGAGCGCCTCGGCCAGAGCTCCAGGAGCGTTTGGATGATGCTCTCGGGCACACGGTGTGACTCTTGGGGATGGGCCTGTGTAGGGTGATCCTTGTGGGTCCCTTCCAACTCGGCACGTTCTGTGTTCCTGTGACCTGGAAGTCGTGTCTTGAACGTTTACAGCAGTTTGGCAGATGTCATGAAACGGATGAAATAACACAGCAAAAAAAAAAACCCCTCACTGTTTTCAACAATATGGGCCAAATACTATTCTGGGGGTGGGGTTTTGGTTTTTGTTTTTGTGCCTCCTGAACAAGAAAAACTGGTGGGTTAAATCTGGGAGAGGCAATAGATGGAGAAGAGCAGTGGGGGCTGAAGTGAAGCCCCGAGCACCTGGAACGGCCCCTGACGTGCCCCGTCTGTCTCTCTCACAGTAAATCACTGAGTGATGAAGAAAACCTGAAGCTGTTTGGGAAATGCAACAACCCAAATGGCCATGGACACAACTACAAAGGTGAGGAGTTGATCTCCATCCTCTGTCCTTTGGTGAGGGGCAGAGGCTACTCTTAGGGTGTGAATAACCCACAGGAGAGCTGGGCCACTCATGTCTCAGTCTGATAGCTTTTAGTGATTGGTTTTGTGTCTTTTTTAAGAATTAGAAGGAAACCTCAGCAGCAGGGGCAGTGAAGAGTAGCTTTGCAGTATATGCAGTTGAATAGATAACAAATATTTATCTCAGAATGTCACTTCATAAATCAAATCTACTTGTTTACACTCTGCGTAATCATCGTGGTTTGAATGAGGATTTTTCTAAGCAAAAGACATGCAAATTAAACAGCCTGCAAATGGTATTTGAATGTTGTTTTCACAAGTCCTTCTCCTCCTCTCTGCACCCTGAGCACGTGGAATTAGATGTCCCCAGTTCCTAGACTGGCTCCCTGTATTGTAGGTGCCCCAAAACCTGCTTTGCCAGGGAAGATAAGTTAAAGGGTGCTGAAATAAGGATCTTTCCCTCGATTTAAAGCTGATTTACAGGCACAACAATTCCAGTTCCGGGAGAGGTGGAGGCAAACACTCCATCCCTTAACTTCACTCTCTGCTCTTCCATTGTGTCAGAAGGCTCAGCAGCTGCCCCCACATCTCAGGGAACCAGCCCCACTTTGGAGTGCTGGGAGCCCTGCAGCAGTGCCTGGGGGCGAGCAGTGCCTGGGGCTGGCTGTGCCCACCAGCAGCAGGTCGGGGTTGGGGTTCCTGACCTCCTGGTGACCCGGCCCTCTCTTTGTTTTCAGTCACAGTCACGGTGCGTGGAGAGGTAAGTGCAATCAGCATTTTTTTCTCTTCCTTGGGGTGGGGGGGCAGGGTAGGTGTATCCCCCTGTCCCCCAGTGCTACCTGGGGGGCTGCATTCCCCAGAGTGTTTGTGCAAACCTCCTCTAGGAGGTTCTCCATAATCGCTGTCCTGTTCACCTTGACTCTTGAAGGGAGAATGCCCTGAGCTCAGACTGGACTCTCTGTTGTCCCTGCTTGTTCAACAGAGCAGTTTAATGCCTGTTTTCCTGCTTATCATCGCTCCAGATTGTTGCTGGAAGACTCTTTCAGTGAATTGTTCCTCCCTAAGGTCAGCTTTTATGAGAGGGTGGAACCACTGGTGTTGTTTGTCGGCCGTCTCCAAGCCTTTGGGACCATCACAGGAGTAGTGCCGAACTCCGTGACAGGAGAAAGTTATTTCCCTCGTGGCTCAGATGACCTGAGCACAGCTCTTTGTGTCTGATTTGTGCAGGTAATAAGGCTGTGTGGCCAGGCTGCTGATCTCCCTTTTGGTTTCCCTGCAGATTGATCCAGTCTCAGGAATGGTTATGAACCTGACAGACCTGAAGGAATACATGCAGGTAATGACACTGCTTTCCTACATGTCCCCTGGGAGAATTGGTTGATGACGGCAGGAAATAAAGAAGAAATTAAGGAACGGTTCAAGACCAAAATGCTCCAGCAGTGCCATGTCTCCAGCCAGGAATTTCACAGCTGGATGCGGGGCTCTGACCCTCTTTTTTGTGCATGCCTCCCAGTGCCTTGTGCGTGGTTATTTGCCCCCCAGCCCCACTGAGCAGCTGGGACAAGGCTCTCACTCCTCTCTCTGCAGGAGGCCATCATGGATCCTCTCGACCACAAAAACCTGGACAGGGACGTGCCGTACTTCGCCGAGGTTGTGAGGTGGGTCACGGGCGCCGAACAGTCGCCAGGGCTCAGTCCTGCATCGTCGGGTGCCCCCGTGGGCTCTGAGTGTCCCCCCTTTTCTCCCCCCCAGCACCACGGAGAACGTCGCCGTGTTCATCTGGGAGAGCCTCCAGAGGCTCCTGCCCCCGGGAATCCTCTACAGGGTGAAGGTGCACGAGACGGACCAGAACGTCGTCGTTTACAAGGGAGAGGAAACAAAGGCTGGGGAGTGAAATGACCCTCGGCTCAGCTGGGCACAGGCTGTGCCGCATAATCAGGTCAGTGGATTATTTCCACCCCGCTCCCTGCGTTTCACACACCAAGACCTCGCTCCTTGTTGCTGAATGAGGACAAACGCCCAAGAATTCTTGCAGCAATCCACCAGCCGCTCTGCTTCTCAGAATCTGTTCATCTCAGCTCAAGATGTTCCTGTTTTGCAAACCCAAACCAGCAGGCTGATGTGAAGTCTGTAACTGTGCCACGTGAAATAAAGCAGCTTTTGAGCAAAATGTTATTTTGGCAAAATGCATGTCATGTCCAGTCAGAAAAAGCTTTGATTTTGCTCTAATTAAACGTTGAATTAGTTTATTATATTTAATAACATGAGCCTTGGTGTTGTTTTGCTTCTTGATGAAATGGAGAAGCGTTTTTGAGGATGAGGACTATCTGATTATCTTTTTTCTTCTTATCTCCTTATTTCCTGTGCTATGGGCTCCTTCCTTCCTGTGGCTGGCAGGGCTTGCTCTGTCTAAGGAACTGTGTAAGGAGCACCACAGCTGTTTATGAAGCACTTCCCAATCCCAGCTGAAGAGCCAAAGAGAGCATCATGAGAAGCTGAGGAACTACAAAGTGCTTCTGCCCCCCTGGTGTCAGCTGCTGTCATCAGTGGTTGCTTGGGATTTTCACCATCAGAATCCCACCCTGGGAGGGTTTTTGTGGCCAAAAGAAGCTCTTGGTGTGCACCAGCCGTCGGGTTGGGAGGTGCAGAAGGCTGAGGCTGTGAGGTGGGGTTTAAATGAAACACCAACTCAGTTATTCTGAACATCCCTGGAATATTGAAGGCGTGCTGTGAAAGCTGAGTGATGGAAAAGCTGTTGGGGACTGGTGATCGTCCAGTTCCTGTGGTTAAGAGCCGTGAGGTCACGGTGTCTGCCCAGGGGCAGAAGTGACTGTGCCGTGTGTGATTCTCTTCACCACATGGGCAACGTCCTGAGGAGTGAGTAGGTACGGCCATGAAGAATAACTTCATGCACATAATTAAAAAAATGACATCCAGGGCAGTAATTCCCTTGCTTTACAAGGAAATGAGGCGTTTGAGTAATGGGAGCAAACAGCAGCATTTAGAGAGGTTTAATGAAGCTTGCCTAATAGTTAACCTTGCCACACTCTGCTGCAGGCTGAGGGGAGAGTGTCCTTCTGCAGCCACCAGCTCTGCTGGAAAGTGGGATTCACACTTCCAAGAAATACTTGGTTTGCTTCCCCCCCCCCCCTTTTTTAACTGTGACTGCTTTACACGAGGACCGGTCTGGGCTGTCTCCCGCCTTGAGTCATCTTTGCTCAAACTTCCTGGACGAGCCTCAAAAAGGGAAGAGCAAGAAAGGGCTGGAGGTGAGGGATAACCCAACCTTCCCCCTTCGGCAGGGCAAACCCTCTGCCGTGGCAGCTCCAGAGCTGGGGTTCTTCCCCCTTCCCAAAGGTGGTGCTTTGGTGAACAGTTGGCTGCAGGTTCACTGCAGAGTCACCCAAGCAGAGAGTGCCCAGTGCAGCAGACAAAGGGTGACACTGGTGACACTCTGGCCACCCTCTCCCCCCCTCTTTTCCCCCCAGGTGTGGAACCACTCAGCTTTTTTTTCCACTGGGCTCTGGCCAGGGAGGGTTTTGCAGCTGGCCTGACCCCTCCTGCTGCTCTCTGCTGTGGTGTGTGTCACCGTGGCTTGCTGAGATGATGTAAGGCAGGCTGGATAAGAGCTGCTGATGGTGATGCACAGAGCATTTGGTGTCTTCAGTGAGTCATGAAGACTAGGACACATCATGTGGTGTCTTTATGAGAGGAGAAATTCAGCTGTTGGCAAAAAAGCCAAGCAAACAAATGATTACATCTGTGTAGCACAGCCCAGTGCTGTTACTGGCATGGAGGCAGGTGCAAGGCCAGGAAAAAATAGCCCAAATTCCTCTTCTTTTCCAATGCAACATAGCCCTGACAAAGTCCCACCAGAGCCTGGGTATTTGTGTTTATTGCTGTGTGCATACTGGAGATCTACTAACACAGACCCTTCTGATCTCTCTGATTTAAACATCAGCAGATCTGGGGAGATGGAAATAAATTGGTTGACTGGGTGGTGGCTTGGATGGAAGGGCTGGACACGTCAGGGCTGGAATTGTCACTGAAATGACAGTGTATTCTGGCCCTTCTCCTGCTTACAGGGGTCTTGATCTCTGCAGGTGTGTGTGAGCTCCGTGCAGGAAATTCTCTGTAGGAACCAGCCTCCAAATTCCCGGCTCCGGGAGGGAGGGTTTTACAGGGAGAGAAGGAACTCACATAATTAAACATTAAGCACCTCTGTGCTATAACTTAGTTATAACTTAGTTACTGAGTGATGGAATTGTTTGAAGGAGAACAGTTCAGGTGACAGTGAGGTCCCAGACAGCAATTTAAAGGTCAGAGCTGATCCCAGGAGAGGGCAGGACTTCCAGCTCTAGAGCCCATAAACGTGAGTAGCAGTGCAATGCCAGGAAGAACAGCAATGTGCAGAGCTGGGTTTAGCAGCGACTGAGAGGAAAGACCCAGTTGTGCCTTCCTGGCACACGGAAAGGTAAATCATCAGGTTTTATAGAAGGTTCATGTTTAATACGTCAGCCACTGTGACCATTTGGTTCTGTCACCCCAGAGAGTGGTTTCTGTGCGTGGGCAGTGCCTGCAAGGCAGGGGAGGCTCCAGAGTTGAATGAGGCAACGGGAGCAAAAAGGTTGGGAAGGTCCCTGTGAGCACTGTGAGTGAGCTGCTGAGGGAAGGTGGTCCATCCCTGTCTCTGCCTCAGAGTTCCCAGTGTTTTCCCTGCTGTTCCCACTCCCGGTTTTCCAGGGCTCTGCCTGCAGAGACACAGAGCAGAGGCAGGGGAAGCCAAGGGACGCTCCAGCACAGTTCCCTCCTCCTGCAGACATCGGTTAGTCCATCCAGCAATTACCAGACTGTGCTTTAAAGCTCTTCGGGGTGTTTGCTCCATCCCTGGCTCTAATGGCCATCGATTCCCCTGTGCAGTGGGGAGGCCAAGTGGAAGTAGAACATCAGGGCAGAGGAAAAGCGATAGTGAAGAGAACGGGAGGAGTGGGGAGGTTAAGGATTTGCCCTGTGTGCTCAGGGAGGGACAGGGTGTGATCACAGCCCCGGCACGGGGAGCTGGTTTATGGCAAAGCCCTGGCTCCAGAGATCTCAGGTGTTTGTGTGCTTTGCCCACTCCGGTGTTCCTTTTATTGGAGTGGGTGTGGGTGTCCTGGGAGTGCAGCAGAGTCCTTAGCATGGGAGGCAGAACAGGCTTGTGCTGTGCCAGGGCTGGGATTCTTTTTTATTCACACTCTTTGGAACACTCAGGGCCTGCTCTGAAAGGAACATTTAAATACCTGTGAATGCACCAATGGTGCAAATTAGGAAAATTCAGTCCCAGGAGGAGCAATGCCCTTTCTCCTCCTCTGGTACTCAGGGTATTATGTTAAGGAGAGGGGAAATCTGTAGCCCAAAATCTTGGGGTCATCCTCCTGACTTTTGGGGTGGTTTGTGTCAGCTGGGACAGCACGGGAGCTGTTCAGACTTCAGGGTGGACACATTTTTAATGGAGCTCTACCCATCTGCCATCACCCTGTTAATGATTAATCAATGTTTTTGAGCTCGGTACTGCCAGTAACACCTTTGCACTCATGGTCAACTCAGGATTTCACGGATGTGGCCTGGGGAATTGGGCTCCAGAGCTCCTCTGGTAGATCTCAGAGCCACTTCTCTGCCTCTGCAGGCAGGCAAGTCCCTGTCAGATTCTATTCCCATTGTTTATTCTCACGTTTTAGTCTCAGCAATGTCTTTTTGACTGATTTGAGCTTCTTGGGAGATGCAGGTCCCGTTCTTATTCCCCTTCCTGCTGAAGTCAGAGAGTTTCCACATGTTGGCTTCAAATTCCCAGTTACAACTGCTTCCCCATCGCACTCCTTTTCCTGGTAATGTTGGTGAAATAAGCTTTTAGCAGGCAAATTAGACAGGGCTGTAAAAGGAAATGTTATTGTTTGCCGCTGAACAACGGAGAAGTTAATGAAAAGGCCACTGATGAGGCTCTGCAGTGGGACAAAGCAGCAGGAGTCCCCTCTCTGGAGCATCCCTGCGTGCCCTGAGCTCACAGATAATCTGGTCAATGGGAGTTGCCACGAGGATATTTCAGAGTAATTTCATACGTATTATCCGTGCCGTAATCTTGGGAGATAGATGGATCAACAATGAGATTGAAATTGAGCAGTAATTTACGGCACTAATTAGGATTTTATTGTGTGTTGTGCACTGCAGGCGCAGCAGATAAACCACATCCCTATCTCTGCTCATTACCCGCCCTGCTAAACAGATGCCGGTTTTAGTGGCTGGACCCTAAAACTTTATCCCTCCTAAATCCTGCAGAAACATCCCATCAGTGCCTCACTGCAGGCACAGAGTGCTGCAAATTCCATCTGGGGGATCCCGCCTGGGACTTCTGGCTTTGCAAACCCACCAGCACAGGGGAAAAATGGGTGGAAATCTGTATGAAACGAGGGAAATTTCCACCTGCAGTGAGAGCCCTGAGGGTGTGAGAGGGAGGAACAGTTTTAGTTTTTGTGTGTAAACCGCAACTGGCTTTTGGAGATGAGACACAATCTGAACAAGCAGCAGAGTTGAGTGAGGTGCTCCCACTTCAAAGCAAAAGCAGCCTCATAGCAGGTATGAATCTTTTGGTTTCTTGATATTTCAGACAATTCTGCAGGAATTAGGAAAAAAAAAAAAAGCCTCTTAACCCACACTTGATGCCTGAGGAACACAGATGGTCAGGGACAATGATTTCCCTGTCCTGTGGGAAGCTTTTCAGGCTCCTTGACTGCCAAGCCCTCCGTGCTCAGGAGCAAACCCCCCATTGCCTGGGAGGTCGAATTTGTTCTAGTATTTGTTCAGCAGAGGTGGGCCTAACCTTTATTTGTTTCTTCATGTGCATCTGTGGCATCAGAGCCAAATATCTCACAGTACCAGAATCATTTCAAACCCCCACCCCCTTCACACAGAGCCAGGAAATAATGGAAGGTGCAAGAACCAACCTTTATTCCTTAATTTATTTAGATTCGGTTAAGAAACAAATTGCTTTCCACGAGTTTGACAATTTCTCAATAAACATTATCCATATAAAAATACAAACAATAACAATAAAATCAAGACATTCAGTGGTCTTTACGATCATGCCCTAGAGCAAAATCAGCTGTTTGATTAAAAAAAAAAACCCAACAAGAACAAAAAACACCCATCCTGCCATTCCAGAAAGCCAGGGAATAAAAGAAAAAAAAAACCAACACAAAAACAGAGAAAACTTTATGTCATCCACTGAAATAAAAAAATTTAGGGGATGCTGGACCAAATGTGGAGTCTAAATTCCCAAGGGCTGGGTCTTTCTGGAGGATGCCCTGCCAGCAGGATCTCCAGCTTGTCCTGGCGAGGGTTTCAACTGGCTGAGACGTGAAATCCTAAACCCAGAATTCCCCTTCCCAGGCTCAGTTCTTCTTCCCCCTTCCTGCAGCTTCTCAGCAGATGTGGCACCCTGAGGAGAGGAGAACCTGTTTCCTCCGCAGGTGTTTCCCTGCTGGGTTTGTGCCTCACAGACCCCCAGGGGATCAGGAAGGTGTTGGTTGATCCCTGCAGTGGCCCTTGTGGCACAGGGGCCGCTCTTGTCCAGGTTATGCTTCTCTGGCTGAAAAGGCAGGACAGAGGGGTCTCTGCCCTGCTCTGGAACATCTCACCTGGCTGAGACTGCTGGCCCTGGGCGAGGGGAGTGAGGGGAGGGTCAGCCTTCATCATTGAATGTGGCAGTGCAGTGAAAATCCCAGCACACAGAACGATTCCCTGAGCACATCAGCTGCCTGCCCTCCCACTCCCGAGGAGGGGAAAGGGCAGCACAGCCCGGGCCATCTTCTCTTCTGGCTTCTAGGAGAGCAGTTTGCCTGTGGCCAGGAGCAGGGGCAGCTGGAGCACGGCCACGAAGAGGGAGCTGCTCTGCACTGTGGGCACGGTGTTGGGGGTGGTGGTTGGTGACGGGGTCGTTTCTGCAGCTGAAAATGGAAGGAAACCCCCCCCCCAGGGTTGATTAGAAGGGGAAAGGAACCAGCTGAGCTACAGACCTGCTCTCAGAGTCTGTGTTTGACTCTGATCTCACAGGAAGCTTGAAAAGGGTTTTAAGTTCAACACTATGACCTGAAAACCCTCTGCCACTCCATGTCCTTGCCTGACCATTGGAAACAGAAGATATTCTCCAGCTGGAGGTACCCTGAGTCCCTCCTTCCCCTCTCCCCAAGCCCCAGAGCAAAAGGGAGGCCCTTGCTTGGTGTGTCCTTCCCCCAGCTCTTGGAACTGCCCAGATGAAGATTATTTACCTTTTCTCAGAGTCACAGTCTTGAACTGGGTGGATTTATCAGTGAAGACGATGTATGCCCTGTGGAGGAGGGAAGAGAGAGGAGAACAAACTCAAGGGAGAGAAGCTGAGTGTCTCATGTCGACCCATGCAGGGATACAATGGAGACTTTAAAAGCAGATGAAGAGACAAGAACTCTGGAGTCATCCTGAGCTCACTTATGTTGCCCTCCAGCCATACTGCATTTTTTGTGGTTGTTTTTTTCCTATTTCTAGCATCTGAAACTGTTTCTTTATCACACTTCGGCTGCTTTCCTGCCCTTCTTTGGATGGGATAGCCTGGTAACAGGGTGGCAATTAACTGTGACCATCTGCTCCTTGTAATTAGAGCCACTCTTGTCAGGAACTCTTGCATTCTTCCTTCCCTCAGATAAGGCCCATCAGCCTAATGGCTCTGGTTTCCTCTGACAAACACTTCCCACTGATGCAACTCCATTAGCGCTCATGGAAATGAGGGCTGTTCAGTGCCCTCATTTCCATAGGGCTGATCTACATCCCGACCGAGGGGAGCGCGTCTTGAAACCGGATCCTGGAGGTCGAAACTTGCCTCTGGGCACTGGCTTTGCCGAGATGTTCCCCTGGCATCCAGAGGGAAACTCTGGAGCAGGCTCAAGAGCTTCGTTCCTGCTCCGGAGGTGGGTTCCTGGCTCTGGGTGCTCCCAGGGGTGCTGTCCTTAAGGGCTGCCTTACCTTATCTGCACAGAGGACACGTTTGTGGCTGGAGATGTCCAGTTGGCGGAGTTCTGGGTGCTGTTCAGCACTGCTGAGTTCACAGAGCTGCAGTTCTCCGTGCTTATCCCCACCCACGTGCCCAGCGACTGGTTCTGTGGGGACAGGGCTTGCAGCACGTACTGCGTGGCATTGCTGTCGGTGCTGTTTTTGTCCTCCTTGATCGCCACTGGGAAGAGAGCAAGTTGGACAAAGTGAGCTGCCTGTTCTGGAAGCCCCCGGGGTCTGGGGGATCCCAGCCTCGAGCGGTGTTTGCTCCCACACTGATCTCTGTGTCACTCTCAGGGTGATAGATGCTCGTGGTGACCCCTGCAAAGAGAGGGGGTTTCACCACAGTCCCCCCCAAAGCACAGGAGGAAGAACCCCCTCATCTGCCCCCTCCCCAGGTAGGAATAGAGTAAGAGGAACTCCTCAGTCACAGGTTCAGCCCCTGCTGCCCTGGGTGAACAAAAACAGGGAACAAAACAAAACACTTCTCCAGGAAAAAAAGCCAACCAACTGCAGGGGGGGCTCCTCGGGTGAGGTCTGAGGGGACCTGTGCCAATTCACACCAGCAGGAAGGGATCAGGGTGTCTCTCCTCCACTTGTTTCCTCAGCATTTTTAGGTTTTGCTGGACCTCAGGGCAAAGGGGGGTTTGTTGGCAGGGAACTATCAGGGTCAGGCTGCCATTTACTCCACCTTGTAGCACAGAAAGCCCTTTCCTGTGATTGATGCTGAACGTTTGTCAGCGTCAAAGTAACCTCTTCCCCTTCGTCTTTGCAGCCATTGCCATCCAGGAGGGCAAGTTGTCGGGGAGAAGGAAAGGGAACAAAACCACAGAACAACTTCCCCCCAAATTCTGCGTTTCCAAGAGTGCTCGGGTCCTCCTGGGCAAGCTGAGGCAAAAAGATGAAGAGAGAAAAAAGCGCCCCGAGGAAGGAAAGAGGGTTTAGGATTGACCCCGCAGGCATGAACACGAAATAGGAACAGAGAGGTAACAATTAGTGCTGTTTATCTGTCTCCTGCCTGCAATAAAAGAAAACAAAACGGAAAAAAGGAGTGTTGGAGCTCACGGGGTTTAAACGCGTCTAAGAACACCACGGGACTCAAGGGAGCAGCGGGTCAGGGGCAGGGGGGACACGTTTGTGTGCAGTGGGAGGTCTCTGAGCTGCAGGAGAGATGCCTTACCTAGGAAGGTTGTGTTTGCCTGGTACACCTCAGGGGTCACTGTCACAGAGAAGTTGCCTTCGGTCGCGTTCCCGAGCTGGGGACACTTTTCTGCCTGTGCCTGTGCTGGGGCAACCAGCGTGCCCAGGAACAGGAGCTGCGCCAGGAGGAGGAGAGATGCCATGGTCCACCTCGACGTCTCTGCTTCCCACACCTGCACCTGGGAGCTGAGGAAGCCTCAGGGCTCCCCAGCCTATTTATACCCGGGTTTTGATGAGGTCAATGCAAATGCTTCCTCCTCCCCATCCAGCTCGAGGCACACACCCCAGTGGGAGATTTCACCGACACAGATCACTTCCTTCTACCTGAAATCCTGGGGGGGAGCTGGTGGAAAGAAAGGGGTGGCCAGCTGGGAAGGGTTCAAATGGGCAGTGGGCACATCCCTGAGGATGGAAATCAAGTGTGTATCCCTTGAGCTGCCTTTGCATGGTGAACACTGGGGTGTGCCTGCAGGTTCATAGTCCTGGAACCTCTTGCAGAAGCTCACATTCTGGAGATGTGGAGGAGCACCCAGCCCTGTTCCCAGCTCTGCTCCAGGCTTTCTTTGAAGGCCAAACAGTTCCAGAAGGTGTGGGAAACCCAGGCAGGGCACATCCTTGTAGAAGTGTTCAGTTATAGCTTCTGCTCGTGCCTGGAGAAAGCTGGATTGTGAAGGGCCAAGAGGATGGTCCCTCATGACCCCCTTCCACAGCCCTTCACTGATGAACACCACATTTTCTTGTGACAGATCCCGTGGGTGTTTCTCCTCAAGTCACTTTGGCTCTACCCCTCAAACAATACGTGGAAAAAGAAAAAAAAAACGTTTCTCTTTTCTCTCCTTCCTCTTGCCTGAATTTCCCCGTTCCCCCCACCCCCCAGTGGCTGATTTTGAGGCTGATTGTGCAAGTGCTCCCTGGGCTGTTGGGGCAGAACTCTGGGGGCACTGGAACACCGGGAGCACTTCCCCGTTCCTGAAGGCAGGAGGGGCTTGTCCCACTCACCTTCCACCCCCTTGGGAAGGGAACAGGGACAGCGCAGAGCGAAACCAGGCAGTGTGACACCCAGTAATTACAGGGGATGGCCCTGAATTGGTTTCCCTGAAACAGGGATCACCCCAGAGCCTGTTCCCAGCGGTAATTGTGCTGAGGGCTGTCACCTCCAGCAGTGAAAACCGAGTGCACAGGCACTGCAGAGGAGCTGCAGCCCCAGAAAGGAGAAGGGAAAGGTCTTCCCTCCCCCCTTACACTTGCAGGTCACAGAATCGCAGGGTCAGTTCAGTCCAACCACCAACCCAGCACCGCCACAACCACCCCTACACCACGTCCCCAAGTGCCACGTCCAGCCAGTGACTCCACCACCTCCCTGGGCAGCTCTTCCCAATGTTCTGACCGCTCTTGTCGGTGAAAAATTGCTTCCTACAATCTCCCCTGGGCCTGCCCTGGCGAGGGGGGTGTATCACTGGGGCCACACAGGAACCCCTGGAGGCATTTTTGGTGCCCTCACGCTGCAGTTTTGCTGAGCCCACCCCATCCACCTCCTCCCTGGCTCTGCTGAGTCACCGGTGCTGGCTGAGAGGGAGGGCTGGGCTTCCCTCCCTGTGCTCACCTTCCCTCGGTCCAGCCCCAAAGCAGCTCACCCAGGCGGGTTTCAGCAGCCTGAAGGTTTAGGTGTGTTAAACGCCTCAAATAAAAGTTGACCACAAGTGGGAAAAAAAAGGGTAAGAAGTGCAAGAAGAGGAATGAGTGAGTTCAGGGCAGGCAGAGTGGGAGGAGAGCAGCAAAGAGGCCAGGGAAAGAGAGGATGTGTTGGAAGAGCTGGCAAACTTGACCTGAATGCAGAGAGGGTGGAGAAAATGAGAAAGGGAGATTTTCTGACTTGCCAAGTTCACAGAATGAAATGCTCCTGCAGAGCCTCATTTCCTTGTGGTTCTGCCCTTGCCTTCTGCCCCACTGGGAGCTTCCCTGGGCAGTGTCTGCGGCTCCTTTGATGGCCACTATCAGCTCAGGGCTCTGCACACCCCTCTCCAAGTGCAGGGGAGCAGGAGAGGGTTCCTCAGAGGGACCTCTGGAAACAGGGAACGCTGTTCCCCACCTGTTGAACAACCCCTTCTGGATGCTCCATAAGGATCACGGAAAGTAAGTCAGCAGTCTGAGAGCAAACTGGAGCTGGAGGCAGGAGGGTTTTGCAAGCACAGCCTCCCTGGTGACGCTGCTTGCCCTGGGCAGTTTCACACAAAGGCTCCTTGCACAAGCCCTGTGCCATCCTTTGGGTGGTGGTGGGGGGGTGACTCAAAGGCACGTCACTGGGACAGGGTTGGAAACTGGACGTGTTGGACTCCCGGGGGGAATTCGGTCTGGGAAAGAGAAGGCAGGATGGGACCGTGTCACAAATACAACAGAAACTTACCCAGGGCCAAAGAGGTCCCTGTAGGGGATGGTGAAGTGACAGTGTTGGTTACAGGAGCCTTTCAGGTTTGCTCCCCATTGGATCGTGGAGAGACTGAACTTCTGTGGGAAAGTGGGAGATGGGGAGATCCAGCCAGAAAACTGTCAAAAGGAGGGGCCTGTGAAGCAATAAAATTAATATTTTTATCCCCAAAGGCGACTTCCCGGTCTTTAATTTAGCCCATGTAACGAAGCAAATCAAAGGGGTGTGAGGACTGTGGAGGAAGGGCAGGAAGCAGAAACTACTGTGGGACACCCACTTGTGTTACAGGGGGGTTTGAGTCACAGGGCTCACAAGGAGCCTGAGCTCCCAGAGTGCCCAGAGCACTTGGAGAGAGCAGCCAGATGGGTGGAGCAGAAGCTGCCAGGGCTGACACTGCTCAAAGCACCCAAAAAAACCCCAAGGAGCTGCAGGACCCCGGTGGTGCCAACAGGAGCCCAGCATACCTTGTGTCTCCCCTGGCTGGAAGAGGATCAGAGCCAGGGAGATGAATTCAGGATCTGGCCTCGGCTGGGCTGGCAGCTCCAAAGTCTGGTTGGCAGGTGCCAAAATAAATAAAGCCTCTGGGTAACGAGGGGGCTCCCCGGGCACAGCGCTGATCTGCTGCTCCCCAGGCACCCGGGGATGCTTTGGAAAGGCTGCAGGGGTGTTTTCCTGGCTCCCACCCACACTCCCAGTGTTACGGCAGATGGGATGACTCGGGCGTTTATTCTCTTTTGGCAAGCAGACAGCAGTTATCTCCCTGTCTGCCTCTCCTTGCTTAGCACAAGTGTGTGGTTCCCTCCCTGCCGTGTCTTCTGGGGAATCTGTGAAATGAATGAGTTAAACGAGCGTTCCTGATGGCGGGTGGAGGAGTGGAGCCCCCAGGAAAACAGCAGCGCTTGGGATCCCGGGGCTCTGCTTCAGGAATGGAAGTGAAATCCTCCAGCATGTTGGCTGAGAGTGAATGTTCCGGGGAAACCCAGGAAAAACCAAACCTCCTCCCACCTGCACCCCGCCAGGAGGGGATGGAGAAGGAGGGAGCGTCTTTTTGGCAAAATGCAGCAGTCACAGGGAATAAACAGTTGCACAAAACCACCTGTTTCGGAGCAGGGAAGTGGGAGCTGGAAATATGAATGACGGGCAAACTGGAAAGGTGAATCCCAGGCAGGCTGGCTCAGGCTCTCCCTGGCACTGTGGCTCCAGCAGGCAAAGCCCTCTGGGTCGAGCAGAGGTGAAGGCAGGGCCAGGGCTGAGGAAAGCAGGGACACAGAGTTCTCTGTGTCCCCTTTCCTGGTGCTGGATGGGACAGTCTGGTCTGTGCCGCACTCACCCTGCACACCAGGCCATCCTCTCCACTGGCTGCTGGCCCTCCGTGGCACCACGTGGACTCTGCCCAGCCCAGGGCAAGGAGTGTTTGCCCTGAGCTGCTCTTGCAGGGGTTCGTTGGATTATTTGCTTTGGGTGCAGAACACGGGGCAGTTGAGATTTTACTGGCCTGTTTCGCAAATAGTGTGGTTTTTTTAGATGTAGGATGAAGGTGTTTTACGGCTTGAACTGCTGAGCTGGCTCGGAGAGATCCCTTGTCCTGCTCCTGGTGTGGGATGGGCTCTGTCCCAGGGCTTGGGAGCTCCCAGTGCCAGAGCAGCTTCCAGAGGGCCCTGCCACACCATTCCCTGCCTCCAGACAGCACAGGGGAGAAGAACAGAGAGGGCAGGGAGCGGAGCAGGCTCACTTGTGGCTCACTGGGGCTGCAGATGAGGTGAGGAATTCGTTCTGCAGCACAGGCAGCTGGGAGGCTGCCAGTCCCCACCCGTGTGCAGGGAAACACCTCAGCCCTGGGTCTGTGCCAGCCAGGCTCTGGCATGGCATGGGATTTCCCACACACAGCAGAAGGAATCTTCAGCTTGAAGGGCTTTACCCCAGTCTGTCAGCCCTGGAGGGGTTTTTTATCCAGGCTTGAGTAAGGAAAGGTGGATTGTTCCCTGCAGGGACGAGGTCCTAAAAGCCCCCTCGTAATTCACCTCGGAGAGTTGCAGGGAGAGGGAGGGCAGGGCGGCGAGGGAGGACTCTGGTTTGAAGGGCAAACATTTTGCAAAAAGGCACTTCCCCAACGTGAGCAGCTTAACGAGGGGGTTTTCCTGCCCGGCCTCCGCCGCTGCTTTGAACTGTCTCAGGTCAGCTCCGAGAGCCATTGTCCCCTCCTGCCGTGGGTTTTACAGCTGCAGCTTCCCATCACACCGACCCTGGGGCACCTGCTCAGCTCCCCCTGCCCCTGCCCTGACCCCACGAGGCGCCTCCTGTGGGAGGTGATGCCGCAGGCTGGGACTGGAGACCCCAAGAGACCAAACAGTGCCCCGAGCGACAACCCCGCGGTGCTGGGAGGTGCCGAAGGGCAAATGGAACCTCTGGAGCAGCAGGTCCGTCCCATCCTCATGCAAATGGACGCTGTTTGCTCACGCAAAGCTGCCAAGGCAGCGAGGGGAGGCAGCCCGGGGGCAGGGGCTGTCCTGGCAGAGGGCACTGCGCGTCCCCGGAGCGGGCACGGGCACCGGCACCGGGGCGCAAACCCTTGCGACGCCTCGGGGAACAGATTTCCCCGGGTGGGGCTGGAGCCCTGCCCACCCGGAGCACGCTGCCCCACGGTTTGTTTGCCCCCCCGTGTTTGCACGGGGCTGTTGTCACGCCAGGCGCGGGGACAGCCCTGTCGGCAGGACGGGGGTGGCTCTGCCTCGGTGCCACCGGCACGGGCGGCTGCCAGGGGACAGCAGGGAGCCCCGGGGACAGGGGTGTGGGACAGGAGGGAGCAGCAGCCCCCGGGAAAAGGGTTCCGGGTGATGCCAGGCTGCCCAGGAGATGGCAGCAGCTTCGCAGGGCGTGCCAGGGTTTGCTGTCCTGGTTCTGGGAGGTGCTGGCACCACCCCAGCTCAGCCCAGCACTGCTGGGAATCCGGGCTGCCCTGTCCTGCACCCACCCACCAGGTGGATGCTGACCCTAAGAAACTATCCTCCTTTCCACGGTGGCTGCGTGGGAACCCACACAATCTGCCCCCCCCAGAGCTGAGTCTCCGATGCAGCTCAGAGAGGGAATCCGAGTGGCCAGCAGTGACCTCTGGTGAGAGCTGCCAGGATTAACCACCCGGCAGCTTCCCGGGATCGCTCTCCAGCCCGGGAGACGTGGCTGGATGGAGAGCCTGCTTAGCGGGAGAGAAAGTTAACCAGCTGCAGCAGCAAGCACTGATCCCTCTGGTATCCCCTTGATCTGCCTTAGGAAGAGCCCCTGCCTTCCCTTCCAGCAGGCAGCGAGATCTCAGGGCAGGAACTGTGCTCCCAAACACCGGCCCCGACCCTGAGCCCACCCACCCTGAGCCCCTCGTGGGCACAGAAATGTCCAGAGCCTGGCAGGTTTTCCTGCCTTGTGCCATCTCCTGGCAGCCCCCCGATGGGGCAGATGGGACGTGGCAAAAGGGAGCAGCGCCCGGAGGAATTTCCCGGTGCTGCCAACGCCGCTGCCAAAGCCAAGGTGGGCACTGAGCAGCTCTCTTGGCTTCAGATCAGCTCCAGTCAGTACGTGGGGTCCTGGAGGAGGTTTCTGCAGCTCCAATCCAGGAAGGTGTTTCCAGCTCTCTGGTGAGACACTTTATTTACCACTGCTGTGTCCTCTTAGACATTTGTCCTCCTGAACTTGATCAACAGGAAGGTGACTTACAGTGAGGGAGGGAGGAGGTGTCCAATCAGTGGTGCATGTTTAATCATCCCTTTCTAATGGTATTTGGGGATTTCCCATTTAATCAGTAATTAATGTGCCTGGCAATTAATTCTGCAGGACTCCTGGTGCCCTGAGCACTGCGGGGTGGATTCTGCGCGGCCTTTACTTTGGGGAAATTCGGAGAAGTAATAAAGTTGCTGTAAAGAATTGCAAAAGATATCAGTTTAGTTCCTATTTCCCCTGATTAGCATGAATCACTTTTTTTTTTTTTTCAAACCAGGACATGTGCATTTCACTTTTTGGACAAGGACGAGGGCCAAGCGCTGCAGAGAAACGAAGAAAAAGAGAAAACTCAAGAAGAGTGGATTTTGCCTTGCATCTCTCTGCCATGAGACTCCCACACCCTCAGGGCACTTCAACAGGAGATTTCCCCTCTATTTCCCCCCATCCGAGCCCCTGGAAATCATGCAGTGTGTGGCCTGTGCTTGAGACTGACCATGCTCTGACCTTGAACTGAGCTTGGCCCGTTCCTGGACAGCCACTAATGAATAAGCTGAGCTGCAGTTGGAGCTCCAGGAGCCTTTAATAGTAAGTAGGTTAACAGGCACTGAGGAAAGGGCCTGTGGAAGAGGAAGAGAGGGCTGTGTGGTGTCTGCAGAGAGAAGTGCAGACGTGCAGCGAAACACTGCAGAGCTCGGCTGGTTTGTTCATGCTCACAGAAATGAACCTCCCCGGTCTCAGAGCACCTTGACCTGATGGTTTGGGTTTATGCCTGGCAACTCTGCACTGGCTGGGGAGAGGGGGGGAAAAAAAGAGAGGAGGGAAAGCATTAAAAATGCTTGAGTTGAGCTGGAGCTCCAGCACTGCCTTGGCTCAGCGCCGGCTTCAAACACGGCAGCAGAACCTCTCGTGTTGAGCCCCAGAGGAGTCCCTAATTAGTGGAGAAACTGCAGAGCTCTGAACTTGTTTGGGGATGCTTTAGCGCAGTGGCCCCCTGAGGTTCATTAAACAAATGAAGGCAGAGCAGTCAAATAGCTGGGATCCTCAAAGTGACAGGGACCTCGGTCCCAGGGACTGGCACTGCGAGCGGAACGTTTGCTGAGATGGGTGGAATTGCTCACCCTGGCACACACACAGGGAACGGGAAGGGGGAAGCCACGGGCAGAACAGACCTCCTGGGGAATCTGCCCGAAGGGAAGAGGCATCAGCACTTGCAGCCTCACCTGCACCCTCTGCCAGGGGGTTTGGATGTCCCCGGTGCCACGTGGGGCCTGTGGGAGACAGGGAAGAGCCAAGTCAGTGGAGTGAGGGGCTACAGGGGGATCTTCCAGCAGGACACCAGTGGCACTGGAGCAGACTGGGCTGGGTGGGTGTGTGGGAAGCAGAAGGACGGCGCTGTGGGACTGCTCAGAGGGAGCTCCAAGACTCAGTGGGAAAGCTCAGGCTGCTCCCACCACTGGCCCTGAGCAAACCCCCTGCCCAGGCCCCAGTTCTTTGGTTTGTAACAAATGCCCATCCGCACACAGCCTGCGCAGGGGAGGCTGTGGCATTTCTGAGGCAGGAGGTTTGCAGGGTGCAGCATGAAATGTTACCCAAATACCTCCAGTGCCTCCGAGGCACAGCTGCTCTTTCAGTCCCCGGCCCTCCCATGAGCTGGGGCTTCCACCAGTGGGGATTAAGGATCATTTAGATGGAGTTGAGAACTCTGTTAGGATGGGGAGGAGCAGGGGGAGAGAAGAAGGAAGAGCTCAGAGACTTGCCCTGGCCCCTTTCCTGTGCTTTCCCAGGCACAGCGGGATCACTTTGCTCCAGCTGAGCAGCTCTGGCCGCTCAGAGCCTGCTGCCCGTGGGTAAGATTTACCAGCTCCTCTGGAAGCATCCAGGAATGACAAACTAATGGATGGTGCTATTTGGAGAGCGTGGGTGGGCACCAGTGCTCCATTTATCAACGCTGAAGAGGGACCAGGGTTGTTTATATACCAAGGATTATATTAATGTGACACGAAGGGCTCTAGTTAAGCTCTCACAGCCTGGCTGTGCAGTGTGCAGGTGCTGGCTCCTGTTCCCTGGGAGGCATTTCTGACTTGCTGTCATGTCCTAGAGGAAAGGGGAGTTTGCCTTGTCCTGGCTTTTCTTTCCTGATTGCTTTGACCTGGGGGTTTGCAGTTAGAGCAGCTCTTTCTTACCAGACATGCTTATTTAAACTTCAGCTCTTGCCATTTCTTTGTGATCATTACTGAGCTGCTGTGAGCTGCAAGCTCATTCCTCGGGAGTTTTGTCGAATGCCTTGTGACTTTTTGCTCTGATCTTGGAGGCAGTTTGTCCCTCCCTCCTGGCCTGCCCTCCCCTGGCACTTGTTCTGACCCTTTTCTGAGGATACAGGGGGTGGGTTGGTTGGTTGTGGGAGTTTCCCACCCCATGGGCTCCCAGTGAAGGCAGGGCCCGGTGGGAGCCCTCGGACAAAACCCCAGTTTACTGTGCCTTGCTGCTTCTGTGCCGCCCTAGGAAAGGCCACTGCGAGATTCCTGCTGGAGGATTTAGGGAGGAAGGCTTTGCTTCCCTCAGAGGGCACTGATTTGTCCAGATGAGACTCCTGCAGAGCCAGGGACACCCAGCTGAGACAGTGCAAACCAAGGTGTCATCCTGCATGAATCACTCTCATTTTCTTACTCCAACTATACAGTGCTTAAATCCCTGGCAGTCCTTTAATTTTTATAGACTCTGTGGGCTGTTTTTTTTCTTTTTCCCCCAATGAAATCCTCCCACTGCAAGAACCAGGATCATTTATATGAATTACACAGTGATTTAGTCAATAACCTTCCCCGAGCGGCGTGAATCCCACGGTGTCCACGGAACGTATTATTTAAAGGCTGCATGAATCATGCAGGACATGTAGTTGTTGTGCCTTTCTTGACAGTGTTTTCATTTTCAAGGCTCTCATTTTGCCGGTTCATCCCACTGCTCCTGCCCAGCTGCTGTCCCTGTGCTGTGCAGAGGATTTCCTACCCCTGCAGCCCATCCTGGACTATCTAAGCTCCCCAGGACCTGGCCTGAGTGGGAGGTAACTCCTGGTATTTGCATCCCCACAGAACAGCCTGGCTCAGCTCCTGTTCTTTAGAACAGCTTCATGAGGAACTGTTTGGGGGATTTTTTAAAAATTTTTTTTTTTTCCCCAGCTAAATACATTATAAAAGCATTCCTGTTTGCCACCTTTCCTCTTGCTCTCCCAGTGGGAGAAGGAGGTGGGAACACGTGCCCACAAATAAATCACGAGAGCTGCTCCCAGAGCCATCCCATGTCAGCACTTGTGTGCTGGAGGCACCACCTCGCTCTGAAGATGCTCTGAACCAAACAAAGGTTTTAACAGTGTTAATTAGTTAATGGTTTTAAAGAGCCCTGGAAAGGCAAAGACGCCTGTAAATGATAATTATTGTTGTTGTTGCTGTTGTTATCAGCAGCGGAGCTCGTGTAATTGGTGGTTAAGCTCCCCCAGGCACAGACTAATCCAGAGGCACAGCCCTGCTGCTCCCACCCAGCGGTAGAACCGGGATTGGCTCGGGGAAGCAGTGGGAAGGCTGGAACACGGGGCTGACAACACACCGATGCTCTGTTAGGTCCCTTGGGTGTACCTGAGGCCACACCTCGCGCTCCTCTGTGCCATTCCTTCGGGAATGTCAGCTTTACTGTTAAGAGACCTCCTTTTATGTCACAGATCAAGAAAGGCACAAGTTTGGTTTATTTTTTAATTCATGGACAAACCCATCAGAGGAGAAATTCCAAGCCCTGGAGACCTTGGAGTGTCAGTGGATGAGTGGAAGAGGATTCAAATCCGATAACAAACAGCTTGAGCAGTGACAAGGCCAGGAGCAAACCTGCCCTGTGCAGGAGCCCAGAGAACACTTGGACTGTCCAAACCCTCCCTCCTGGCTCGGATGCCCCCGTGCCTGCTAACACAGCCTGTTGCCTGCGCTGCTGGGAACGATCATTTGGCATTTGGCACTGAAATAAATGACATCATTTAAAGCCCAGTCCATGGCTGGGAGTGCTGGCCCTGCCCAGCCTGCAGCCCCTTCCATCTGCAGCTTTGCAGCACTGCCTGAGCGAGAGCCTGAGGGAGGGAGTGCTGGCAGGAGCCTGTTTTATCAGAGACCTCCTACTTGGTCCCGTCTCAACAAGCTTTTTTTTGTTGCTCCTTGGCATCCAGTTCTTCCTTATCAGGTCACGAAGGGATAATGGGAATGGGGAACAAGCCTTGGCTGTGCTGTGTGCCGTGGAATCCTGCCAGGGTGTCACTGGCAGGTGAACGCACATTTACCCCGTGCCCAGGTAAGGCAGGATGCTGATGAATGTTTTCATCACCCCTGCCAAACATACCTCTCTTTGTCCTGAAGACAAAGCCCAACATCCCTCCCGCAGCCAAGTCTCCTCTGTGGTGAGTTCAGGCTTGTGAGCTCAGGGAGGCCTGTGCTTGAAACCGCCAGGGAGGAGCCAGGAGCATTTGGGGGTTGGAATCTGATGATCTTTGGAGTTCTTTCCACCAGCATCAGAGAGCTAATGAGGTTGGAAAAGACCTCCCAGACCAAGCTGTGCCCGATCCCCACCTTGTCACCCAGCCCAGAGCACTGAGTGCCACATCCAGTGATTTCTTGAACAACCAACCCAAGCCATTCTATGATTTTTTTTAGCCCCAATTGGCTTTTGTTGTTGTTGTTGTTTGTTGGTAAATGTCAATTTGGTGTGCTAGAGCCTTTCCCTGTGAATGTATTCCAGCAGATCCTGTGATAACTTCCACGGAGAGGGTTTTTGAAGCTGCCTGTAGGAAACAAGCAGAGGGTTTGTGGGGCTCTGTGCCATGTGTGATGTGCTCCTGACACCCTTTGCAGAGGAATCACAACGTACCAGCCACAAATCTGCCCTGCACTGAGTTTGTTCGAGTTCATAAATTATGCTGGGGAATAAATAGATCCTAAATTACACCCTGGCCTGGCCAGGACTTTTATCTTGCCTGTCAGGACTGTGTAATATTAATTATAGCCTGTTTCAGATGCCCTCAGGGAGAGCTGGCACATGGCTGCAGCACTCATCTGTGACTCTCCCAGCTCCTACTGGAGGGTTTTTTTTCCTCATTTAATCAATGCCCAATAAATCTGTAATCTCTGGAATCTGGACATCTGTGTTTGATGTACCCAGGGAGCCACCTGATTCAATTCCAGTTTATGCTGGCACTGGACACTTGGATTCCTGCTTTTGAGGCATCAGAGTAGTGGGGAAATATCCCCTTTGGTGAAGCTCAGGAAGAGGATTTGGGGATTAAAGCAGCACAAAACTTCTCCAGAGTGTTGCAGGGGTGTTTTGCTGCCCACTGGGAGGTGCTCCAAGGAAAAGCTGCTGTCCAGCTGAGCCCTTCCTGGGACATGTCCATCCCTCTGGCTCGGTGGGGTGGGATTTTGCAGGCACCACGTGTAGGGCATTGGGGCTGAGCCGTTCCAGCCCTGGGGCTGGGCTGGGCTGGGTTTGCTCTTCCTTTGCTGAGCCCTGTCCGTGCACAGCTCCGTGGGGTGGTTAAGCAGGAGCTGCTCCAGGTTAATCCCTTTGAGGTGACTCCCTCACAGTCAGCTTGGCACACGCTCCTCTGTCACGCCCTCTGCCAAGAAACCGTGCACTTAAACCCAGTTTAAACCCAGGGGGTGAGCAGACAGTGCTCAGAATTTCTGCCCTGGATCTCCCCCACCCCGGGCTGGGCAGTGAACAGAGAACATTTAGTGACGGATGCAAAAGCAGGCTCTGTGTGGTGCTGCTGCCAGACTTGGTGTCTGAAGGACTCCCCTGTGCTGGAGGGCACCTCCAGACCCTCGTCTCTAACAGTTCCTGACGGCTGATAGAGTGACAGATGGATTTCCTGCTCCTTGGGAACACTTTATCAACCCTGGCCGCGGTGATCGTCGCTTAGGGCCATGAACCAGGGCAGTTTATCTGCACTAACTCACTCCCCAACCTCTTAATCTCCAGAAATGCCTGTTGTGGATGAAATGGATTAACAGGCCGTGGTTTTCATTTCAGATGAACAGGAGATAAATTGTTATGCCGAGGAATGAGATTTGCTGTTTGTACACGGTCGTCAGGACGGTTTATTCTTCCTGTGGACCATTTCCCCCCACTGAACATTATCTGCACCGGAAAGAGCAGATTTCATTATTTTATGGGTTGAAGAATCTGATTTGTTTGCTCTGCGCTGATTTCAGCGAACCCCGTTTAATAAACGCTAATTGTTCTTAATGCCCCAAATTAATTACAGCCATTTCCACTGCCCCTCTGTGTCCTCATTGCCAGGGGATCACCATGGCAACCTGGTTCCATCCACATCCACGGCTTCCCACCCAGCTGTGGTGTGGGTTGGGAAGGGACCGCTGGAGGTCCCCAAATCCACCCTCCCTGCCCAGCAGGGTCACTCGGGATTTGCGTCCCGCTGGCTTTGGGATATCTGCTCTCTGGGCAGCCTGTCCCAGTGCTCGGTCACCCTCTCAGGAGAGAGTTCTTCCCCACGCTCTCTTGGAACTTCCCTGGCCGATGCCCGAAGGTCTCTCCCCACCCGAACGCTGCTCCCCTGGTTTCTCCCCACCCGAACGGTGCTCCCCTGGTTTCTCCTCACCCGCAGCCCCGTTCCGGGGGCTCCGGGGCTTCCCCTCGGTGCCAGCAGATGGCAATCCCTGACCAGGCTCCGCTCGGTCTCCTCCGGAGCATCCCCCTTCCCTGCCTGCACAGATGTGCAGCTCCCGAGGGTCCAGAGGTGCTCCTGGAAGCGCCGCTGGGAATCCACCCACTGCCCAGATCCAGCGCCTGGAGCTTCCAGCAGCTCCCGAGAAAAGGATTTGGTGCGTCCCGAGGAGCGAGAAGGAGCCCGGACAGAGGGGGCTCTGACAGAGGCATGGGATGGTTTTTTGGGGGGAGGCTGCCAAAATCCTCCCCCTCCTACTCGCCCTCCTCCTCCTGCTCCAAGGAGGGGGATGCACAGGTTCCCTGCCATGCATAATTCACGGCTCTGCTGCACCGACTCGAAGTCAGATGGCTTTGAAACATTAATTTGAAGGGAAGAAATGCTGGCGTTATTTTCTTTGCTCTTCTCACATGCCTTGGGCAGGAGCCTTAAAGGGACAGAGCTGAGCTGAATGAATAAACTGGGAGGGAAGGCAGACAAGGTGCCGGGTTGTCTGCAGAGGTTTGAGGGGACTTTGCCCACAGAATTCACCACTGGGGAGAGGAACAGCCCCGGTACAGGCAGCCAAGAGAGAGAGCATTGCCAGCAGGATGGGGGATGTGCTAATCTGGGAGCACTGCTCCAGTTTCTTGCTCTGACACAGCCTGTGTGTCCCTCTCCTGACTGCAGTGCTAAGAGCTCCTTGGGAACAGTGGTGCTTTCGGAGTGGGCATTTTTTGGGTGGGACCCACAGCAGTGATCAACCCACACCTCTCCTTCCACTGTCCCTCACCTCCCCTCCCCAGCGCCAGCGGGCTCCTCACCGCCCTGGCTGGGGGAGCACACTCTGCTCGTCCCCCTCACCATGTGGTGTGTTCCTTCATGGGCCACTGGCTCTGATCCTCAGCGCCGGCGTTGCTGGGAAGACTAAATGAAAACACAGGGCAACAAATCAAGGAGCTGCTGCTCCAGTGGCTGCTGATGAACTCCCCGCAGCCGAGCGTGAATCTGCCGGTGGCTGCCACGCTCAGGCATTTTCCCAGGGCCTCTGTTGCAAGAGGTACGAAGTCCCAAGCCCTGCCCCAAGCCTGTTTTTGTCTCTGAAAATCTTCCTTGAAGCAGAAGACTTCCTTCTGCTGCCAGGCCCCGGATTGCTGGCACACAGGTGGGTCTGGGAGCCCCCAAATCCACCACGCCTGGGAGTTTTGGGGGAGCCCTGAGGCTGTTCCAGTGGCACCCAGGACACCCCAAATTCTGCAGGGTTGTGCTGGTGGTGTGTGCTGTGCTCAGCAGGAGCTGCACGTTGCTCGGGGTCGCCCTGCAGGTGCAAAGAGGAGCAGCACTAAGTGCTTTTTTGAGCAGCACTGGTACAGACAGGAACATGGCCCAGAAATCCAATTGGAGCCAATGTTTCCTGTTTTCTTGGCTTCACAAGAGAGATAAATTCCAGCAGGAGCATTCTGAGTTCTGGTTTAGCTGGGTTTATGTGCTCTCCATCACGGAGAGGGAGCCTTCACTGCAGAGCCCACACCAGCAACTCTTTTCCTGCCATGAAATCCAGTATATTTTTAAATTGACTTAAAAGCAATTGAACTCTTTTATGCCTCGAAAACAGTCATGAATTTTACAGTAACTGAAACCTTTCTTGTCTTGTTACATTAAAAAACACTTTCCAGAGGCTGTGTGAGCTGTAGATCAACAATTCCCGGTGCCATTATAATTTGAGAGGGAGCAGATATTGTATAATTACAGATACCTTGGATAATTTCCTCCTGACGAGAATCCCCCAAAGGCTTGTCCGGGTTTGGGCGACCCCGGGAGGGGATTTTTCTTTTGCCAAATTTCTCTTCTCAAACATTCCAAGTGGCACTTTCTGTCTTGGTTCATCTGTTTGCAGGACTGTGGGTGTCAGTGCCACAGACTCCCGTTCCACACCTTTTCCTCTCTGTCCCTGTTTGGGATGGCCCCTGTCACCAATGCACGTGCTCTGGTGATGTCAGCCCCCCTTCATTACAGGCTCCTCCAGCAGCAGGCTCTGAGCTTGATTATGCACATTTCTTGTGCAATTAAAACAGCAAAGTGCATCAGCATTTGCATTAAAAATATCCTGCCCATTAAAACACTTGCAATTTCCTCCACAATCCACAGCTTTGAAAAGCCCTTTTTTTTTTTTTTTTTATCCTCTCAGACCAGTTAAAAGACAGCATTTTGTGTCTTGGAGCCCGAGAAGGAAATTGTTACTCTTAAGAGCCTTATTGCTTATTAATGGAGGTAATTAAATGGCTCTAAGCTGAGGCCAGCGTGCAGTAAGGCTGCCTGCACATATTCCCCGCTCTGAATGCTGCACTCAAATTAATAAAAGTATTGATGTAGACAATGGCTGATGTCTGGGAATTGCTCTTGAGGCTGTAATGAAGACAGTTGCCTCCTCTGAGCTCCCTCTCACTACAACACAGCCAAAAATAGCCCAGGTCGACACTTGCAGTGGAGCAGCTGTTGAGCAACAGCATCAGAAGCCAGAGGAACACCCAGAATAGACTGAAGGGGTGGAGGATCCAGCTCCTGATGGAGCCAGGGGAAAGCAAAGAGCTCCTTCAGTGAAGGGTGTCCTGTAGTGGGGATGGAAAACAGGAGCAAAGCAGCAGAGTGGGGGGTTCCCTCCTGGCCCTGCTGAACCCGGATGAATCCCAGTTCTCCAGAGCTCTGGAGAGCAGGAAAGCCTCAGAAACAGGAATGGGAGAGTTTGCTTCAGTGATGTCTCTGTGTGAATGACAGGAATTTGAGGCATAAATAGCACACCAGAGCCGTGTTTGAGAGAAACCTCCGGGGTTTTCAGCTTGTTCTTAGAGAAAACAGCTCGGTGTTCGCAGCCCAGGCTGCCTCCCCCTCCAGAGCTGGGCACGGAGGGGTGACAGAGATCAAACATCAGTCAGTAAAAGCTAAACTGGCACAAACCCCTGACTGCTCAACCTCTGCTTAATCCCATGTGCTGGTGTATTGTTATTTAACTCTCAGTTATTGCTATTTAACTCTCAGTTATTGTTATTTAACTCTTAGCCAGTGCCAGGGCAGAAGGGCCCAGCCTGGGGTTTAACCTGCCAAACACGACCGTGACTCAGAGCGTGTTTTGTTTAACCTGTGTTAATCCCACCGAGGTTGCAAAGGTCCTGAGATCTGGGGGCGAAGATAAAGCAGGACCAAGTGAGCAATTTGGTTTTCTGAATAGCATGAGCTCTGCTCTGCTGAGCATTTGGAACCCTCTGCTCCAAATGGTGCAAAACACAGGCAGGAACTTGGTTGTAAAACGTGGGCAGGTGTATCCACAAAGTCCTTTGGCTTTCTGGGGCCAAGCTTTGGGTTCTGTGCATTGAATATGCTCCAGGTGACCTGAGCAATGGGCCCAGCAATGAGGAATCCCTGATCTGAGCCTGCGCAGCTTCACCTGCTGGGGTTTGCTGCCCACCAGACACAAAAATAGACACAAAACGCCATTGAGGCTGATGGAAGATGAGTAAGTGCGTGGGAAAGACGTGAGCTGAGTGTTTAGAGAGTGTTTCCACGAGGTTAAACCCCTGTAAGAGCTTCTGAAGGGAAGAGAAACTGCTGTTGATAAAAAGAGAGAATTAGCCAAGTGCTCCAGGAATCTCAAATAAAACTCATGAGGCAATTATTTGTCTTCCCCCAACAACCTGATTAATCGGTTTTTCTCGTGTTGTGTTTACCTGTTGGTGGAACCTGTCACTGGATTTACTTTATTGCCTTTTATTCCCCAGTAATCAGCAATGGAAACCAACCATCAGGAACCTGCACAGTATCCTGCTAATGTGATGAAGTGAGGAGCTCTAAGAAATCACATTTTTGGCAGTGTTAGACAGCTCTCAGTGACAGCTTGTTTCCAGGAGGTATTACAGGCAGGCCCAGCTTTTCTTTGTCAGCAATTATGCATCTTCCCTCAAGAAGCCCTGATTTGCTCCAAAATAAGGTTCACTATGAACTGGAAAGATTTTTTTTTTTTCAGTCACCAACAGTCTGGTAAAAAATAGGGCCCTGAGCAGATCCTTCCTTGGAGCTGCATCAGATTTTGCTGCCTTAGGTTGAAGCCTGGATGCAGCAACATTGGAGCTTGAAGGAGCCAATCCCATTTTAACTAAAGGCTCCCAGGGTTGTTTGGAATCTTGTCCTGCGTTGCAGGTGATGGATAATGGGAACAGGGCCAAAGCTGTGCATTATAAAGCCCCTTCATTAGGAAATACTTCTTAATAGTTGTATATGGATGCTTGCAATGAATATTTTAGCAACCAATGGGCGGGAGGGAGGGAGGGCAGAACAATAAACCCGTGGTGGGTTTATTGCTGGCCTCTAATAATTCATAGAAGGCCAATGCTCAGTCCCACTGCTTGGATGGGTGCTGTGTTAGTGCCCTGAGGTCACAGCAGAGCCAGACGAATACCTTGGGGTGAACCTTCTGGTCTCCAAGAGGGGGAAGCTTGCAGGGAGTGGGGCTTTTGGCACCACTCGGCACGGGATGACCTCGGAGGACGCTGCCCCTGCCAGCAGGGCACGGTGCGTGCTGCCATGCCCCAAACTGGAGCAAATCAGCCCAGCTGGAAGGTGTGGGAGCGCTGGCAGGGACCTGGGCCCGTGCCCTGCGTGACGGGCAGGCTGTGCAGGGATGACTGAAGACATGTGTCACGGCTCAATATAATCCCAGCTCTCCCTGCAGAGTGTGAGCATTTGTGGCAGGGCCAGGAGCAGGCTGAGCAAAGCTGGCTTTAATTTACCCCAGAGGGGGAAGGAAGAGGCTGAAAATAGCAGAGGGAAGGCGAGCAGGGCAGTGCTGGAGAGGGAATCCCTGGGAATGAAGGCGTGTGCGCTCCTTCCATCCCCGCAGGACCGACTTCACACGCGGCCCCTCCCAGGCAGAGCGGGGCAAAGGAGCCGGATTTCGGTCTGCGGGAGGAGGAGGGAAGCTGGGATGTAGGAGAGGCTGAACCAGCGGGGATCCTCCCAGTCCTTCTCTGTCCAGCCCCAGGCAGGTGACACGACAGCTCCCAAACTCATTCCCGGCACAGCCCTGGGGAATGCCCACTCTGCTAGTGCCAGCATCCTCCTCGAGCTACAGATGTGCTCCCCTGCTCCAAAAGCCGCAGCAGTGCCTCAAAAATGAGCTCTCAACATCATCCCCCCCCCTCCCCAAGTCCCACTAATTGTGATTCCAGCACTGCCTGTACTGGGGTTTTAGCACAGCCCTCAGGAAAGGACAGCTTGGGTTTTGCTGCCTTTTGTTTTTTTGCTTGCCCTTTGCTGCTGCCTGTGCAATCTGCTCTCACCGAGCTGCCTGGTGGGTCCTTTGCTCTGCTGGGCTGGAGCCTGGTGATAGCCCCCGAATCCAGCACATCCAAGGGCTCTGATGTCAGCACAGGGCTCAGAATCTCAGCTAATCTGTGTCAGCACGAGCAGATCGGCCCTGCTGATTTCTGGGAGCACTGAACAATAGCTCTGGTTTGGTCCTAATGCAGCTCAGTCCCCGTGAGGATGGAAAATCACAGATAAACTTCTCAATATTGGCAAGAATAACCCTAATCCCAGGAGATTTACTTAGTTACAAATAAGAATTTAAGGCAAGCTGTTTCCTTGCCACCTGTTTCTTGGATTATAACAATTTGTTTGTCTTGTTGTGGTGGGTTTTTTTGATTTTTTTTTTGTTTTGTTTTTAATCTGGGGAAAACAGATCTGTCAGAGGAAGCACAAAGCAAACAACTGTTGTCTCAGTTACAGCCTGAAATTGGGGGTGGTTTTACCTGTTCAATACTGGACTGGCACAGCAAAGAGGTGGGTGCTTTGGGTGATCCCTGTGGCTGCCAGAAGCAACTGAATTCCCTAAGAAAAGAATTTAGGACATCAAAGACTCACCTGCTGAGGCCCCGAGAGCTCAAGTCTTAGACATAAACTTCCTTTGGAGATCCAAAGAGGACTGTGAGGTATCCAAAGTTCACAGGCCCCTTTAGGGACTCCTACCCAGCCTTAGCTCTGTGTCTGACAAGAAAAAAGGAGAAAAGTTTCTCTTCTGTGGCTGGAGGTAAACCTGCAAAGGGGACTTTTGTGTCTTGAATGACTTTGTGGATCTTTTTTTGTTGGTTTTTGCCCCCCTCCCAATGCCTGACTGCTCGGGGACTTTGCGAGGTCAGGCAGATTTGTGCTGACAGTCTCTGAGTCCCAGTGTGGGGGCACAGATGTGTGACAGGGAGGGCTTTATCTGGATCACGTCAGGAACAGGGACCCAGAACTCCAGCCCTGCTGTGGCCCCCTGACACCAACATGAAGCTGATTCTCCGTGTCAGGCTTGCAGATGGAAGTCTTATCCTCCCCCTTTTTTTTTAATTCCAGGGAACAGAAGGCAGGTGGAAAGAGTCCATACAGCGAAGAGGGAAAGGGAAGAACGACCCTGGCTGAGGGGACAGGGCTGGGGGTCAGCAGAGGTGAGCTCTGGGATGGGAGAGGAAACAATCTCACCATTATTTTTGAGTTCTATCCGGTTAGACAGCCCCTCACAGAGGCAGAAATAACAGGAGAATGGAGTAAGAACCTCTGCCACAGTTGCTTTTTGACCAAGATAACAAGTGACTGAACCTGGCTGTGCTGTGTAACGCCCTGGGAGTGGCAGGGGGGTCAGGCTGACAGTGAGAGGCTCCAGATGTGCACAGAGGTGAGGAAATGCAGGCAGGAATGTGCCTGTGCTCGGGCAGGGGATGGCAGGAGTGCAAATGTGCCCAGCAGGACTCCTGGGAGTGTTTGAGGACAGGTGAAGTGCAGGAATGGGGGGGATGCAGAGCCTGTGGGTGGGTCTGGGGGTGTCAGAGCAGGGTGTGGGCACAAGCCTTGGTGAGAAAAGAAACTCCTCCCCTGGCACGGAGGAGCCAGAGCTGCCTTCCTGAGTGCCAGCCAGGCTCTGGCAGTGCCCTCCTGGAGCAGGAGGAGGACGGGTGTTTCCCGTGCCAGAAATGGTGGTGCTGGAAAGCTCTGCAGCCTCAAAAGCCCAGGGGAAAATGTTCTGGGCTTGAAGGAACATGTTTTGGAGGTGTTGGACGCCTGTTTGTGCTGGGGATGTTGGCACTGCCCAGTGCCAGTGAGTGCCTGAGCCCTGACTGCTGGAGCTGTGCTGGGAGGTGTAAATGCTCTGCTGCAGGCGGGATGTCCGGTCTGTATTTGCAGAAATGTGTCCATCCCCCTGCAATTCCCACCCCCAACCCCCCCTCCCGAGGCTGTGCCAGCCCCTCCCAGCCCTCCAGGTGTGTCCCACCTGGGCAGAGCAGCTTTTCCAGCACGTTCCTCATCCTGCCCCCCCCTCACAGACGGTCCTGCTGCCAAAATCAATCGGTGGCCGCTCCCTGCTGTGTGTTTGTGCCGGGGCTGCAGATCAATCTAACTCACTCGGATGAATCCGCAAGGGGAAGGAATTTAGAAAGGCAAAAAAAAAAAAAATAAAAAACCCGCCTCGCCGATGCTCAGCTTAGCTTGTTGCTACGCAACACCGTGCTGTAACCATGGCAACCCCGTGTTCGTCCCCTTTCTGGTACAGCCTAGAAAGAAAATGGGAATAGGGATCCTGGGGGCTTCTCCACGCTGGGTAAGGATGGGCTCGGTAGCCCAAATGTGTCCCAGCATCCTGCAGGTTTGCTTTCGCAGCTACAGCTGGTTATTTCTGCACTTCTTCCTTCACAAAAGGCTTTGGATTTTCCCGATTTTTTTTTTTTTTTCAGCCTCTGTATTAGGAAACCCTGGGCAGAGCAGCAATAAAGCTGCAGGGAACCCAAGCAGGCAGCGGTTACATGGAGCTGTGTTGTCCTGAAAGCAAAACAGCAGATTTGTTCTGTGTTGCTGGTAAAGGAAAGGGAACCTGTCCTTGCCTGAGCCTGTTCCTGCAGGGTCAGAGCGACTCAAACTGCCACAAAAAAACCCCACTCCCTGGTCTTACCGGATTCTTCTTGCTCCTCCTGGGGAAATGGCCCCAAAAGCAAGGAGAAGAGTGGAAAATCTTTGGGAATGAGGTCAAAATGAGGTGTTCTGGGGCTGGCACAGGATGGGAAGCCCTGGGTGGCTGTGCCAGCAGATGTTCCCTTCCAGGCTCTCCAGCCTGCAAGGGGGGCTGGGGTGGGAGGTGGGTGGCTAAGTCAGCTCTTCATGACTGTCCCTTTCCATCCCCTCAGCAGAGGAGTCTCCTTTGCATCCCTTTGAAATGTGGGACCTGCCAGGATGCAGCTCCAGGCACATTGTGTTTTCAAGGATGTCATAATTATCCTTTCCCACTGCACCAGGAAGGGGAGAGTTCTTGCTCCAGAGGTCTGATGCCTCCCTTGGAGGAATGCTCAACCCACAGGACAGCAGAGCAGAAGGAACCAGCTGGAGACGCTGCTGCAGAGGAGATAATTAAAGAGACTGGAAAGAAAAAGCAGCTTTGGGGAAGAATGAACACACACAGAAGTAGGAGGCTTGGAGTAGAATGTGATAAATGTTTGGGATTAAGCATTAAACCCAGAAGGGGAGAGTAATCTGGATCGTTCCCGAGGAGTGGGAGTGACTGCCTATCCATCTGGAGCGTTTGACAGCTGTGGGGGTGAGGTGAGCCTGTTCCTGCCCGGGGTGCAGATGTGCTGAAACAGGGAGCTGCATCCTCCGGCCAGAGCCTCCAAGAGGACCCCCAGCCCTGCTGAAAGCTGGGAGCAGCGGTGGATAGGGCTGGCCTGTCCAGGCAGGTTTGCTGCCCGGGGTTAGAGCAGCCCAGAGGTTTCACTCTGCTCTGCTCCGCTCTGGAAGTCGCCGTGGGAAGGCGGCTCCGGAGCTGGGAGCAGTAATTGCCCTCCAGGGGAAAATGGAAAGCCTGGAGCACTTCTCCAGATGTGGAGCTGAACAGCAGCAGCGATGAACAGCCTGGGCTGCCGCCTGGCTGCAGGGACACTGTGCTGGGCTGCTGTGTGAGCCCAGCTCCGGGCAGGGGAGCTGCGTGGCTGCTTCACCCCCAGCCGTGGGACCCCTGGATGGGACTGGAGCAGGACCAAGATGAGGTCACTCCCTGCCAGCAGTGACCCTTCCACTCTCAGCAGAGCCTCAGACACACCCCAATCCCCCGAACTTCAGGTGCAGAGTTGCTGAGAAACCCCCTGATGGTGCAGCAGCATCCCATGCCCTCACCTGCTGGAGCTGCCCCTCCTCTCCCCAGGCACAGCTCCCTCCTTCCCCAGCCTCAAGTCTCAGCTTTAAATCACAGGCCACGGTTCAATTCTGACCAAATGCTGGGTTTTTGGGTCCAACCTGTAACAGGGAGGGCTCATATTTATCTGCTGGTGAGGCCATGAAGGGAACAGGCTGCCAGTCTTCTTTTGGTAGCTGTGAGTTTTGAGTGCCCTGCCCCAAACCACCTTTTTTATTTTTTAATGGCAGATGATATTTAGTCATTGGCTTTTATTGCAACCGTAATTTTTTTATTAACTTGGAGGGAACACCTGAGGTGGTGGCTCTTCCACAGAGTTGCAGACCAGCAGAACTCACTCACTAAATTTCAGCCTCCTCGGGCCAGTGTTTCGCTGGCAGCAAATCCCTCTGGGGTGCCTCGTCCTGCTCTTAAAGAGCCATGAAATTCCCGTGTAATGCCACTCAAACAGCCACAGTAAAGAGACACATTAAACAGGGACTGAAATTCAGCCTGAGATGTTTGCGTTGCAGGGTTGAGATAATCAGTTATCGACACCAGAGGAATAAGATTTGCCACGTTCAGGGAACAGCTGCTGGTTTGTAGTCAGAGAGCTCAGGAGCTGTGTCCTCTCTGCTCTCGCTGCCTGGTGGTGTTTCCCAGGCATTATAATTGTTATTTAATATATATATGTATAATTGTTAGTTGTTATATGATAATTGAGGGAAAACAGGGATGCAGATGGACCCCAGCCCTCACACTGGGCTACCAGCAGAGCTGAGCACTGGTAATGCTGTTTTTCTTCTCTCTTTTGGTTCCGATGCAAAGTTGTGGAGACATTTTTGGTCTCCTCTTCATTGCCAGATTACAGCTGGCTCCTCCCCTACGTGTCTGTGCCTCACCACAACTCCCTGTTCATTTGGGGGTTGTGCTGAATAAATAGTGTCTGGCTATTTGATTTGATTTTTTTTTAAACACATTTGTGATGACAACAAATTAAATTGCTTTTTGATGTTTGACAAATATAATTTTTCAGCTTTTTTTTTTTTTACCCACGAAAATTGCAAATAGAAAAACCCACCAACAAGTCATCAACTCCAGAATGCAAGAAAGTGCATTTTATCAACAGAATGAAATTAGATACCTGTCAAAATACATTTGTCCTCAAAATAACTATTCATACATTTCATTTTCCTGCATAAATAGATACTCATCTGCTCTCTTCTGTCTGTCATTTGTTACTCACAATCCAGCACTGACTGTGGGAGGGAAATATTTAAAGATGCTTCCAAAGCAATGGGCAGGCTGGGTTTATATCCTTCCCTCTGGCTTTCTCAGCACCATTCACTTTATCATGAACAAGAAGGGAAACATCTATTTAAAGTCAATCAAATAACATTGTCTTCCACAGCATGACATGAATTCCTGGCTGCAACTCCCTGTTTGGTCTCAGGCTCCCTTTCCCAGCTGAGCAGCTCTGGGGGTGCTGCTTCTGCTAAAGATCCTGGGTATCACACGAAAAACAACTTTGCAGCACAGTCTCAGGGCCAGGGGGATTTTGAGTTCAGTGCGGTTTGCATCCAGCCTTTACAAGGCTCTCTGAAGATAAAAAATGGTGAAACCTCCCTCCCCTGCTGCTGAAAGTCGGGAGCTCTGCTCTCTCCCCTGCTGTGCCTGACAGAGGCAGCTCTGGGAGGCAGTTCCTGGAGGGGAAGCAGCAGATCACTGACAGCTTTGTCTGAGGTGTGCTGGCTGGTTTTTAGTTTGTCAGGCCCAGCCCAGCTCTTGGTAAATCCTCCAGGCTGAGCAGAGCACAGATCTGAAAATCATGCACACAAAAGAGCCTTTTGCCCAAAAAAGAAAACAGGCATTTGAAATACTGCAGAACCAACAACTCTCCTTAGCATTTGCCTTTCTTCTGGAATGGTCCTTGGGAGTCATGTGAGCAGATTTAACACTGTTGGATCAGAGGATCCAACTCGGGATCCTCTGGAGAGAGGTGTGATCCATCAGCCAGGTGATCCTTCCCTTGCTCTGGAAGTTCACCTGGCTGTCTCCTCGTCCTGCATTTCTCTTGTTCCCCTCTGTGCTCTCATTTGTCAGGCAGAGGCACCAGCAGGGACCGTGTTTGCGTCTCTCTGCATCTCCCCCTCCCTCCCGTCTCCTCCTGACGTTCCATTTCTGAATTAGCATTTAAATTAAGAGGGGAAGCGCAGGTGGGAGCTGAAGCTGCGCCCAGCACAGCGGCAGCCCCTGGGAATGATGACTCCTGCTTCCCGAGGTGCAGGAGCACCCACACATCCACACATCCACACATCCACACATCCACACATCCACACATCCACACATCCACACATCCACACATCCACACACCCACACATCCACACCCCAGCCCAACTGAGCAGTTTGCCAAGGGGACTCTGGGTCAGTCCTGCTCCCAAGCACCTCGGGGCTCCAACCCACAGGGCAGGCGTGGAAGATACGCCAGGAAAATACTCCAGGGTGTTTCCTGCAGGGCAGGAATGGTGAGCGAGTCCTGTCCAGCCCCAGGAGGGTGCTGAGGCTGCCCAGCACCTTTCTGTGATGCAGGGAGGGGCGGGGTGTTTAGCAGGGCTGCAGCCCCCCTGTGAGCCTGGCCTTGCTCTGCAGAGGTGCAGGTGCTCAGCAGCATCGTTAAATCTGCAATTTGGAGCCGAAATATCCTTTATCAGAAATTTATAACCCATTTAAAATGAATCCATTCAGGGCCCAGTGAGGGTCCTGGCTGAGGGAGGAGATAATTCCCCAGGTTTATTTATATAGTTTGATAGCTTTTATGCCAGGTTAGTAAAAAAGAGTCTGTGCCAATAAAGTACTTTCTCTGCTTGTAAAACTTGAGAGTGTTTTATCTGTGATGCTGAATTGTTCTGCCTTTTAGCTTTATATGGGAACTGGTGGAGGCTGGACAGACCTGGCCCAGCGGGTCTGCTTTGCTCTCAGGTTCAGCCTCTCTCCCCGAAATCCCAAACCAGCCCTTGGCACGGGATTCTCTGGCATCTGAACCATCCTTGGCTGCTCCTAACGCGGGTGGAAGGAGTGCTTGGATGCACTGAGGGAAGGAAAACCCATCGAGGTCTAACGTTTTTCTGACTCATCAAAAATCCCTTCACGGAGACATCACCTGGAAGGTAAGAAACGACAGAGGTGAGATGCTGGGCCCTGGGTGAGATCTGCCTTAGCCTGAGGCTTTCTCCAGAGCCAGGTTCTCAGCTGTTGGTCTGCCCAGCTTTATGTTCCTGCCCTCACACCCTCCACTGCACAGCCTGGTAAAGCTCTGCAAGGCTTTGATGCCAGACCAACATCACCAGCAGCTTCTTGCTACTTGTTGAAAGAGAGAAGAAAAACAGCTGGAAGAGAAAGAACCTGAAAGTCCAAAGCCCACGGGGCGCTTTTAGTCCCGGCTTCCCGGGCTGAGCTGTCCCCAGGCTGAGCTTAGCGCTGGCGTGATGAGCTCACAGCTCTGTCCTGGTGGTGATGTGGGTTATGTGGGACTGGAAAGTCCCGTTCTCGGAAAACATCAGGAAAATTCCCATTCCCCGACCCTAAACCAGGTTTTCACCTGGTGGGGAATGTCCTGCTCAGCTGCTCCTGCATTTCCTGCCCCTTTCCAGCTGCTGGACCTGCTCTGGAAAAGACCTCAAAGGCCTGAGCGTCCGAGTTCTTGGAGCAGATAAAAGCACGTAGGTGTGTGTTAACAGCCCCAGTATCCAGGAGAACGGGTTTCCCGGGAAATCTGTAATTGGACATGCTGTTCTGTAAGGACTTTTATTCACGTTTCGCCAGGATCCACCACTGCAAACAGGCGGATTAATGGAAGCATTTATCATGTACGCGGAGAAAAATAAGGTGATCAAATCAGAACGAGTTTCCCCTTCCTTGGAGATAGCAGAGCAATTACAGGACAATGCAGGCTGTGAAGAACTGAGAGGGGCCATTGTGGGCACACAATGCAGAGCAGAGAGAAAACCGGGAGGGAGAAGAAGAGCCGGAGGGAGAGACAGTTCGGGAGAAAGAGACAGAACAAACTGTATTATCTGTGACAGGGACCCAGCGGAAAGAGGCAACATCAAAGTGACGACAGGGGCCTGGCAGAGAGGGAATTGTTTTATTTTTTTATTTTTTAATTTTTTTTTATTCACCTTTCAGACGTTGTTTTTACCCCCTGGTTAAAACCCTTTTGAGCCCGGCAAGTCTGATGGGGTCCAAGGCAGGACTGAAGATGTTCATGGCATTGGCCACCTGGCACTGCTTTGGGGGGGGACAGAATTTGGGGGTATCTGTCGCCTTTTCAAGAAGCTCCAGCAGAGCTGAGCTGATCCTCTCGCTCTGCTGCCTGGCTGTTGTGGGAAAAACAATTCATCACCCTCATCTGATCCTGTTCTTAGGGGAAAAAAAAAGAGGTGAAAAATCTATTGCAATCCCAAGGAGGCATCTCACGGTAATGAACACTTTAAATGCCTTACCGAGCTGTTTGTGTCTTCTGACGAGCTTTCTGGAAAATATGATATTGTGCTGCTAATAATCCTGTTATTGAAGTGTTATTGATTTGGAGGAGAGAATGTTCACATGAATTCTTCTCAGGCCTCTGGATGAGGACACACACTCGTGGGAGCTGTTGCCTCTTAAGAGGTTTAGCTGAGCATTTGATTTCCACTTTGGGATATTAGTGAGAAACACGAGCATGGGGATGCAGCTCCACTGCTCCAATTGGAAAACAGTCCAGTTCCTGCTCCGAGAGGGCCCAGCCAAGTGTCCTTTGTGCATAACCCCTGGAAAATCAGCAGTCCCACCCAGCCCTCGCTGCTGGGTCTGGATGGATCAACCCCAAGAGTCCAGAGGAGCATTGGCCAGTGCAGCTTTTTGGAAGCTCCTGTGGCTGCCAGTGGTGCTGCCGGTAATTGCTGGTGTGGCAGCACTGGTGTTCTGGATAAACAAGGTGTTCCCAGCTCACCCTGCCCTGGTTTTCTGCGTGCCTTGAAGCCAGTCAGTGGAACACACCGAGCCTGAAAAGTGGCAGGAGTTCACTCATGGGTCGTAATGATGGGTTTTTAAAGAACTCCACACTAAATTAGATTAAAAAAAAAGAGAACTTCCCGCTAAATCAGGAGGGAAAAGGGAATCCATTAATCTTACCTGTGCCCTTGGAATCACTGCCAAGTAAATGCTATTTATTATTGCATTAACCTGCATCTCCTTCTTGCCCTGTTCTTGTTCTCCACTGCAGGTTCCTGACAAGGTGTGAGAAGTGGAGGCAACAGGTAAATTCTGGCAATTTAGAGAACACAGGGCATTCCTTGGCATGGGTTTGGGAGCTAAATGCTTCTCCCATGAACTGCACAGCTCTGTCTAATGACTGTGAGTGAAAGCACAGGGCAAGTCAGAATGGGGTGCCAACACACTATTTGTCATAGAATCCCTTTTTCTAACTATTAAAGTAATAACTATAATCAATCCAAGCATGAGGAACCTTGTAAAACCAATTCTCAGCAAGTAGGTGCAAAATAACTTCTGTCAGGGGGATAAATATTGCTTTAAACGGCACAGGATGGGGATGACTAATGACACATTATACACATATTAAAGGGTTGTTTGCATTTCCATGTATCATGACAGGGAGGTGTGCAAGCATCTGAACCTTCACCAGCCCGAACAAAAGATCTCTGGGCCC
Organism: Pseudotriccus pelzelni; assembly: GCA_035584735.1. NCBI lineage: Eukaryota > Metazoa > Chordata > Aves > Passeriformes > Tyrannidae > Pseudotriccus > Pseudotriccus pelzelni. The sequence continues at coordinate 5,523,193 of JAWMRA010000063.1, forward strand.
TGCAGTGCTGAAGGGCTCGGTCTCTACTCAGACATCTCATTAGCCACCACCAAAGCACCGCAGCTCACTGCTCTAGCCCAAATATCGGGTGTAACCCCATTTTAGTGCTGCTCAGTGGGAAATTAGCCAAATAAACCCTTCCTTGCCGGTGCTCTCCAGTTGGGGCAGCCAAACATTGATGCAAAAACGGAGGGGAAAGGGGCAGCTGGGCCGAGAGGGAACAAATCCGTGCCGGTCCCACCAAACCGCTCCCCAGCAGGATGGGGGCAGGAGGAAGAGGCACATTCCCTGCCCAGGGAGGCAGCTCTGCCAGTGCTGCTGGTGCAGGAGGACCAGCCTGAGGTGCTGCCCCGTTCACAGCTGGGATTGGCAGTGAAACGAGGGGATCTGATGCTCGCAGTTTCCGCGCAATGACGTCGAAACGCGGCCGGTTTGCTGGGTCGCCCTGCGAGGTGCAGCTCGGCAGTTAAACAGCCCAGTGTTCCTGCCCTGCTCCCAAGGCTGGCTGGCCCTGGGGATTAATGACCCTGTGCAGTCTGAAAGCCAAACTGTGAGGAGAGAGTAAAAAACAGTGGTTTCCACACCCCCCCCTCCCCTTTTCTTTTATTAGACTCTAAATAATTAACAGGCGAATCCTGCTCTGTGGCTCAGCCGCTGCTCCGCAACCCAAGTGGGCCCTGAAGCAAATGAAATCCATGACTTGCCATTCCCAGTTCCCTAGCAACGAGCCAAAGCAGGGAAATGGGCCTGGCCTTATCACAGCAAGATGTTAAAGCAATTAATATTCATCAGCAGCGTCTCCCTGCGTCGGGAGCGAAGCCCCCTGCTCGGAAAGAGCAGCCCTGGCGTTGGGGTTGGCTTGGAGAGAGAGGAGATGACGTTAGTCTGGAACTCAGGGGGCACAAGAGGCACGTCTGGGAGTGGGAAGAGCCACACGTGGACACCCCAGAAAATAAGGGTTTCCTCTGATCCATGTGCTCGGGGCTGCTCTGGCTGGGTTTGCCTGGGGAAGAGCTGCCTGTCCCTCACCCTCACGCTGCAGGGATGGGGATTTCCAGTGTTTCCAAACATTTCCGATCATTACCAATGTTTCCGAACATTCCCAGCGTTTCCAAACATTTCCAGCGTTTCCAAACGTTCCCAGTGTTTCCAGACATTCCCAGTGTTTATAAACGTTGACAGCCCCGCGCTTTGGTGTTTCCATTGGGATGACGAGTGAAGACCCCCCCCCAAAAAAAAGAACGAGGAAGGTCAGAAGAAGAAGACACAGTTCGTTTGACAGGAGCACCCTGAGCTCCCCACCAAGGGGATGTTTTCCAGGGATCTGGTGTGGGAATGGGCTCTGCCAGCCCTGTAAGGTCTCAGCGTGCTGCAGATCCCCCCAAGCCTCAGCTCCTGTCCGGTGGCACATCAGCGGTGCCGACTCTTCCATTGGACTGGGGCGCCCAAGAATCCCTTTCTGTTAAAGAATTCCTCTCTGAGTGATGGCAAACACAGGGATTTTGGGGCTTGTACACCACAGGCAGTGCTGGATTGAGGGCAGGGATGCACCTGCAGAGCTTTTGCTGGCTGCATCTTTTTGAGGACGAGAAGCATCTTGGGCTTTCCTTCTCTGCCGTGGAGGTCTCTGCCTCGTGCCGGCAGAGCAGGGTGCAGGTTGAAACACACTTAATTGACCCCTGAGTCATTAATTGTTTATGGGGCAGATAAAGCAACAGATTTAAAATATTTAATTAAACGGTAAAAATTTGGTAGCGAGTTAATTAACGTGGAACATTTGCTTCCCGAACAAACACTTCTTAAGACAGGGTAAGCAAGGCAACAATAATTGTAACAATTAATTAGGAATTAAGCTGATAATGGGTACAGCTGCTCACAATTAAGAGCTAATTATGTCAAGCACTTCAACCATTTGGAGAAGCACCGAGGGCTGGTGGGAGGTGCAGGTGGGAGAGGTGCAAATAATTGGCTTTGGGCTTCCTGGGACCTTTATAAGGAGCCACCCCCAAGGTGCTCCTGGGCTGCTTCACCCTGCAGGTGTGGAAAGGAGTTTGGGCCTCGCTGAAGACCTGCCCAAGGTAGGACTGAAGTGGTTGTTTCACTTTTGTTTCGGAGGCTGAGCTGGAATTACTGTGGGATGTGAGGAATGGGAGTGCAAAGCTCTCCCTGTGCTGTGCAGTAGGTGCCTGTGTGGTGTTGGGCAGGTATTTTTTAGGGTGCCTGGGGTGCATCCCAGTGCTTTGTGAAACTTGTTTGGGGTCCCTCCCTGGAGATGCTGAGCCTGGGCCATGAATAAATTCAGCCCGTGAAGTTGAAGCTGGTTTGTGACCATCAGAAGTTCTGAGACGGTGACACTGGGGGGTGTTTTGGGAAGCAAGAAGTTCATCTTCTTTCCAGGTCAGGCTGGAAACTGTGTCTTGACTGAATTAGCAAGGGCTGTGAAGGGATCCCTTATGAAAAAAAAAAGGTGTTTATCAGCAGTGGTCCATGTTTGGAAGACTTTCAAGCCCTCAGGTTTCAGGGGAGGATCAGTGTTTCTTGCTTCATTTTAATGGGAACAAATGTTAGAGGCCTCACTTAGTGCAAAAGCTGCTGTTTCTCAATACTTGATTTCTTTTTGGTTTGGAAAGTAATAATTTCATGTTTTCAGTGCCTTGGGCCTCTGGTTGCTTCTGAAACTCGGTGGTGTATCCGATGCTGAAAAAGCAGAAAGATTTGATGCTTGAAGACAGTAAAAAAAAAACTTTGTTGCTATTAAGTCTCCCCTGAGGGCCTTTAATTGCATTTATAGGAGGAGAAATTAATCTACTTCTGTTCCTCTGGCCATGCCAGAGCAGGAATTCTCCCACTGCAGAGCACCAGGGCTTTTCCCTGTCAGGAGAGTGAATATTCCAGGCTGGATGTACCAGGGATGCTCTGAAGTTGTGGATAAATCTGCTGCTCGCACTCTTGAAGAGCAGGATGGCAAAGAAAATAACAGCATAAGGCTTTAATGTGTTATTAAGGCCTGGAATAAATTACAGAGCATCACAGAGACAAAACATTAAATAATAGATATAATACAGTGGCAGCTTTAGGGAGACAAATTGTCACAGAAGCTGTAAATAAAAGGAGTGTGTGAAGTGCTGGCATCGTCCCAAGGGATGGCTCTGCTGCTCTGCAATGTTCATGTGCTAATTCCTGGATTTGGGAGCGTGTTTTGGAGGCTCTTCATTGCTGGAGTGGTGGGAGGAAAGGGCAAGAAGCAGGTTGTTGTTCCTTTTCGGCTGAAAGTACCATAAAAAGGGGTCTGGTTGATGCTGTGGGAGCTCTGAGTCCCTCCTGCTGGCCTGGGCAGGTTTTTCCCAGGTCACCCTGAGAAGTGTTTCTCTGTTTCTTGGAAGCCCAAAGATGGTTCCTACTTTCCTCCCAGGCTTCCTTACTTGGGATCTGCCGTGCAGAGAGAAAGAGGGGGTTTTATTCCCTTGTTTTCCCTTTTGGGGAAGACTCAGTTTTTTGCTGAAGCATCCCTGGTAGGGAGGAGGTAAATGTTGAGCGGGCTGGGCCCCAGGGTGAGCTGGGGGCACTGTCCCCTGGGTTTGACGACAAATGCCCCCTGTTGTGGTTGCCCGCTTGCTCTTCCCTTGCAAAATAACAGCCTGTCAGCAGCCCCTGGTTGTTTTTGTAGCATAATGAAGCCTGGACTTTGCCAGCACAAGACAATGAAATGCAATAATTGGGGCTGTAAAATCCATCTGTTGGAGCACACTGAGGGTTTTTTTTTTTTTCCATGATGTGGAATTGCTTGTGCTTCCCATTTATATTTAAATTCCTGCCTGTGGAGATAACTCTCCCTGCCAAGGCAGCAGAGCCTCTGGTTGCTGGAAGGAGGGAATAGCTGTGCACCAGCGCTTTTCGGGGCTGGGATCCGAGGTGCAGGCTGTGCATCCAGCTGGTTCTGCACCTTGGGAGTGCAGATCCCTGGCCCTGCTGTCATTCCTGAGCTTTTACTTGGAAGGGTCTTGGATTCTGGGGAACTGGGGGGGCTAAACTGTTACTGGTGTAGGTGACCATTGGTTATTGGTGTTCAGTACAGCTGTCAGGAGGTGGCTGGGGAATGGTGTGCAGGTCCTGCTTCTTCCCAGCCTTGTTCTTACTGGGGTGGAACTGCCAGGGAACACGAGTCATGCAGGGTGCTGGGCTGCAGTTCATGTAAAATTCCATGTTTAGCCTCTTCTCTGGCCATAACCCCTTCCCTGGCTACACCAACGCTCCTTGGAGCAGGGTTTATTTTATTTTTTTTCTCTGGCTGTGTTTGCCTCTTTTAGGATAAAAATGATCCCTGATGCTTCTTATCCTGCAGTAGCCACGGGCACCATCCCATGGAAACCTGTGCTTCCAGAGGCGGCTGGTTAATTCAGCTCCTTTATTTTCAGTCCAGGAAGCCACACGGGGCCCTCTGAGCTGTGCAGGAGACAGATCCATCAGCAGGCAGACAGGGAGGACGGGAAAACGTGTGGATGTTTTTCACATGTGCAGGAGCAATCAGAGCAGAGACGTTCCAAGGGCTGGGATGTGCTTAAAGGAGGAAGCTGGGGAGGAAGAGAAACCAAAAATCCCCCCGTGGCTGCCAGGGCTGGGAGTGTGAAAAAGCAGAATGAAACCACATCACGTTTCTGAGCTGGAGGAGGATGGAGTGGCTCTCCCCTCTCCAAAGATGTTGAAATAAGATGTCAAATCTGCACTGAGGCACTGTCAGTGAGGAGGAGATTGAGTCTGCAGGGTGGCTTGTTGTGATTCCAGGAGATGTGAGCTCTGGAGCACTAGGAAATAAATACATTCATCTGCTTCAGTGCAGGAGCAGCTCTCCCTGAAGCAGGAAGGTGGCATCATGTGGAGACTCCTCTCTTTAGCAATTACTTGGTTTTGATGGTGTGGTGAGGACACAAAGCAGAGCCCTGAACACATCACAGCTCACTAATGCTCCCTGCTTGTCATTATCCCTCTTGCCAGCACTTAAACTGCAGCAGAAGCACTTAGCACAGGCAAGGAGAGCAGCTCTGAGTCCCTCCTGATGTTTTTGCCAGGGATGGACAAGCTGCCAGGCAGGAAAGGGGCAAAACCAGCCCTAGGGAGCTTGGGATGGACCTCGGAGTAAAACCAGGCAGCTTCCACGTTCCTAAGTGTGCTTATCCCTCAGGATTGGAATAACAATCAAACCCAGGCTCAGTGCTCTGTGGCACATTAAAGGGGATGCCAGGTTTTGTCTGTGGTGGAGGCACAGGTAGAGCAGGAGAAACAGAAATGGGCCAGGAGGTTGTTGGGGTGTTTGGGGAGGGGGGTGAGGCTGTTTCATGTCATGCACTGGAAATGTTTCCTCATTTCTTGCTGTCCCATCTGGCATTCCCAGCCATGGTCATGGAGTAATTCCTGTGTGTGCCCTGGCTTGTCAATCCACTGCCACTGGGGTGTCTGGGCCACGTTTCCTTGGAGCAGTGCGTGCTCCCATGCCAGCCTGGATCCAGTCTGGGACAGAGATGGGCTCTGGATGCCACTTGATGCTCCGTTTGGGCCCCTCTTGCTGCCTTGAGCAGCCTCGTGGTGGGGTTCCCTGGGCTGGAGCCACTTGGCTTGCTGGGTTCAGAGCCCATGCTGATGCACAGGGGGTTATTTTTAAAGCCAGGGATGTTTGCAATTATCTAAAGTGTGAACACATGCTTTTCCCCTTGTGGAAAGAAAGCACTGGGACCTTAATGAGACTTATTCTTCCAAGCCTGAAATAAATTAAACATGGCAGCATGAGCCTTTTCTGCAGCAATGCAGAGAGGCTGTAAATATTTCTGAAATGATCTAATTCTTTTATACTTTTGACCAGGCAGCAGCACTTCCAAGTGTTTCCCTTTTAAGGCTCCTTTTCCACCCGAATTCCTCTTCCATGCAGTCACTGGTGTGGTTTTGGTCCTCTCCATTGGCAAGATCCAGGGTGTTTCTTCTTGAGCTCAGCACTTTGAGGAGAGCAGGTTAAGAGGGGGAACCTGAGGCCTGAGCCAAGAGATGGAGCTGCACCGTGGCACTGGGGGCATCTTGGTTGATTGCAGCCTGGATTTTTAATCCTCCTGGACAGGAGGCAGTGTTGCTGTTCTTTACCTGCTTTCCCTGAGCTGCAGACAGGAGTGAAGCCTCTGGAGGATCAAGTTTTTGGGTGATGATGTCCCCCAGGAGCCGTGGCTTGAGGAGTGGCATCTCCCCAGGCTGTGGATAAACCTCCTGTACTCGGGAGGGAAGGTGGTGACAAAGCACCAGAGACACCTTTTCAAGCCTGGACAAACCATTTAAATCAATCTCTGAGGTTTTTGGTCAGTGAACTGTGGTTCCAGCCCTTCCTTTTGTCCCTGTTCCAGGCTGTAAGCTCAGGGAAGGAACGTGCACCACAAGGCAGAGACTTGCTGGGAAGGCGACAGCAAGATGGATGCGAGTCAGGGCAGGAGCTTTTGGGAGCTGGGTTTATATTCCTCCTCCAAGCCAGGCAGGCTCCCAGCTGTTTGCACATCTGTCTGTGCTGAGATGGGGTGGTCATTTTTGTGCCTGAGGTGGCTGGAAGAAAAAAAAAAACCTGCTCCTTCCTGCTCCAAGTTGGCAGTAACTGCCTCAAGTGTCAGCTCTTGCCAATTAGGGTTTAGCTTCCCTAAAGAGTAACCCTCTACAGGGCGTAAGTGCCCACTGTGGCTCTGAGGAGCAGAGATGCTCCTTCTGACCTGCGAGAAGCGGCAGAAGTCCAAAGATCTCTCATTAAGAGGAGCGCAGTTAATTAAAAGCCACCACTTGCAGGAATCTCCCGAGTCACAGGAGTGAGTTTAAAGGAAAGAAAAGCCAGTGAGCGGTTTTGGGATGTCACTCGCTTGCAGTGGGCAGCTTGATGAGTGCTGGGCAAAGCTCTGCTGGGGCAGGGGGAGTGGGGCTTTAGCAGGGCCTGAGCAGCAGGAGGGGTCCCAACCCCACTCTTTTCTTCGTGTTTCTGCTTCTTGCTTGAGGGGGGGAAAAAAAAAAGAAATGTTTTCTTTGAACTTATTAGCTATTATTTATGAGTCCTGAGGGTGCTCTTAAATACTTTAATGGCTTGATTTTTAGATGACTGTTAGAAGTAAACTGTCAAATTTAGGGTTTTTCTGCTTTTCCTTGGAAAAAGAGCTGTGTTCCTGTAACCCCCTTGCAGTCCTTGTGCCTTTTTTTCCCCAGCAATTCCATGGCGGTGGTTTAGCTGACCTTGGCAATCCCTCCCAGCCCTGTCTGCTGGGAATACGGGATCCTGCTGGCCCTGTACCTCTGTCCCACCAGGGGTTTGTCCCCCAGTCACATCTGATGGGGGCTCTGTGTGTGCTGACAGCTCCCTCCTGGCAGGTCCCACAGCTCCTAACACGAACCAGTGCCTGCTCCTGAGCTCCTCTGGGCTCCAGAGGCTTGGCCATTCTGCTTCGAATCCCTGGGCAGATGTTTTCCAAAAATAAAGCCCCTAACTGGAGCCAGCTGCTTTTGGTTTTCTCATTCTGATTGAATTTGCTCTGCTCTGGCAGCAGCTCCCAAGCCACAACCACTGGCTCCCCTGCCAGGGGTGCCATGTAAGGAATTAACAGACCCCTGAGAGGGAGGGGGGGGGAAATAAATGATGCCAAACTTGGTTGCTTCAAACTGTGAATTAGCTGGGGTGTGCCTCGAGGTTTTGGTCAGACAGGAGTATTTGTGTTTTCCCGTGCTGTTTCCTTGCTGAATTTCTCAGGTCGATCAGATGCTTCTCTGGAAGGTGATGATGGTTATTATGTCTTTTCAATGCAGGGAAGGTGCAGGAGGCCTCTGCCCCCTGGGTGGTGCTGGAAAAAGGCATTTTCCTTTGATACTTTGAGGATGAAAGTGAAATTTTCGGTAGGATTTTTTTTCCTGCATGACAATTACTATTAGAGAACCTCAGTCTTAGGAGATGCCATTACAACAAAAATTTAGCATTTCACCTCCCAGTTCTTGAAACTGGAAGCAGTCTAGCCCCTTTTTCCCCATCTCCTGTCACCCCTGGTCATCTCTGCTCAACCCTACAAGTGGATGAGCTTCTGGAAACCTCCCCCCACATCAAGAAAGGGCCCTTCTCTTAATAGGGAAGGACCTTTTGGGCTGTAAAGGGCTGGAGAAAGGCAGAAGAGGGAATCTCCTCCAGGGGAAACAAGGCAGCACTGGATGCTGACACTGCTGAATTGATTTATAAGTGGGGCACTTCAACATCTTCATTTTTAAATAAATATTCAGTGGTTCCCAGATCAAGCCTTGGAAGCTCAGTGTGTAGCATCTGTGACACTGTAAAATCCATCAGGTAGAAGGATTTTTGGCAGGAAACCTTTGAAAAAAGAGGCTCCTGAATTTTAAATTTTCAGACATAGGGCTGGTTTGTTTGTGTTTTGTTTTTTTTGATGCCAGAGCTGAGGACAAAACAAGCAGGAATGTGTGAGGAATTAAACACCTGGGTCATCCCCCAGCCTTGTCTTAGGAGAATTCCTTCTGTCTGGCACTTGTCCTGATGCTTCTTTGTGGTTGCCTCCCCATTCCAGAGCTTCTTTACAATTCAGAAGCTGAGTTGTAGAAGCAAATCTGGTATTTCCCCCCCTCCCCAGACAAACTGCTCCCCATCAGCCCCAGGATGCAATTAAATGGGGCTGTGGCAGCCTCCACCTTGGATCTCACTCACAGGGACCTTCTGGGGACAGCAAAGTCTAATTTTATTAGCTTCATTATCCTTTCCTCAGGAATTAATAGCTTCTGAGACTCGTGGCCTGGTGTGGCTGATTGATGTCGTAATTGAACAGCACCGGGAAAATTTGCTGCCCCGATCTAAAGGTCCAAACAGGACACAAACCCTCCCCAACTGCTGGGGGGATGCTCTGGCTGTGCCTGAGGGTGAGGGGGGACTCTCATCTGCTTTGGAGGACTGCCCAGATTGAGCACAGAGCTCTTGAGGGGGTGGACACTTAACTAATGCTTTAATTTTTGTTGAAAATGATGCTTTGAAACAAAAGGAGTTGGGGCAGGTGAAATGGCTGCCTGATGTTTTGCAGGGAGAACGTGGGAAAAACAGGTTTGATTCTTTTTTTTTCTTATGAAATTCCAAGCTAAGGAGATGTCTCTGGTTGTGGAATTATGTTTTCTGGCTGCTGGTAAGACACAGATTTTACCTTGTGTGGGAGCTTCTCCAGGCTGAGGCTGCAGCAGCTGGAATTCTGGAGCCCTTTTTTTTCCTTTTTTCACACATTAAGAAGCTGCCCAGAAGGGCCTGTGTTACCTAAAATACCTGTGTTTCAGGGGATTTCAGCCTGGAGTAGATGCTGTAGCTGCTTCTCTTGAAGCTCACTGTCTTTTGAGATAAAAGTAGCGAGGAGGGGGGTGTTATTATCTATCGAGACATCTCAGATCTGAGGGAGAGGCATTAAAGGGAGAATTCCCTGTAGCCTTTCCAGTTGTGTTCCAGAAAACAGCACCTTGGTGCCACAGGAGGCTGAGACAGGAGAAACTGGTCACTGAGACCAGAAGATGACTTTGATTGTGTGGAAATGAAGCTTTGCAGGTCTTTGGCAGTGGAGTTAATGAGGCTGGGAGAGACCAGGGGGCCAATTTAGGAATTCCCACCTTGGGAACCAAAGAATTCAGATCTAAACCAAGGGAAAAGGTGGTTAAAATCCAAAGGTGAGCCCGCACCATGTCACACAGGAGGCTGAGGGTCTGTGGAGACCTTTGGCAGTGTCAGGGATGGGCTGGCTGTGGATTGCCAAGGGGAAGGTCAAAGTGGCAGAAGGGTTAATCCCCTGTGAGCCTTTCCCAAGTGCAGCCTGGATGGTGAAAATGTGGTATGGGAGGTCCCTTTGCCTTGTCTTATGACGCCTCCCAAAAATCAATCTTGGCACTTCAGGGGTGCCAATCAGGCAACGAAGGGAAGTGCTGATGGAAGACACAACATCATTGCAGGAACAGCTGCTGCCAAGGCCCAGCTCCTTGTGCTCTCTTCCCTGTCAGCATCTGTGATAATTCCAGCCTTGGATGAGAGGGGAAGGGGAGCTGGTTTGCCCCAGAGGTGGGGGTGGGGGCCCTGGGGCTCAGGGCTGGAGCCACTGGATGGCACTGCTGCCTTGCACAAAAACGGCAGGAGCTGCCTTGGTCTGGAAGGTAAAAAGGGAAGTGCTGCCAGGGATGGAGCTTGGGAATGGCAGCTCTCACATCACCACGGCTGGGTCCTGCTGCCACCCACCAGGAGAGGCACGGAATGCAACTGGGGGGATGTTCTCCAGCAAGGAATGGCACGGGAAGCCTTCAGCTTGGGCAGGCTTGCTCTGGAATGGGTGACTGTGCCAGTCTCCCAGCCAGCTTTTTTGGCTCAGGTAGGATCAGCCACCACCCAAAGGTACCCAGGAAGGCTGGAGAACAGCAGGCAGCTGCATCCCAAACCTCCTTTGGATGCACTGGGGCGTCTTCAGCCCCTGCTTGGTGCTGGGTGGTTGAAGGGCAGCGCTGCAAAGACTCGCAGGGCTTTGCTTCCCACTCCCTTTTCAAGCCTGGGCTGATAAATGGGAAAAGGGAGAAGTCCAAGGAACATCTGGCAGAGGAAAACCTGCAGAAAGAATGAGCAGAGACACTTCTTGGACTGTGCTCAGAGTTTTGGGCCCTTAGATTGTGTTTTGGACCAGATACAGCCGGGGGGAACTTCAGGAGACAGAACAATGATGACAAATCCAGGGAGTTCATGAGGGGAGAGAGACGGATAGAAAAACTTTGTGTGAGATCAGCAAATGAAAACTCAACCACTTGACCTTCTTTGAACTTATTTCAAATCCATCAGGCACGGAGAAAATTGAGGCTATAACTCAGGTTGCTCCTGTTGGTCACATTACCATTTCCATTACACTGGGCTGTTTGTCTTAATTGAGTTGGAGCCTGTCCTATGACTAATTGCCAGGTCACACTGGCCCTAAATTAAAGAACAGGATTTCTTACTTTTAACAACTTTAAAGTCCAGTTGTCATCACATTTCCTCCAAAAGCCTGTGGTTGTGTTTTTTTTTTTTTTTCCAGGCAGGCTAACTAGTGTGCCCAGTTCAAACCAACCCACATTTTTCTTTTTGGGATGGTTATTTATATTCCAGTGGTGACTGCACATAAAATGGCCATGGAGGTTGGTCTGAGCCCTGGGAATTCACTGTGTCAACAGCAAAAAATCAAGAAGTTTGAGCAGAAAGCAGTTTTCTTGCTAAGTTTGTGAAAGAGGAGATAAGTAAAAGCCAACATGGGTTTGTCAGGAGGGGACCATGTCAGACCCATCTGGTCCCCTTCCCTGCAGGGTATCAGTCAGAGATTTGTAGGTTTGGGCTTCAGATGCTACAAGAAGAGCAGGTTCTGCAGGGAAGATGATGTTTATCATCCCCTTCTAGTCCCTGCTTCTGGGACATTGGCAGCTGGGTCTGGACACCTCCCTACAGCCCAGAGCTGATTAATGGGTGTGAGCTCCAGGCATGCTCAGAGGGCTGGAAGGGAGTAAAAATACAGTGAAATGCAGTGGTTTTGTGTAGGGAAGGCAGGATGGACGTGATAGCAGCCTTCAAGCACAGAAAAAGCTCCAGTAAAGCAGAAATGATCTGGTTTTCATGCCCACAGTGGCCAGTGCAGAGCCCACTGTGGGGCACTGATAGAACCTCATTCCTTGTCTCATGGGAGTTGTAGGAACGTGTTTTATCTCGGACTTATCCCTCTGTGCAGCTGCCAGTGTGGGGCCAGGGAGAAAGAGGATATTTAGGGAACAGCAGGAGCTGCAAAAGAAAGCAGAACTTGCAGCAGCAGGCAGGGAAGAGAGGTGGGAACGCAGGGTGGGGATGGGTGTAATCTGTGCAGCAGCTCCTCAAAATCTGCTGCTGGGCTCTCCTGAGGAGCAGCTCTTAAAAGCAAAAACCAAGGCATTGAGGGCATGGTGGATTCTGCTCACGAATTATTCTGGCCTGTGAAAACAGACCAAGGGATAAAGTCCAGTCAGGCAAAGGGCAGTGGGCTGGGGAAGCTGCTCACCATGAAAAGGGGCTGTTTAGTGCAGTGATAGGGATTGTTCAGCTCATTAAGCAAACACAAGGCCCCTCAGTTCCCTCGGTCTCATCCTCATGGCCCTGTTGGGGTTTCCTGCCCAGGACGGTTACTGGGGTGTCTAAAACAGCAGCAGAGCTGGGCAGGGGTAGGGGGTATGTGAGCACAGAGGGGGTTGGAGCTGCCCTGGGCAGCAGGGAACAAATTAGGTGAGCAGTTGTGCCCTCCTCTTCCTCACGTGTTCCACCTCTCCTCCCTGTCTTCACTTTATCTGCCCCACCTCCATCCCTGCTCCAGGATGGATCGTGGAGCCATGACAGACTCTGCCAAGGGAAGGGCTGGATGCAGGCTCTGATGGAAGCCTTGGCAGTGAAAGGGGCAAATGGTGCTGTCAGATCTGGGGGCTCAGCCTGATGGGGAAAGGAATATTGCTTGAATAAGATCTGTGCTAATGAAATCCCTCAGGCTGGGCTGGGAGGCAGTAGCTGTGCTCTGGGAAGTGCCTGCCTGGGTTTAGCCGATGCATCAGCACTTGTGAGCTTGATGAGAACTAAAACACTTCCATTGCTTGACCCACGGTGTGTTGGGAAGGGGCAGCATCCAAGAGTCTCTGTGGAAGTGACTCTGACTGTGTTTTGGGGTGAGTTCTGGGAGCAGCTTCGTTCCCACATCGGCCAGGGCCGTAAGACAAGCAGGGATCGGTCCCTTGTGCAGCTGCTGCTGCAGGAGGTGTCTGGTGTGGTTACAGCTCTGCTGGATTGTGACACATCCAGCCCCCAGACCTCTCTGGGATGAGCTGATCCTGCTGCCCTGAGACTGAACAGACCTGTTTGTTATCTGGGGAGAGCCTGGTGTTGTGCTTGGCCTCAGCCTTGCTACCTCCAGTTCTCCACTGGGAGAAAAAGGGGAGAAATGCGGGACTGAAGAGGGAGGAGGGGGAAAGACAAACTGCCAGGTGGATGAAATGGTGAAGATCTGTCTGAGCCTCTTTGCCTTGGAGTCCAGGCTCTGGGGATTTGGGATAAACACCAGAGACTGTCAGTTCACCAGGGGAAATGAAGGGTTCCGAGCTCAGATGTTGCCCCTGCCCTGGCACCAGGGCACACAGGAGGGCAGGGCTGGCTATTCTTAGTCTGAGCAGGCAGCTCTGTCCTACCTGCACGCCCCTGAGGGCCTGGCAGCCAGTCCCACTGCATTTGTGTTCCTTAGCAGGAGCCTGTCACACCAGGAGGAGAACCCAGGGCTGAACCTGTAGGAGTTACCATTATCAGAGTGCACTCATCATGGTTGAAGGGCCTTGCTCATAATTACTCTCTCTATAAATTGCACATTCACTTAAAATTATTATTACAAGACGCCTGGCTAATGATTCTTCCCCTTTGGTTATTTATAGGGCATTTCCTTCCCATCAGCTGTGGCTGCCAGGATGGGTTCCAGGCTCTGCAGCTCCGGAGCAGGGATTGATAAGCCCTTTGTGGCTCTCAATTAGGGAGGAATTACAGTAGGTCTGGAGGGAAACTCGGAGGGAGCAGGGGATTTGCTGCCTCTGGAACAGGGGGAGAGGCTGTGCTGAGTCTCTGCTCCACTGCAAACTACCCAGAGATGTCCAACAGGCAAATATTCTGCCTAAGGGACACTTATCAAAACAATGGGGTAATTCCAGCGGAGGCTGAAGTCCCCTCAGAGGTGACACAATGCTCTGCAGGAGGGTTCTGAGGCTGAGACAGGAGGGACCTCAGTGCCCAGGGCAGCCAGAGATGGGCACTGTGGTACAGGGGGCAAACCTGGGCACTGAGCCCTTCCCTTGCTGCTCTCAGTGCTCCATCAGAATTCCCAAAGAAAGGCAATGCCAGGCAGGGCAGTGCCTGGAGTTTGTGAAGGCACCCTGCCACGGCCCTCCTGTGGGACCTCATGGGAGATTTAATTTCCTTTTGCTCCTGGTCTATATAACACGAGGATAAAACTCTGCCCTGCTCCGTAAGGAGAGTCTAATTAATGTATACGAGGGAAGCTGATATTGCAAGGGAGGGGATGGCTGGATGTGCTTTGAGTAATGAGCATCTGTCATGCCCAGCACTGGAAAGTGAACAGGAATGTAAATGTGAGACATTAATGCACACCCAGGCACTTGAGGAGCAATCTCCCTGTTCCCACAGACCGACCTGGCACCTGCAGTGGGAAGTTTTGGGGCTTTATCCAGACAAACAGATTTTTATTTTTTTCCCCATCGAGGATGGTGTTCAGTAGATAAATGCAGACTCATTTCCACATTTAGGCAATTAACAAATTAAAAAAATCTGGGTACTGGATTGTACCTGTTTCAGTGTCAAGCGAACTCCCTTCAAGTTTTGCACTGTGACTGGGGCCAGAAAGCCACCTGCTCCTCACCAGGGGGATGGGGCAACCCAGGTTCTGTGTGTTCTACAGGGAGCTGAACAGAACTTGAATGTCATATAACTGATACGATATAGAGTGGATATTTCTATTAAAGAATATAATATAAAATATAAGATCTTGTATAATTATAGCTGAACATCTTAAGTGATCTGCCTTCCAAGGGGCTTTGAGCCCATTCCAGCAGAGTGAAACAGCTGAAGAAATGCTTCTTGGACCTCATTCTTTGCGTGTTGCACCAAGGAGAGGTCTGGCAGTGCTGCCTCCCCCTCCTCTCCCTGCCCAGTCCAGCTGGACACGAGGCTGTGCAAGACAAATGGGGTGTGTTCTGCTGGTGTCAGTGTTGGTATAAACCTGGTCCCTCAGGATTGATGGCTCAGGGCATCTCCCTCAGCCCGTCCTGCCGCCTCCTGATCCATCCTCTGGCTGCCTGGCAGGTCCTGCAGCTCTGGGGTGTGACACCATCAAGGTGACACCTCCCTCTCCTGCCCCCTGAGGGTTCCTGGGGAGCTCACTCAAAGTCAGAGAGGGAGGCCAGACCCTCCTCTGGAGCTGATGTTTGCCAATTATAGCAGCTGGAATGGTGAACTATTGGAAAAGGCTTTGCACAGAGCTGGGCTGATTTGCACCGGCCGTGGATCTCACTCCGTGAAGATATCCTGATTATATATTGATTAATATAATCCCAGGCTACAAGCTCCTGAACACTAACTCCTTGTTTTTAATGTGACTTATTAACAGTCACCTGAAGGAAGACACGTCCTTTAAAAAGAACAAAAAAAACCCCAGCTCACAGCATAAACCTTGTGAAAGCCCCTTTACCCTTTGCTGTCCCCCAGACTGGTGGTTTTGGCTTCACAGCAGAGTTTTTTTTTTTCTCCCCACTTTTGTCCTCACTGAAGCCATCCAGGAGCCAAGGGAAATGCTTGGAAACAAGAGCAGGGTGTGTTGAAAGAGAATGTTGAGGGAGCAAAATCCCCAGCAAGAAAAGAGGTCAAGAAATTATCAATAGGAAGGTCTGTCAAGGTGGCAACTTGCTCAGGTTTGATTTCTGTGAATATGTCTTATCTGATTAGCTTTACATCTCGGGGCTATTATGGAAGTGTATTGTGTTGGAAACCATTCTCCAAACTGAGAAAATGCCCCATTACTTCTCAGGCCCTTTGTGAGAGCCAGGGAGTGGGAATGTTTTGTATCTGGGATGAACCGTGGCCTCTCCTCCCTTCCTGATGCTTGAGAGATTGTTCTCTGATTTGGACACACTTCAATGGACACTTTTTAATAATCTTCTTTTTTTCCCCTGCTGTCCATGGGTCTTTTGTACATACTCTTTCTTCCTTCTCGAGCCTGAAAGATAGTCTTGAGGATAACAAGTCCACTTGTCTCCTGCTTTCTGAAATGTATCTATTGATTTTTGTTGGGTTTCCCCAGCCAGCTGGGCAGATGAGTGGGCCCAGGCAGAGGATGATGGATCACTGAGGACAAGGATGAGCTGGAAAGCAGATGAGACTGAAGCTTCAGCTCTTCTACCCTTTTGTATGTAGTGGGAACAAGTTTTATTCCAAGCTGGTGCAAAAGCTGGTGCTGACTTCCCACAGCACAAGAGGCACAGAAAATATTTTATCCATGTGGAGAAGGATTTTTGGATGGGATTTGTCCTTGTTGTTGACTCCTCACCCCAGTTCTGGGTTTGTTAAATTCATCTGAAGCGTATTCCCTCACTTATAGGAGGTATTTTGGGGGGCAGAAGCAAGGAAAGAGAAGAGTAGGTCGTGAAGTGATAATCAGAAGTGCAGAATTCCTTTACTCAGGTGTGTCTGGGTGGGTTATACCCTTGCCTGGGTACAGCGGTCCCAGGGAGATTAAGATAACTGGATTTTTTTTTTTCATCCCAGACTTGCCCTGGAGATCTGTAATTGCCACTTACTGTGGAGAACATTTAGTTCCCCAAAGCTCAGCTTGTACCTTGGGAGGTTCCTGGATGGGAGATGGGAAGCAAGGCTGCCTGACCATGACTGGTGTGAGACACACTCGTGTAAATGCGTTTTTTTTTCTGGTGGAAATAATGCTGGCTACACTGGCAAAACGTTTTAAATGCATTAGCAGTGTTGGTCAGTCACTTATCAGTGTGTTTGTGCTATCCAACCCTTGTTTTGTGGTGGGTGTTTTTTTAGTGTGAACTTGGGATGTCTGACCTCCATCTCGGCACGTCGGTCTCTTTCCAGGGTTTTCCAAGGAATTTTTCCTTTCCTTCCTGGGAGACAGGGGGGGATTATCTGCACACCAGGGAAAAACACCCTCCCTCAGCGGAGCTGTTGCCGATTTTAAGGTGAGAGGAGGCAGCTGTCACAGCACACCGGCATTGTCTCGGGTGTGACACCTCAACAAAGCTACCACGGGCTCCGCGCTGCGTTTCTGTGACGAGCCCGTGAGCATGTTAATTAGATGCAAATCGTGTCTAAATATTTGAACTCGAATCAAAACAAGCCGCTTCCCTCCCCCTGTTCCGTAGCGAGGATCCAGCTCGACCGTGGCATGGCAACCACCTCCAGGAGGCTGGGGAGAGGGAGGGGATGTGTCAGGAGGGGTGCAAGGAACACTTCCAGCGTGACCTTTAAAGATTAAAGGCACTCGGTCGGGGCGACACATGGGGTGCACAAAGCGGGTCTGACAGCTCCATTGTGGGATCCTCGCGAAGTGTTGTTCCATGCTGAGGTCTCGCAGTGGCCGTGGTTGGTGACACGTTGTTTGGGGGTGTGTTCTTTTATTTGGAGCCTGTTTCTTGGTAGGGGAAAAGGGGTCAGAGTGAACTCCCAGACCTGTGTCTGGGCGCTGTGAGCTCAGCAGAGGTGGCACTTTCTGCCCCTACAGGCACACAGGTGAGATCTGACACCTCAAACCTGCTCTCTTTTCCCGGCAAAACTTACAGCTCGTGTTGCAATAAGGTGTTTGTTTTCTCCATCCTCTAAGAAATCCAGCGAGGAGCCACTTTAGCTCAGCCTGACTGACAAAGGCACTTACCTCCCGTGTGAATTATGTAAAAGCTTCGATTTTATTTGAGGGGAAACAGTGGTGGCAGCAGGCTGGGCTGTGCCTCTGCAGCATCTGCCTCCTGGCTCTGTGGCAGGAGCAGGGACAGCAAGGGAAGGGGAGGGATTTAAAATCGGGAACTAAAACACGTGGATTGCTTGTCAAGGCAAAATGAAGACTGAGATGGGGTGTGCTTCCATATTTACAAATGGATCAGTGAGATCCTGCTTGTTCTCATCCTCTTTTTAAGCCTTGTTTCTTCTTAGAAGTCAGCAAAACTTCCTTTTTTTATATTTTTGGGAGTTGCTCCCAGGAAAGGAGAAGGAATTCCTATGCTGGGTTTTCCATGTAGCTCCACAGCTCATAAGCAGCATAGCTATACAGAGCTGTCAGCTCCACGGTGAGGGGACTCTGGACTGAAATAGAACCCTTCTGAAAAGCTTCCTCTTCTTTCAGAGCTGTTCTCTTTGTAGTTGGTGACTCAAAACGAGGATACAAACCTGCTTTGTGTGAGTTACATGTTCAGCAAGTGGCTGCTAAAGAACAGCCCAGAGGTTAAGGGATGGTGGAGAACAGAAAGAGGCTGCAGGTTGTGCAGGAAAACCTGAACCCCAGGATCCAGCTTCCCTCTCCTTCCTTGTGATGCTGAGCCTCTTCATCCACAGGATGAGGATCCTCCATGTCCTTTCCCACCATGTCCTCACCTCACAACTCACTGGTACCATCCCCGCTCCTGTGACTGCGTGTCCAGCTGTAAGACCTGCAGTTCCCTCAAAATCCCGTCTTTTGGGGGAATTTGGCTGTGGAACTTCAGCACTTGGATACTGAGTTTGTTCCTGAACTGAGAGGCTGGGCTGAAAGCGGTTTGGATGTTGAGGAAGAGCTGCAGGTTGCTCCTGTGGGTTACAGACGTGGGAATTTTCCTATAAAATGCCTTGGGATCACCCAGTGCTGCAGGAATGACCAGCTGATCTCAGGCCCCCGAACTCAGAGGGTGGAGTTAATTAAAGCCTGGCTTACCAAGCCCGTGGAGGGGACAACAAGGAGTGTAAATAGCAGGAGGCCCTGGCAGGCTCTGCTGCAGGGTTGGAGGTTGTGCTGTGGGGGAGCTCAGCCCAGCCATGTGTGGCTGATGGGCTTGTGCCAACGTGTCTGGGAGCGAGGACAGGACACATCTGGTGCTGGCCACACAAGTCTGACCCTGAGCTCCACTATTTACTCAAGAAAATGCAGCTTTTCAAC
The DNA here is from genome assembly GCA_035584735.1 of Pseudotriccus pelzelni. Classification (NCBI taxonomy): domain Eukaryota; kingdom Metazoa; phylum Chordata; class Aves; order Passeriformes; family Tyrannidae; genus Pseudotriccus; species Pseudotriccus pelzelni. Next base: position 5,541,933 of record JAWMRA010000063.1, read on the forward strand.
ACTATTATTTATGTGCTCAGGCTGGAGCTTTGGAGGCCTCTTCCAACCCAGATGACTCCGTGACTCCACAGAACTTTCTGCACACAGGACGTGCCCAGCACAGGGAAAACCAGCCTTTGCAGGTTCTTGGCAGCACATCTGCCCTCTCACAGTGTCTGGGAGAGCTCTGAGCTGGCAAATTCCATCTGGCTGTAACTTTTATCTACCTGTATTGGCTGCTAGTGGAAGTTTCAATCCCTTTTTCAGTGGCTTGGGGATTGTTTTCTTTGCTCTGTTTGTTTATTTATTTTTTTCCCCTCTTGACTTTGCAGTTTGGTTTCAGTGGAAATAGAAACATCTGTGGTGGTGTCTCTCCAGAGAGCCAGGCCTGTTTGTTCTCCTTCTGGGCTAGATGGAGAAATGGCTGTTCAAGCCAGGGCAGGGTCCACAGAACTGCTTGGGTGAACCCTTGACTCTGCAGACACCGGATTTCTCAGGGACTTCAGTGGCACAAATGTTTCCTTGAGTGGGGTTTTTGGTGCTTCTCCTCATTCTTGCACTCAGCTAGTGGAGAAAATAAAGCAAGATATGTAGGGAAAGAGAATGATGCTCTGTGTGAGTCCTTTGCAGGGTCAGTGGTGGGTTCCTGCTCTGCTTTGCTGCCTGAAGGAGCTTCTAATTCCAAGTTGTTTCCAGCTGTTGAGCTTGACCTGTCAAAGAATTATCCTCTGGGAGCATCCTGTCTGCTCTTAATTTTGTAGTGATGTAGCTCTTGGCCTGCCACGTATTTTCTTTGGTTTCAAGGAAAGGAAAGAAGTAAAAGAAATGGAAGTGGGCCGAGCACTTTTTCTTCTTGGGGTTCATTGTTCTGCTGCCCTGCTGAAAAGTTTGCCCCCAGGAGGAGATTGCACTGGTCCCTTCTGACACTCCTCCACCCTTCCCCCTGCATCCTATCAGAACTGCCCAGGGAGCCCAAACCAAGCAAATATCGTTTCCAGGGGATTAGATTAGTTGTGTTCCTGCTTGTCGTGGGCTGATCCCTCCCGAAAGGGCAGCCCAGCAGTTGTTTGTGCAGGGCAGAGATAAGGGGCAGCATCAGGCTGGGAGTTTGCACAGGCTCCTGTGTGGGGATGGGGCCAAAAAATCCCCTGTCACTGAGCCCTGAGGGGTGAAAACCATCCGAGGAAACAAGCCCCTCGTGCCACCCTGGCTTGGATGCCTCGCAGGTGGGTGGTGATGGAGGGTACCATGACAAGAATATCACCAGATGTCTTGATGAGCCATTTCTGCCTCAAAAAAAAAAGGGGGGGGGGAATCAAGGAATTCTGTTTCAGTATCCAAGGCTGCAATGGCTCTAAATGGAAATCAGGGCTGAAAAGGCCAATGTGACAGTGGAAGAAGCACTGTGAGTGAGGCTGGGGGGGTGTTTGCCTGTTTTCAGCAGAGATCCATTGAAGGAAAGCTGGAGCTGATGATCCCCTGTGTCCCAGCCCACCCAGGCAGCTGTTCCTGGAGCCAGTCATTCCTTTAGGGATGCTCAGGTGGAAGCCACGTGGAAACACAGAATGCTGACTGGATGAAGGGGAATTTCAGCATGCCCAGGCACGGGAGATCAATAAATGCACTGCATGTGCAGGTCCACAGCTGATTAAGGTTAGCCCAGACTCACTGCCTTGGCCTGCATTACTCTCTGGTTTGAAGCAAGTCAGTTCAAAAGCTGTGGCTTAGATTCTCTTGTCCTTTCTCTCTTCATGACTAAACGTTTCAGCTTTAGTTTTTCCTGTCTGCCTCCCTGTACAGCATCCTCTTCTACCCACTAAGTTGTGCTTTGATACCTTTCCTTTGCTCCAGTCACCACACTTGTGTTTTCTCCTCTGATTCCAACAGTTCACTCGTCTGTGACTCACTTGGACTGAAACTGGGAGTCTGTAAAAGTAAAATGTGGGTGATCTGTGAGCAGTCTGGGGGGGGAATACTGGGAATACACTGAATTTGGAGAACAGAACCCAGGCCTTGGACTTTACAACATGAGGTGAACCAGATGTTTGGCCCCCTCAGTGATGTGAATTCCTTTGGAATAGGGATTTTGAGGGAGAGAAAAAACAAACTGATTGAAGTAGGGGTGGAGATTTCTAATCTTGACTCTTCTTCCTGTTCTTTTTTTTCCCAGTCAATTGATTTACATGCAGCTGCTGTCCTAAAGGCTAATGAGGCAGCAGAGAGATTTATGGATGATATTTTCCTAGCTCTGATGGGACTACTTTAATGCCTAATTAACTCTGTATCAAGGCATACCAATCCTCCTGAAATCTGAGCCACTGAGAACCCGGTTCTTGTTCACTTTTCACCCAGGACCTGTGAAATCTGAGTCTTTTGCTTCCCTGATTCCCTTCCCAGGGCTCAGCAGACCACCAGCCCCGCTGGCCCTGGGGATAAGGCTCTGAATGCAGAGATTTTGGGGGTTCCAATGTAAGACGTTGCCTCGTGGTGAAAAGAAAGGTGTGAGAAGTGAAATCAGGTGTGTGGCTGAGGCAGGGGATCTACTGGGGGCTCTGAGATACCCTGGGGGAGACACAAACAAGGTCAGGAAGGCGGAAATCCTTGGGATCCCATGGAAAGAACAGTGTTTGTGGGAGGCTGAAGGGCCTCATTTGTGTGTGAGCTGTGCCCAGCCGTGTCCAGGAGGACACCAGAGCAGCTCCACAAGGTTTGTTTGGAAACAAAAGCCACCCCGAGATGGGAGCTGATGGGCCCTGGCTTGGGCTGCTCTGCTGGAATGTGCCTGTCTGCAGAGCAAGATGCCTTCAAAGTGCTCTCAGGGGGATGGAGGCTTTTGGACTTTGAAGCTGATACTGTAATTAAGGCCATATTTATGTAGGGGTAAACATTTGGGATGAGAACCCGGAGCTTCCTCCTTCCCTGCCGCTGGTGGATGAGGCGGGTGCAGCAACAAGTATTTTGCTTTTCGTTTTCTGGCCTTGGCAGTTGCCAGACTCCTCTCTCGCAGCATATGCCCGGGGTTAGGAGGGATCACTGATTTTCATAAAGGAAGCCGCTGCCAAATGGTTGCTCATGTGTCTCTGCACATCACTCCTGGCAAATTCCGTGCTTGGGATGCTTGGGAAATGACTCCGAGGGTTCAAGAGCAGGGCACTTCTCTTAAATGTTATTTAGGAGGTGGGTTACAGTAGCTGCTACAATCTGTTGCGTAAAACACAACACAGAAAACAGAACGGGGAACAGGCTCTTCCTGAAACCATTAGCACCTTATCCTGCAGTGGCAGGAAGAGTGAGAGTTGAGAGTCCTTAGCAAAGGAGGTGGCAGGGTGGCTTTTATCCACCTGAATCCCGTGTTCTACCAGTGCCTGTGCTGCACTCCCCTCCTGGCTCCTCTTCACCACCACAGGGGCATTACCTGGCCCTCAGTTTCTGAATTAATGCCCAATTTCTCTCCTCTCAGCCCGGCCCCCCTGGCTGAGCCCAGCTGGAGCTCTGGACACCCCAGGAGTTGAGGGTACAACGCTTTGGTGGTGCTTTGTGGGCAGGAACGGGCATCACTTCACAGCCATGCTCCAGCTGGCATCATTTCCCCTCCCTTGTCGTGCTGGGAGGGGTGTCACCCTAAAATATTCTCCTGCCCTTGGTAGCAGTGGTTTGTGCTGGAAAGGAGAGTGCAAACACCGGGGCAGGAGCAATTTATCCTCTTCCACTGCAGAGGAAAACCAAAGCAGCTCTGTGGGCTGCCCAGTGCCTCAGCTGAGACCCTGCTGAAGGTCTGTGCTTCTCCCAGCCCAGGGTTTTTAAAGCACACTGAATGAATCCCCAGCCTGCCGGAGCTCAGCAGTCCCAGGATACTTCCCTCCCTCAGTTCCTTTGTCAATCCAGCCTCTGGCACTGCAGCGCTCTGCTGGGTTCCCTCTGTGGAACACCAGAACCACGACCTGTGGTAGCATCTTCAGCCCCAGAGGTGGAGTTTCTCGATAAGTAAAAATTACACAGGGTTATAGTTACATATAATAGAAATTTCCAGGAGTTGTGTGGATCTACAAGTGGGAACCAGCCTGGACTAACTCCTCTATGTGAGAACCTGCTTCTCTTTCTGGGCCATTTGTTTACAGAGCTTGGTAGAAATGGGTTTGGGAGCAAGATCGTTGGCTGTTGATGTGACTTTGAAAAGAGGAGAGGGAGTTGAAGGCTCAAGTACAGCCTGGAATGCCTTATTTCATCAAAGACACAAGAAAAGTTGGGTTGATTGATGTATAATTCTCTAAGGGAACAGAATTTTATTAGAGGAAATGACTGCCCCCCCCAAAAAAAAATCTTAAAATAATTAATATCAGCACTTCCAGTTTTTAAGTGCTGTGAAGGAGAGAGGAAAATGAGGAGGATTTATAATCTAGAGCACAGGAGCTGAATTCAGGGGGCTGTGTTTTATCCAAGGTATTGGACAAGCTGATTGAGAAGCAGATATTTTACAGTTTCAATTAGCACAGATTACTTCAGTACTTTCTGGGCTACCAGGCAGTAATTATTTTTGTGATGAGGAAACTCTGCAGATTTCCTAATCACTCTCTGTACATATGGAATGAAATACAACAATGAACTGCAGTGACAGGGAGTCGGGTCTCTCAAGAACTTTATCTCTGAGAGGATGACGATTCAAGAAAACACTGAAACTTAACGGCATGAAAATGTCACAAAAGTATAATTAGGGAAATTAATAGTGTTTATTAGCAAATGGGCAGCACTTCAAAATCCTTTTCATTAGGGGCTGTGTTGGGGTAAGTGGAGCGGGGGGGTGTGTGAGGATGGATTTTGAGAAGGCAGTGGCACAATTTGGAGGATTAATGAATCCGTTTCAGCCACTTGTGCCTCAACTCCCTCAAACTGCCTCACTTCGGTCGCTTAAATGAGGAATATAAACCGGGAGCACGGTGGTTTCAGGGTTCTTAATGGGCTCCCATCCATCTTATGACAAGGGGAGGGATGTCCTGGGTTTAGGAGCTGGCTCCCCCTTTTTCCCTGGAAGTTTTGCTCCTGTGCTGGGAAGTGGCAGGTTCCCAGTCCCAAACTTGCAGCACAGGCACCCCAGAGGCTGCTGGAGGGGAGCAGCTGAGCCCTGCCCTGCCCGGTGTCTGAGAGAGCAGCTCTCAGAGCACAGATGGTAGATGCTTTTGAGCATTAATAGAATTTAAAATCTATTTCCTCTGTCCTTTTTTTTCAGGACAGCCCTGTAATTTTTTTGTATCTGCCGGTTAAAATAAGAAGGGGTCTATTTGTCTGCCACACATGTGATGTATTAACATGCTCATGAAAGACAGGATGGCTTGCAGTGATCGCTTGCATCTTTCCTGTGCTACCACAGCTGTAGGAAAAAAACCCCCAGACCACCTTCCTGCCGCTCTGGATGCGTGTAAATGTATTTCACAATAGATACAGCGACAGCCAGCCCCAACCACCACCGTGGTGTGAGCTCTGCAGTCCGGCTGGGAGGGGATAAAAGCTTCCCGGTTCCCTGGGGGAGGAGATCCAGCCCTTGGGACTGGCACTACCTGTTTGCTGGGCAGGACTTTCCTCTCACACACAGAGAGGGGCTCCCCTCCCTCCCCCTTCTGCAGCCTGAGACGGGAGTGCTCGCTGAAGGCAGTACCAGTCTCTTCTTTTTGGTGTTAAAACCCCCCCGATTTGAGGCTCTGCTTCCAGCCCCCGTGCTGCAAGGCAGGGTCAGAGGCTGACCAAGGCACTTTCCTGGGGTGAAACACTACCTGCGAGGAGTTGGGGCTGCTGGGAGGGTGCAGGCTCTGGTTTTGGGAGCCCAGGATGGCCCAAAGGAGCATTCCTGGCTGTGATGGTGCTCTGAGCCGAGCAGGGATGAGGTGGAGCTGGCTCCTGCCCCCCACCCTGCTGGAATGCCCCGATCCCACCTCCCTCCCTGCTGCCTGGCAAACACAGATGTACCAACAGGCTGACAGTGGAAAAGCAGCCCCAGTCAGTGGCTCTTTCCTGGAGGTTGGAGCAATTAGAACAGCAAACTCGTTAGCATTGTTCTCCCTCCATCCCCAGCTCCCTTTGAGCAGGGGCCAGAAGTGTGATGCTTCTGCACTTTGATACTGAGAAAGCAAACTAATTTAAAGGGAAGCAGATGAAAGGCAAAGCAGTTCTGTGTGGTGTTAACTTTTTTTTTTTGCATCCCTTCGGAAGCTTTTATCTTCTGAACAGCCACCCTCTTTACAATTGCATAATCAGGATTCAGTTGAGTTTAACAAGCTCACGCTGTGATATTGTTGGGAATTCACAGGCCTGTGTATTCCTGGGTGCTATTTTGGAGACTAATTGACAGTAATAGTTTCATGCACATGATGGATTCCAGCCCCTGGTGCTCGTCCAGCCCTGCCAGGTTTTCCATTGCAACCTTATTGTTGCCATCAACAGGAGGAGTTTCTGTCTAATGCCTGAGAAGGGACCTGCTGCTTCCTGTGTTCGTCTCTGCAAAGGGCCTGGAGCTCTTTCGGAGGGAAGGAAATGGGAGAATATGAAGTTTTATTATTTATTTTGTTATTTACGCCGTCAGCCGGGGCGGTAAATGATTTAAATGGAAGTGCCAGGGGAAGGTGATCTCCTGAACTCATCATTTGGTGCCTCGTGGGAAGATCTGCTGTGGCCCAGCACAGTTTGTCAGGTTCAGCGAAGGAGGGACCAGAAGGAATTGCTTGCCCTGTGCTGGATGGGAGGTCAGCTTGAATGATCTGATAGTGCTTTTTGCCTCAGAATTGCTGACTTGTGTTCATAAAGCAGCAGCAGCAGCCACACACACAGAGCCAGCTGCAGTCTAAGAGCACTATTTGGGAGTGTTTTCAGCAGTTCCAAGCTTGCTTTTCCCCTGCAATATGACCTTAAGTGGGGTTTGACTTTGCGCTGGTGTGGCCAGGGCAAAAATCACTCGGGTTTGTCGGGTTGCCCAGCAAGAAAATTGAAGTGATTTCTTTGCAGGGGAGGGGGAAGACAACTAAATGGAAAAAATGGAATGTATCAAAGCCAAGTACTTTTTTTTCTATTATTTGAATGATTTCCAAATATTTCCATGGAAACTTGTGACAGACCAAAGGTTTCTGTTTCAATAACCCCCTATTTTCTTGGGAAGAGCAGCAGAGAGAGGCTGTTAGCCCAAAAAAGGCAGGGCCTGGTGTAATAACAGGCATTACAGCAGCTGCAGAGAAACCACTGTGGCTCTGCCCTATTCTCTGTGCCCAGGCAGAACTGAGGGTTTGTTCTGCTCTGGTACCAATCCATAAAAGTGTGATTTGGGAAGTCTGGGCTTCGAAGCTGCTCTGGAGCAGATGTGCCCACTGTAAAATTGCATCTCCCTCATTTATGGGCCTGCCTGTTGTTTCCTTTTCAGGCTCCTCCACTGCCCCATCAGTGCACACAGGACTGATCCCCCTTTTCTTGGGGCACAGAATGGAGCCACAAAGATTTTTATCTGCCTCTCCTCTCCCTTGCAGCTGCTCAGAGCTGTGCTTTGGCTGCCGTTCTTCCCTGGGTAAATACGATTGCTCCGAGTAGAGCATCAGTAATAAAGGCCCCTGATCCCACGTGGCAATTGTGCACATCCTTATCAGCCCCTTCCCAGGGGTTGTTTGCCTGGCTCTCAGTGCCGTGACTTGCTCAGGGAAGTCCTGTGTGGAAGATGTTTAGCCTAAAAACCAAAGCTTTATCTTTTTTTTCCTTACTCTGGCAACAACCAGAGCAGGTGAATTTAGTGACCAAGGTCTGGCAGTGTCAGTGGGCATCGCTCTCTCTAAGCCTTGCCCTGTGCTGTTTGCTCTCTCAGCCCCACTTTCACCCGGTTATTTTTGTCCCCTAAAGACAAAAGCAGGGCTTTGGGGTGTGTAGAACTGTTCTGATTTTAGCCCTCTGAAAGTTAGCTGCCTCATAATTAAAGCTTTGAGATGCTTCTTTCTTTGCTTTCCCCGCTCTGTGGTCGAGTTTGCCAGGAGGAAAATAAATAGGAAATCTCCCCGGACCAGCTCTAAAATTGTACCCTCAGAAAACGCTGGGTTTAAATTGCCTGTGGTCCTGAAGCTCTTCCCCAGGCCCTGCCTTGATTTCAGTTAAGAGCAGCACTATAAATAAGTACAAATAATGGTAAATCTCCAAGTGATGTGGTTCTATTACAGAGCAGCAGCTCTGAAAATCAGCACAAAGATGCTTTGCAACCCAGGAATTCAAACTGCTCTGTCAAGTACATTGAAGCTCAACCATGTGAGAGGTAAAGCCAAATACATCCTACAAGCCTTACTTTTAACCTCCACAAGTGCATTCTGTGCCATGAGTAATAATTTATTAGTGCAAATTACCAAAATAGATGATTAATTGCCTTGCATTAGCGCTGTGTTCCACAGTGAAATTATCACTTCAGCCACGGCAGAAAAACATATTTCATCTCCTCTTCCCAGAATGAAAACAGTAGCACATTCCTGTGTGTTAATCAAGCCTTCCATTAATCAGGATAACACCCTCTAATTGTGATTACAGTTAGAAATCAATTAATGCTCACCTTAAAATAAAATCAGCCAGGCAGTGGCTGCAGCCTCTGGCAGGGACCATTTGTGTGCCTTTCGAGCCCTTGGGTGCCCGTGGCACCCCGAGCCCTGCCTGCCTTTGTTGTCAGCTGGACTTATTTGTTGCCTTTTCATTTCCCCGCTTCAAAACGTTCGGGTGCTGCTTCCAGAGCAAACAGTCCAGGGGCTCAGGGATATAAACATTCCTCAAAGGCAGAGAGGGCTTGGCTTCTGCAGCTCTTAGAGTGAAATGTTAAGTTTGTGAGGGTTTTTTGTCTCTCCTGATCCCTGGAACTAATTCCATTTTTGGCATCCTGCTCTGGCTCCCTCTCCCTTTCTGCAGCCCGAACGACGCTCGGGTTTTTCCAGGCTCAGGATTCAGGGGAGTCTTTCAGTTCAATGCAAACACTTGCAGGGTGAAGGAGAGGGGCTGGGGTGTCACACCGGGCTGGGGTGGCTGTTCGTGCACTTCATACCAACCCTCTCTTTATTCCACTTCCAGACCCCTCCGAGGTTCCCTCTCCAAGGCCGTCGTTCCTGTGTGTGCTCAGCTCTCTCCTGACAGGAGTGACCACCCAGGAGGAGAACATCCCCCTTCCAGCCCCTGCTGGGGATTTGTCCCAGTGAGCTTGTCATGGGCACCCCAGGCAATGACCCACCAGAAAACCCAGAGAAAAGCTGGTGCAGGGAGAAGACAGAGCTCGGGACTGTTTTTTCAGTATCAAACTCTTCTGGTGATCTCCCTCTTTAAGAAAGCTCCCAAAAGTGAACCCGGGTTATTTTAACTTCTAGGTCTGCCGAGCAAACTGTTTTATTTTCCCCTACGGTATCTCTCACTTCCCTCAGTTAGGGCTGCTGCTGTGTGTGGATAATTTCCCCGAAGCAAACTACTCCTTCTGGCCTCTGGGAAGAGCTAAAGAGTAGAAATTGCCCTACCAGCAGCACCGACACCTTCTGTCCCCTGCCAAGGAGCCAGATGGAGGTAGGATGTAATCAGGTCATTTAAGAAAAGGACAACTGAAAGACTTGGAGGAGGCAAGAGCTGGGAAAGGCTATCACAGCTATTTTTGATTCTTTAAAGAGGAGAGATTAATTTAGATCGTCTGGCGTACACGAATGTTTTGTTTTTTTTAAAAAATCTGTTTGAAAACAAAGGGGCCCAGTTCTGACTGTTCTTATGGTCTTTGTCATTAACTGTGCTGATGAAAAGAGAAACAAACGGCTCCTGCATCATTACTGAGCCCCAGCCTTTCAAACAAGCAGTTCCAGACACAGGGCTTTGTTCGGAGCAGAAAGGGAAGGAACAAATTCCCTGGATGCAACGGAGGCAGAGAGGAAATTCGGTATCTAATGTGGCTGATTAGGGAAGACAGAAGTGATGCTGCCTTGAAAAAATTTTGTTGCTGGAGTGCTATAAAAGTCAGTGGTGCATTAGGACCCCAGCCCATAAGAAAGTGGGGGGGTTCCAAGGGTTACAAACTGTGAGTCAAGGAAGTTTGTTTTCAAATCCAGTGCTGTCACTCTTAACCAGGGAGCTGGTAAAGCAAATCTCAGCAGCAGCTCTGTCCTGAAGAAACAGCCCCCAAAGATGCTGCCAGCTCCCTCTCAGCTGGTGGGAAGTGATGGATGGTCAGGGAGGCTGAACTGGAAAATAGGGGAGGAGAGGGCTCAAATCCTACGATTTTGGTGATCTTTCTTCCCCTTGCGAGTATTTGAATCTGGAAGCACTGATGTAAGAGCAGAGGGAACCCAGGGAGGAGCTACACGGGACTGTGCAACTGGAGGAATCACAGCGACTTTGTTATCAGATTTTAAAGCTCAAATAAGTTCAGAGTAACACTGCTCCTTGTGACTGAGAGAGTTGAGGGACTCGCAGCATCATGAGCCAACAGTGCTGTGCAAGCCCTGGGATTCCTGCTCCTCCTCCTCATCCTGTTCTCCCCCGGGAGCAGATTTTACCTTTCTGGCAGTGGTTGCTGGAGCTGTGTGATTTTAATGAAGTGCTGAATGAGTGGAAACTGCTAAAAACAGAGGTTGAAGTGTTGTAAAGCTGATAATGGGGAGGTTGGGCCCATTCATAAAGCAATTCCAGGATTTGCTGGTCTCTGCTGCTCCGTTCATCAGACAGGGCTCAGTGATCTCCACGCTGTAAGATTTCTAACACAAATACAGCAAATGGAGTGAAAGCTCAAACTTGATTAGGAGGGGCAAAGTCCTGTCCTTCCTTAATTCGTTTGCATCACCTTTTCCTCTTGGAGAAGGGAGAAAGGAGCTGTGATAACAGAGGGAGGTATTGAACTGACCTTTTCCCCCCTCGTGGTTAAGTTTAGCTCACCCTCTGCCCAAAAGCTCTGCAAATCAATTAGGGCTGACAGGCCCAACTTGAAGTGCATCAGCAGGGCAAATGGCAGTGTCTCAGCGCTAAGGGAAATTCTGACCAGCCTTTCTGACCTTGACTGAAGTCAAAAGGCTTTGTAGCACAAGCAAAACAGAGAGAAAATTGTCTCTTGGTGCTCGTCGGAGTTGGAGAATAACTCGGGCTTCCCACAGCTTTTTGGAAGGGCTGCTGGGTTGCTTTGGCTGAGGCGTGACCTCTTATGGGCTGCTTGGAGGTAAAACTTAACTTCCAGCGCTGCTTCCTTCCATCCTTCCTGTCAGAAGGTACCTGGAATTCCTCTGAGAAATCCGAACGTGGGGCTGGCTCCTCCCTGGGAAAATGATCTATTTGGTCACAGTTGGCACGTGCCTCCCAATCCACCCTCTTCCCCTGGGTGTGTAGATAATTCCTATTTATTGGCTTTGCCTCTTGGGGCCAGGGAAATAGTTATTCCGCCTGATGAAAAAAGCAGCCCCCCTCAGCTCTGGCTTCAGAGCTGCTTGTCTGAGGGGCAGGGCCGTCGTTTCCTGACAGACTGCTGCTTGTTGGCATCGCCCTGAGGAAATGAGCAAAGCCTTGAAGAACTTCAAACCTGTATTACTTTTTAATACGAGGAACTTTAATAGGAAGGCTGGAATGTTTCTCTCCATTGCAGTGCCTCAGCGTTTCTGTAGCCATAATTTTTTTTTTCCTCTTGCCAGTCTGTTATTACTGATATATCAATTCTTTCTACTTCTCTGAGCACTTAAATTGGAATAAAATAAGGTTTGGGCTTTATGTATCTTTAATTTAATGAAACTCAGCTTAAAGTTGTACAAAAGTAGTTCCTTGGCACGGAGAGTGCTCCTGCCTGTGTTTGAAGTCCTCAATAAAGCAGAGCAGGAGGGTGGGCAGATGCAGGGCTGGAAATTGAAGTAAGGCTTCCTCCCTTATTTAGACTCACCTCCTTTTCCATGTTAATTCTACCTGTGTTTTATGTACTTTTTTTAGTCTGATTTAGCACTGCCCTCCCCTTCTCTCAGCTAAGCTGCTGAGGGAGAAAGATCGCCTTGCATTCCCTGTTCTCCACTGCAGCAGCTCAGGGGTGGTGGGAAGGACTTGGAGCAGAGACTTTACCTCCAGCACAGGCAAAAAGCCAAGTGTCATATTTGTATATTTGTAGGAAGGGACAAAATATCCAGGTTAAAAAAAAAATCTCACGTTTTGTAAGAGTGAAATAAAAAAAAAACAAAAGGTTTTGCTTTCTTGGGATTTCCTTTTTTGTGTGGGTTTTTTTGTGCTATGAAATGCAAGTGTTTGGGTTCATAGGGCTAAAAGGTGTTAGTTTGGATGGAGGTGGGAAAACACAGGAATTGTGGGCATTTGGGTGGCTTTGGGTGAGCCATTCCTGGCGAAGGAGCTGGACTTGAAGACCCAGAGGTTCTTTCCTGAGGGCACCATAATTTCCTGGCAGAAAGGAGTCCAGTGCAGGACGTGCTGAGAGAACCTGGCCAAGTATCGAGGCCAGTGTGATGGTGAGCATAAAACCCCCAAACTCCTCCCCAGGTGTGCCAGATCATTATTTGTGTTGGATGACAAGGCAGGGGGAGGTGAATGAGCAAGGAGAAGAGGGTGTGAGATTCCTTCAGCTGCTCTCCCTGCCGGGAGAACACTCAGGACCAGAGGTCCTGAATCGCCGCCCTGTCCTGTTTCGGTGTTCTTATCGTTTTATCAAATCATCTTTAGACCTTAGGAAAGCTCTGAGCTGGTGAATTTATGTATATATTTGCAGAATATGTTCCCCATGGCTCATTAGAGCCTTTCCCCACCCAGTGTTCCAGGGGCTTACAGTTTGCACAGAGGACAAGTGGATTGTCCCGCTGTCCTGACACTGGCAGAGATACATCCTTTTATTGTTCCTGCTCGTTGGAGTCTCTTAATCAGTCCTGAACTGACACAAAATGCTCTCAGCAAGCAGTAATGGGTTTAATAATGATGGATACAATGCTTTTTCCCTTCGGAGAGGGGTCATGGAAGGAGGGGTTTCTCAGGCAGCGCATAAATGAAGTTTGGAGCATCTTTGGGGTCACCGGGGGAGAGTCTGAGGATCAAACGGGTCCATTTTGCAGCCTCACCCACTTAGACATTAAAAGTAGTTCTGCTCCTGCAGACACGGGGGTTTTCTGGATGGCTTTTTGCTGGAAGCTGATTCCCAGTGCTGGGAAGGCTTGTTCCTCACTGGGGAGCAATCCTTTGGCTTTGTTCCAGCTGACGCTTGACTTTCAAAATTAGAAAAAAGGGGGTTTGGATCAACCTGAAACTGTTTGTTCACAAATTGATTTGTTTCTTTTTTGGGGCATTCCTTTGTTTTGTCTCAGGACAACAAATACTTGAGATGTATCAAAATCTCCACCCCTGAGGATTTGCTTCTGATCTCCTTAAGGATTTGTAGGGTGGGCTGTGATATTTTTCCCAATTAGTTAATTGGTATTTAGATTTTTTTGTTTGTTTGTTTATTTCTTTTCCTGTAAAGAATTTGGTGTTCTTTTGATTAAAAGCAAGGATTTAGCTGACCCCCTCCCCTCCAAGCTCTTTCCCAGCCCTCCTGCTGCTTCTCAATCTGATTTTAAGTGTCTTCAGTCAGAATCACACAGGCCCTTCATTTGTCCACGTGTGAAGGTGCCAATTTACTCTGTGGAGTAAATAAAGAAATTAAAGGATACAAAAAAACCCGCCAGCCAGTAAAATGGAAATATCCAAATTTGGCCAGTCTACAGGAAAATATCCTGTGTCTAAATGACAACCAGCAGGGAGATGCTGATGGGAGTGAAGCTCTTCCCAGCTCGGAATTCCTGGAAAACTGAGGAAGGACATCGCAATGTCAATTAAGACATGCAATGGCATCGTTATCAGGTTAACCAGGGAGTCACACAAGTCACAGCCCTCCCTGGCTGCCTGTTAGGAGCAGTAATTGAGCAAATTAAATCATCAGGGGAGTGCTGGGCTGTCAGGTGCTGCAGGATGCAAATGCCAGTCGCTGGCAGAGGCTGTTCAGAGAGAACCGGGGGGGAAAGGGGATGGGGAGGAGGGCAAATGATGCCCACATGAAGGTTGTGTCTAGCTGGGAGCATTTCAGACTCTAGAGAAGGTCTGAGACAGCTGCCCCTTTATTCCTGACCCCCCTCCAAAGCCCCTCTGTGCCCCTTCCCTTTCCCACCTCTCCCTCTTCTGCCCTGCCAAAATTCCCAGTCTCACACAGGTGGATCTCTCCCCTCGCTCCACATCCCTAACACTTGCTGGCCCAGAAGGATAAAGCCTGGTTTGAGGTGTCCCTCTGCAGCTGGGAATGCAGTGCCCTGTAACTGGATCAGCAGCAGCTCAGAACCTCCCTGCTCTGGCGGGATATAAATCTCCAAACTTTAACAATCAAATTATGGAAGCTCAGCATAAAGGAAATGATGGCTGTGCTGAAGCCACCGTGACCCCTGATGCATCAGGCTCTGGCAGGGGGCCAGCCCACCACTTAGTGGGATGTTTCTGGAAAAAAAAACCCAGGAGGCTGAATGACGTTTTTCATGTTAATATCTCTTCTTTCCCCTTGCCCCAGCATGTTAAATTCAACTTTGCTCCAGCCCTGCCAGTCCAGGCTTGTATTTCCATTTCCTAGCTGGGTTCTGGAACAGTGTATTAATCCAGAAACAATTAAATAAAGTACTAGTGCTAGCTGTTAATGAGAAGGAAATAGGGAGTTATTTGAGTAATCACTACTGTGTTCTGGTTTTGCAGCTTCTTCCTAACACAGTTGCTTTAATCAGATGGGAATAGCAAATTAAGAAGTTTGGAAGAATCACATCACCCAGGAACTTCCAAACCTTTGGGCCTGTTTGCCTTTAAGACTTAACCCAAAAGCTTTATTTTCAAGTTGTACTCTTTATGTAGTATTATTTTTTATTGAACTTCTGTTCCATTTGGCAGGTTTAGCAGCTCATTAGGGCCTCCTGCTTTTCTTTTGACTTGGGTAATGAGCGCTGTAAAGAATTGTGAGTCTCTGTTGGTATTAATAAAAATTACAGTGCAAGGGTCAGAGCAGATAAATCCCGGTCTTTGAATGGTGTGAGAATTATGCAGCAAAACAGCTCCTCAGCGAGGATTTACCTCTGAGCGCGGTCTTGGAGCTCCCAGCTTTGTAAGGGATGCTTTGCCTCTGCTCCAGGAAAATTGGCTCAGATATTCAGAGTGTTTGGTGCTCTCTGGGGCACTGGGGGCGACAGGCGAAGCTCTTGCCAGTGCCTCCCGCCCATCCTGCTGTGCCAGGCTGCTGGGCAGCGGCAGGAGGGTGAATCCTGTCCCAGAGCGAGCAGATGGCACGAGATCCCTGCACGGGAGAGGCTCTTACCTTGACTCAGGACTTTTCTTTCAGGGTGAACTGGGGACAAGGAGGAGAATCTCTCCTCTGCTGCCTGTTCCTTTGGGTCTCTGGTCTCTGCTCTCACCCCTGCAGTGCTGATTCCTCCGTGCTCCTGTGGCAGGGCTTGCAGTCATATTTGGACTCTGCTGTCACCTCCAGAGCATGTGGGGCTGCTTTCCCTGCAGCCCCTGCACATAAATATTTAATCCCCACAACGCAGCAGTGGGAGGAATGCATTTAATTAATCCAAGTGCTGCTGTTCCTTCGTGTCAGGTGGATGTGCAGGGCAGAAGGAGGTTTTGGGTGCTGACCTGTGACCGTGTCAGGGCTGGATTCTTTGCTGCAGGGGGACCTCAGTCAGACACTGAATTGCAAAAGCAGGTGGGACCCTCCACCTGCAAATGAAACCACTTTGATTTTTTTAAAATTTTTAAAATTAAATCTTGGGCCCAAGCTGGTCCAAACGAGCTCCCAAAGCAGCTCTGGAACCAACCCATGTGCTTTTCTGAAGGCATTGCATGTCATCCAGAGGAACTTGCAAAAAGGAGAGAGGATTCCTCCCCTCCCTTGGCCTCCCTGGAAGTGTCCAAGACCAGGCTGGACAGGGCTTGGAGCAACCTGGGATAGTGGGGGATGTCCCTGCCCATGGCACAGGGTGGGACTGGATCAGCTTTAAGGTCCCTTCCCACCCAGTCCACGCTGTGATTCCATGAATGTCTGGAAGAGATTCCCCAGGGATGGGCTCACACAGCTCTAGGATACACTGGAATGTGGATGTGTGCTTGTTTTTGAGGCTGCTGCTGGATTTGGCTCGTGTTAGGAAAGCTTTGATCTCCAGTTCCTTTGAAACCCCACTTGTTGTCATAACACAGCCACCAGGAACCAGGCTGAGCATCCCCCCGGGATCCAGCTTTGGGAACACCACAGGACCTGCTGTGGGGAGGAGACAGGACCCTCTCAGTGAACTGTCCCCATCATACAAGCCCCCAGAGAGATTGGGTGCTGCTGCTTCCCCAGGGAAAAACCCCTAGGGCTGTGCTACCCTGCCCCTCTGCAGGATCCACCGAATTCCATTATAAACCACATTTTGACCCCTCCAAAAAATGTACTGTCAAAGCCACCATCTGTGCAGAGCTGCTCTGCTCCAAGGAGGCTCCACAACCTGCAGTTTTTACAGTCCTGGAGACCACCAGGGGGTTTATCTCCTGTTATATTTCTGTTCCATCGCTTTTAAGGCATTTTTAACACCCTGGGTGTTTGGCTGGTTATGGTCCCTCCAAAAAAAAAAGCCCTGAACAAACCTGACTGTGGGAGCTTTGCTCAGCTCTCCTCCCTGTTCTGGAAAAACCCTCTGGAGCTGCAGCATCAATCCAGAGGTTTTCCTGGGCTGTTTTAACCCCTTTGCCTCCCGATTTCCCCCCCAGCCTGCATCGGGAATGTTCTGCTGTGCCAGGGAGGGGGAGGTGAGGGCAGGCAGATGCAGCAGTCGGAGATTCCCGAGGGAAGTCTGCTGGCTCCTGGATAGTGCTATTAGAGCATCATCCCAGCCCTGCCCCAGCTCCCCTGCGTGCCAGGAATACTTGAGTTATTCTGGTCATTCATTCAGCTCTGGCCGCGGTTCCTCGAGTGCTTCTCTCCCCTGCTGCCCAAAGAGCTCCATCAGTTTTTCAGCAGCTTCAGGCATTTCATATGAAAAATCCTGATTTTGATAGAGGGGGGAAAAAAAAAGTGAGGTGGAAGAATTAAGAGAGACACCCTGGGACATCCCACAGTGTGTTTTCTATTTTTTTTTTTTAGGGCACTCAGCTCAAATATGGGGTGGTCAGACCCTGCTCTGGCTGTGGAAATATTGTCATAAACCACAGGTAGAGAGGGGTCTTTTCTGTTCCCAGAGGAAAAAGGGGTGGAAGAGGCTGCACCATCAGCCAGACAAACCCCAACCTCGTCCTGGAGGACCGTGATTTTTAAGGGTGTGGGTTCTTTACGTGGACACCTCGTGTCTGCCAAACGCCCTGTCCCCCCCCTCAGGGGCTGTGGTGGTGCTGCTGGAATTGCAGGGGGGGGAATTTACAGCACACACGCAGAAATAGAGGCTCTTTCCTGGTTTTTCAGGGAGGCTTTTTTTACCCTGGCCAGTTCTTTTTTTTTTTCCCCACTGCTATTTTCTGCTTTGCTCTCTCTCTCTCTCTCTCTTCCCACCTGACGTTCCCTTTTGGAATTACCCCTGGAAAAACAATGTTTTCTGGCATTGTTCAAAGCCCAGGGCTTGTTCATCCCTTCCCAGGAGTCTCTCTGACATTATCTCTGCGGTGTCAGGGAGTATTTTTATAATGTCTGCACACTCTTCTCTCCCCACCACTTGATCTAATCTATCAGAAGGTGTTTTTTTCTTTTATTTAATCTTTTGTTGGGAAAAAATTAGCAATTTTCTCTGCGTTTTCTGTCGTCTTTAAAGGCAGGCAAGGGACTACTGTCACAGAATTGTAATAACTTATCTCTTCTTGTTCCCTGTGTTAGGTATTATTATTAATACTTATCAGCCTATTGTGTGTAGGAAATTAAAAGGCCTGAAGTGGCCTGGTGGGACTGAATGTTTTATG
The DNA here is from genome assembly GCA_035584735.1 of Pseudotriccus pelzelni. Classification (NCBI taxonomy): domain Eukaryota; kingdom Metazoa; phylum Chordata; class Aves; order Passeriformes; family Tyrannidae; genus Pseudotriccus; species Pseudotriccus pelzelni. The sequence continues at coordinate 5,559,837 of JAWMRA010000063.1, forward strand.
TTAGAAACTCAGTTTAGAGGGATTTGCACCTTGGTCACAACCATAAGGAAAAAAAAGTGATTATGTAAAGTTTAAGAACTGTATTTCAAACTGGGTTTTTTTTTTTTTTTTATAAGCACTTCAGAGGTTTAAAAAAAAGAAGGAAAACTCTTCCTTCATCCCCAGAAAGGCTAGAGGAGAACCATCCCCCTGCCCAGATGCAATTCTATTAAACAGATTTAACTGGAGATCCTCTGTACAGAAAGGAGTTACTTGAAGTTACTGTGGATAAATAACCTATTTCGGTTTTCATCAACAACTAATTTTCCTTCCCAGAAAGCACCCAGAGCAAATGTTGCTCTAGAATTGTTTAATTACTGTGTCTTGGGCTGTGTTATTTGCTATGAACTTTCAGCATCTTTCTTCTCTTCCATTAAATCCCATTTTCCCCCCTCAGATGCTGTGATGGGAATGGAATCGGTGTTTTAGAATGAGTCTGGGTTCTCTGCCTTATTAAATAACCGCAAAAAAAAAAAAAGGTTTCTCAGGAATCCTGGGGCGTGTTGGACTTTCCTGGTTCTTGTTTCCCAGAGCCATAAAGGTTTTTCAGAGCAGGCCTCTGCAAACACGAGGAGTTGGGTACAATTATTCTCCAGCTGCAAAAGGAATCCTCTTTCAGTCCCCTGTCCTGACCTTGCCCAGCTGGTCCAAGGCCACAGCTACTCATAATATGGAATATATTCAAAGCCACTCTGAGTTCTGACCCGAAAGGTTAATATTAACAAAACCAACCAATTACCTTCAGGTGGGATCTCTTGGCGCACAAATGGAAATCAATGTGGGAGCGCCCATTGCTGCCTTTGTGGGTGTATAAATATAAATTAGTATCGCTAAGAGAACAAAGAACAAGCCCAGAGTTATGCCTGGGGTTAATTCTCTGCTGTTGAGGTTTCGATGCCTTGCAGGATTTTGGGGTGTGGTTTCTTGGGGGGGTGAAATTCCTTTTCTGTTCTTCTTAAACTTACTTTGAGCAGAATTTCTTGGTGGGCTTTGGGGAGCTCTGGACTGAGGGAGGTTTATTTCCAAAAGTGAGTTTGCCTTCTTCCCCTTCCTGTCTGGCAAGCTGGGAGTCGGGAGTAAGTTTTTGTAGGCTTAGCACATATTTTGTACTTCTAATGAGGTTTTTGGGCTGTGAGAAGAGCAATCCCATCTCCAAAGGCAGTTTATAGAGGGGAGGGATGGTTGTAGTAACAGGCTGCTCACAGTGGCTCAGTTCTCATTCCTGATGCTGTCAGAAACTCACTGGATACCATAAAGACACTTAAATCTCAGAACAACCAACCCTCTTAGTTAAACTTGTGGCTCTTCCTGTATATAAACAGCCAGCTTTGTCTGCAAAAGCAGCAGTAAAATATCAAACCCTGCTCCGCAAGAGCCAGTTAAAAGCTACATTTTTTAATTATTTCCTTTTTTTTTTTTTTTTTCTGTGAGGGAAGATTATCTTTTAGCTGTCCCAAACTGAGCCAGTGGCTTCCAGATAGGGCCTCATTCCAGATACCAACCAGAATGGAAAATTTCCCACCCTTTCAAATAACAGCCAAGTCAGCACAGACCTGACAGTTTTATGCAGAGCTGGGACAGGATCTGTGAACTTCTATCAGCTGATCTTGTCTCTGAGTGGCTGCAGAACCACAGGGCTGCAGCTTTGGGTGTTTAGCTAAAGGACCTCGGCTGAAAGGGGTTTATTTTTCCAGTGGTGCCCCAAGCTGTCTCCCAGACGTGCTGTCTGACACTGATTAGACAATAGTTGTGCTGAGGCCAGTACATTCTATCAAAGGGCTTGTGTCTTCCACTGGAGCAGGAAATGTAAAGCACTTTATGTGTAAAAAGAAATATTAATATTTAAGCTAAAAGTCGCAGGGGGGAAAAAAACCTTCTGTTAACCAGAAACAGCTTTGGGTGCAGATTCTTTTTCTCCTGAACTCGCAGAAGGTTTAGGGGCTCTGTGTATCTTGCAGTTATTAAAAGCGAAACACTGAGAGCCCCCTGATGCAGCGCAGACTCTGCTGTGTTTGGGAACGAGAAATGGTTGGTTGCTGCTGTGGGAAAGGCTTTGTCTGGGCTGCCTTGTGCCAGCCTGGTATCAAAGCTGGGCTCGATGGCTTGGCTGGTCCACCCTGTCGGGGTGCTCAGGGGCTCGGGGAGCAGCTCGGCTCTAGGATTCCCTGCCCAGTTACGTTTTATGGTCTCTGGTTCAGGGGGAGGTGCCCCCACAGCAGATGAATTCAGGAGCTGCAGCGGCTTCAGGGGGATCTCGACAGGATTTCCTTTGGAATGATCCGAATGCTTGAAACCCCCAGATCTGCCACAACAAACAAGTGAAACGATTTGTTTGAATTGGAAGCATCTCAAAGACCTGAGCAACCCTTCCAGGCTGCACCTGGGATTGAGGGTGATTTTGGATCAGTTAATCTGGAACCTGCCACTTGTCGCCTTGTGGGCTGACGTGGGCATGTGGCAGGAGGGTGAGGAGTCCCTGGGGAGAAACCTGCCACTTCTGGCCCGTTTTTGCCCTCTGTAAAACACAGGGAACAATGCAATGAAGGTGCCACTGACTTGCCTGCTGAAAGGATGCGTTTTCCCCCCCCCCCCCCGAAGTTTTGTTATCCTGTCTCTTGCCGTTCTCTGCTGCTGCTGACACTCTTCACGCCTCCATTTGCAGCATTAGATACCATAAATTACCTGGTAACAAATCTTCTCTTACCCTGCTGGTAAACGTTTCTCTGCTATCATAAATTCAGGCTGATAACCAGATTGAAGGAGTGTAAAATGCCATATCAAGCCAGATAGCAAAAAGAAGAGATAAGGGGATGAATAAGCTTGTCCCTGCAAACAGGTGTTTGATCATTTGTTATGCCTTGTCAGAGCAAACAAACCTTTAAAAAAGAAGTAAATGGACAATCTGTCCTTTTCATCCACTTTATCTTGCAGAGCTGTGTCTGCTCTGTGCTGGGGGATTCATAACTCACCCTCCTTGTGCCTTGCAAATTGTTTCTATTATTCATGATTAAAGTCCGGAGCAGAAGGTCCTTGCATATGTAAGGAGACACTTGTTAGAGACATCCTGATGTTATTAAGACATAGATTCAGTCAAAGGTCATCACGAGAGCATCCAAATGCAGAGATCACACGGGGGAGAGAGGGGAGGAAATTAGGGCTGAATATAAAAGTGGGAGTGTGATTGGGAAGCAGGGAGAGGAGGAAGAGGGGACCCAAACCATTGGCCCAGGGAGGTGCTGGGGAGCTTTTGGGGCAGGAGAAGGAAGAATGAAGAGGTGCAGCACATCACTGTCCCCTCCTGCCTGGAGTTTAAACTCCAACACCCCCCCCCCCAGTTTGTTTCCAGCATCTTTAAGATGGGCAAACTTCAAGTGCCAAGCCCAACTTGGGGCTTGTGTGTGACATTCAGCATAAACCCCTCCATGCCTAAGGGGCACACACAGATGTTTTAAAGCCTCACAGAGGCTGTGTCTCTAATTCCAAGCCTCAGAGTCCAGCTGGGGGCCTTGCTAATGTGGGAATGTGCTGCTGCTGCTGGCCCAGATGAGCCCTCCGAGCTCTGCCAGCCTCCTTCTGCTTGAGCTTGAGATTTGTTGAGGAATGGAGTTATTGATTCACTGGTGCTCGTTCTGTGGACGTGTTCCAGTTAAACAAGAATAACTGCAGCTCCCAGAGGTCCCAGTGAACCTCTGGGCAGATGCATTTGTCGTGGTGGGGAACATACTTAGTTAATATGGAAATCTGTAGGGGAAATCAAGGGGATTTAGAGACAAGCAGCAGATTCCCACAAGTCTGGGAGCAGATTTCCTGCCTGACAAGCACCTCCTGGGTCTGTCAGGGGACATATTTCTGTTTCTGAGGCCCTGTCAGGTGTTGCATCTGAAGAGGCACTGCCAAGGGATGGGTGACTGGCAAAGGATTCCGTGTGTTTCGGGGATGGACACGTGCTCCAGGTGCCCTGGCTGAGGGATTTCCCAAGGCCTGGAGTCAAAACAGATCCCATCAAGGTCTAAAACATAATTACTCAGTGGCGGGGCTGGGGGCTGTGCCAGCCCCTGCCAGGCTGTGGGAACAGCCCAGTTCCAGTGGCAGCTTTGTGTGTGTAACTCCTCAGCCCCAGCAAATGTTCAGCCCCAGCAAATGTCCAGCCCCAGCTCCCCCCTTCACTTTTGTCCCTGGGTAATGACACCTGACAGCAAATGCAAACACAGTGCTCAGGGTGAGCTGCTGCCTCTGCAGGGGTTAAAGAGGCATTTCCCCCCCTCTCCTGTGCCCTGTGCCAGGGCGAGTTCTCACACAGAGACCCAGCTGATTTTACCACCCTTGAACCATCACCAGGTTGCAGAAACGTGACAGGAAAGAGTATTTCTTGTCCATCCAGTGGCATAAACCGTATTCTCAGTGAATAAAATCCAGAGTTTTTTCCTCCCATATATCATTGCCTCTTCCCAGCTCCCACCCACTAAGTGGATTAGACATCAGCATTCACTGGTGTGTGTTGCCAAAACCTCAGAGCACACCAATGTGTCCGAAGGAAATCGCGTGCCTTGGGCAGAGGCAGCACATCCTCTCGCAGGTGTCAGCGTGCTCCGGGAGCAGAGGTGGCTCTGCTGGGTCTCAGGGGTCGCTCTTTGCCTCCAGGAGTTTCAGATTAGGAGTGGAGCCCAGCAGGTGTGCACTCCAATCCCTGTCAGGTGACAGCCCAGGCTGCTTGAACCGTGTTCCAGAGCGAAGAGCGCCTTAAAATTCCATCTGGTTCGTTTTCCCCGTGGCCCTGGCAGTTCTGGAGCATCTGGCAGCTCAGGTTTACAGGCTCTAGGTCTGTCTAGACCAAACATGTTGGCTGTGCAGAAAACGAGATTACCACCAAATGAAGCACAGGCTAAGGAGGGTCCTGAGAGATTTCCCCTGACCGGCATTCCATGTTTTCCCTGGCATTGGTGCCCAGTGATTTTAGGGGGGAAAGCGGCTGATTGCTGGGCAGCTGGAGTGGGCAGGGGGTGGGAATGGGCTGGGATAACGCAGAGGGACCCAGCCCAGCTTGCCCTTCAGTCTGGAGGGTCCTGCTTCTTGTTTTGATGCCCCCCAAGTGCCCAGGGAGTGACCTGGCGCAGGAGCTGGCACCTGAAACAGCATTTTATAATTCGAATTAGGAAAAAAAAGAAAGGAAAGCATTCCCATTCCCAATTAAAAAGGCAACATCAGCCTCTTTTATGAAGTTTATCTCACTGCACAAAAGGCTGTTTTTAAAGCACTGGTGGTGTTGGCACAGGCATTGTGGTGAGAATTAACAAACACCCCATTGACAACAAGGCATTGTCTGTGGCCTCTTTATAATGTGATTTCAGGAAACTGCCAGCACGCCAAAATTAATGCAAATGAGTGCAAATTCACATATTGCAAAAGGATTAGAATATCATTAATGTGGGCATTAAATATTTAAACAATATCTCTATGAAAGAATTATGAGCTTTCAAAGCTTGTCTGTGTTTTATGACCACATTAAAGCAGTTGTAATGACATCTTCTATGCTGGGACTAGGAATAATCTTTTTTTTTATTTTTTTTTAATTTTTTTGGAATATCAGCCCCTGACCATGCCCAAAGCCACCAGGCTCCCCCCAGGTTATGGTGTGTTTTTGCCAGATCTCAGCTCAAGTGGGTGTGTTGGGTATACCCAGTTAGCAGAGCGTGGACAAGAGCAGGAAGATTCTGAGAATAGTTTGCAGGAGGGGAAAAAAAAAATTAAAAAAGGCTGACCATGATCAGTCCCTGGGACAGATGGAGATCAAGGCAGTTGTTTGAGTGGTAAATGTAAAACTAATATGAACTCTGATAGTTTTAGTGAAGACTCAGCCTGTTGCGAGCCTGTCAGAGCTTTTCCTGGCCCTCCATGAGAATATGTAGGAGCTCATCAGGGTCTCAGTTCTTACTCTCCAAGCATTGTGGGATCTGAAAGGACAACTAACAGGTCCCCTTAAACATTTGGGGTTGGCCCATCGCCTGCTCTGATGTTTCCAAGCCCCAGAGGGCTGGGACGTGCGAGTCTGCACCGGGAGCTCAGCTCAGCTCCCCCCTCCCGGTGCAAAGCACTTCTCGAACTGCACCACTGCCATTATGAGCAGCACCACGTGGGCCTAACCAAGGGACTGAAATAAAAAAATCAAAGCGAATCAAGTGCATTATTCCTCTGAGGGAAAGAAGAGAGCAGTGAAGAACCCACTTGTGTAAGTTAATGCGTTTTTCAAGGAGCTCTCTGCCACGGTGGGGAGGGCGGAATGGGAGAGAGTCCCTGGGAGAAACAGCTCCAAAGCCCGTTCAAGGCAGGGGGAAGATCTTCATTGATGTGAGAGAATTGTCATTGAGGCCCTCGAGTCTTTGCTGGCAAGACACTTAACTCTGCCAAACGCTGTGAGCTCTGCAGTGGGAAGAGCAGGAAAACAGGGTGGGCTGGGATGATTTCAAACCCAACTGAGTGCATTGTGCCTTCTGTGCTTGAAACCTTTGCTGCTCCTGACAGCTCGTTCCAAGCGTTTAAAATAAGCTGGTCCCGGAGCTGTGGCTTGATAGAGTCAGACCTGCCAGTGAAACCAGGCAGGGGAGGGTTTAGGGTGGATCTCAGGACAAGGTTCTTCCCCCAGAGGGTGGTTGGCACTGACCAGGCTCCCCAGGGCAGTGGGCACAGCCC
>JAWMRA010000063.1:5566662-5591708 GCA_035584735.1 Pseudotriccus pelzelni
ACACTTCCAGGGATGGGGCAGCCACAGCTTCTCTGGGCAACCTGTGCCAGGGCCTGCCCACCCTCCCAGGGAAGGATATTTTCCCAGGCATTTTGCAGGTGTAGTGGCAGTTTCAGCAACTGAAGCCGTGTGATGGCTGCAGGGCTTTCAATTAGTGCCGTTTTGCCTGGTAATGATGTGAAAGCAGAGGAGAGCCTGACACTTCCCAGGTCTCTGCCACTCATCTTCCATCAGGGGATCCGGCAGGTGAAGCTGCAGCACGACCCTCGCACTTTGCTCTTGGTTCCAGGAAATTAAACCTGACGGTTCCTCCTAACCAAGACGCTTTTCAAACCGGACAGACTGGGCAGCTTTGGAACATCAGCTTTGCTGTGGGTCTGGGGCAGGGAATACCAGCCGGGTTTGCCCTGATCTCGTCCCCAGCCAGGCCCCAGAGTCAGCAGGGGGAATGATATTTGCTTTAATAGTGGCCTTCAGGTACTCAGGGAATCTTTTAGGCAGCTTTGCAATTTTAAAACGTTTTCAGTGATGCAAACACGGGCACCTCTTGCCTGAACTCTTTGCCTGGGCTGCAGTGAGTTCAGTGCCATCTTAGCCTGACCTGCTTTGAAATGGAGGAGGTTTTAAAGCACCAAATGCCCAGAGAAAAGCCCTGGCAGAAGCGCAGTGGTGCTGCAGTGATGCAGCCCCGCAGGTGGATGATGCCCCTGTCCCCAGGGCCTCCCTGGGTCTCACTTTGCTCTCCCCAGAGCCCAGTGCTGGGGGAAGGTGGAGGGGCTGTTCGGATGCTGCCGGTGGGATGATGCAACCGGCACTGCCACACATCCTGCTGCTCTCTGGGGACCCGTTTGTTTGGCTCCAGCTTCCAAGCAGCGCTTCTTTTAGACAGGCAGGGCGTTCTTTGGGAGTTCAGTCACCTGGAGCCACCTGGAGCTGAAGGAAGGCAGCTCACGGCAAGGTCACTCAGCTGCAGCAGCTGGGTCACACCTCCCTCTCACATGACTTTGGAAATGTTAGAAGGCACAAAAAAAAAAACACCCCAAAAACACAACAGAGCAAAGGTAACCTGTAAAAGCTGCATTTATGTCATTTGTTACAACCTTCCTGGCAGGCAAGCTGGAAGAGCTTGTATAAAAGGTGGGTCTTCAGACAGAATTCCCCGGGAAAGAAGAGAGGTTGAAGCAGTGGATGAGTCGCATCAATGGTGAGCAAAAATAACGTGGTGCTTAAAAACCTGCCTCTTTTGTAGAGCCTTTCATCCTGTGCTTACTAATAATCCCCTACAAAGGTCCCCAAGGCCCTTCTGGAGCCCACATTCGGTTCCTTGTGGCTGGAGGTAACAGCTTTCCCCAGGGGCTGCAGAACCCTCTGTGCTGGGTTTGATTCCTGGCCTCTTGTTTCAAGCAGGAGCTCCTTCTTCCTGCACTGCTGGGAGGGCTGTTCTCTGCTGTTCTCGATTGGGAAGCATCCAAAATTGCTTGAGTGATCTCCTGCCTCTTGTTCCAGGCTGAGTCCCTTTGATTGTAGCTTCCAGAGGATCTGTTTCTCATCATTGTCACTGTGTGTCTGTGGGCTGGGAGTCAGACACTGGCTCCCTGGGGTAGTGGGCACACGGGAAAAGAGGAATATCCCTAAAGGGATGGATAGAATTGAGCTTTATTTCTGCTAGCAGAACTCTAGCACAGAAAACAAGTTGATAAATGTTTCTTGCATGGATTTACGAAGTGCAGAGTTCACAGACACGCAGTTGTCCTGTGTTCATGCTGCTCTGGAGATTCAATGGGCCATGGAAAAGCCATGGAGGTTTATCAGCCTCCAGACCCAATTTAGGAATGGCAGAGAAGTCTGCAGGACAGGACAGGATATGGAAGCTTTACTTGCACTTATTCATCTGTTACATGAACACTTCAGGGTGATTCAGAGACCGCAGGTGATGGCTGAGCTGATGTGAGCTGGATCTGCTGGAATAGCTGTCTTTGTGTTCACCTGGGGGGAAGAACAAGTGTTATTGAACCTTAAAAACCAGCCTGGCCAGCTCTAGAGAGAGAAAACGTGACTCAGGTGCCGGCACAGAGTCCTGCTCAGACACAAAGCAGAGCACTGTCAGGCTGATTAAGAGTTTCAGGGGAAGCAGCCTGTTAAAAGATTCCAAAGCACGGGAAAGGTGATTCCTGAGAAACAAATCTCTCCTTGCAGCTCTGTGTTGTGTCCACTCCTGGTGCCCACCTGAGTTTGCACCTCCCCACAGCAGCCCGCAGCGGTTCCAGCACAGCACGTCCCGTCTGTGCGTTGATTCCCAGACCCCCCTGGGCACAGATGGTTTGATCTCAGCTTTGTGTGGCAGCTCCAGGAGTTGGTCCAACAAGCCCTGGCTGCGTTTCCACCCGAAGATACGTCCCAGTGCAGGGTTTGTGTTTACAACAGGGACGTGAAAAGCCAGGGGTAGTTTTCATCTTTTCTCTGCCTGTCAGTCACATCATTAATTGGGGCTCCAGCCCTAAATAATCCCCCTAATCTGTCAGATCACAGATTATGAACATGAAAGAGATGAGCCTGAAGCTCCCCAGAAGCAAATCAATTCTTGGGCTGGAAGACTGCAGAGTTACAGGCAGAGGAAGCTGAGGCACAGGGGGCTGAGCTGGGACTGACAGCGTTGTCAGAAAGGTCCTGACTTCAAGGACTGGAAGCGAGGGGCGAGTGGGCAGTTTTCTGTCCACATCCCTCCTGGTGTGTTTAAGCACTCTGGTGCATGGGGTTATTGTTTTATGTTTAACAGGTTTGCTGGAGTTAAATGTGTGCCAGGAGGAGCGGTGTCGCTGTCCTGGGGAGAGAGGTGGCACTGGGGGAAAATTCCTGTTCTTGTCACGCCCGTAACTATTAAAAAAAATATTAAAAATTCCTCTTTTTTTTCATCCAGAGGCCTTCAGGAATCTACAGGAAGCCCTGAGCATCAACTCATGTCCTTTTTCTTGTCCTTGGGGAACAGATCAGGCCTGATTTCTTGCCTCAGAAAGAAGCGATTCGAACTCTCTGAATCTTCTAGAGAGAAACTGGGACAAGGGGACGCCGAAGTCCCGCATTTACCTGCTTGTTCCTTGCTTTCCTGCCTGTTCCAAACCTGCCGGCTGGCACCTCTGCTGCAGCCTGTCCCTGCCGGGACTCTGAGTGAATCGGGACATGTCACTGCTGCTGGCAGTTATTACCATTTCACCTCCCTGAAAGCCAGAGCTTCCTCGACAAGAACCTCGTGGTGCCACATTTCAAAGGCCTTTCAAACAGTCTTTAGTCCAGATAAGACTTGAAGGGTGAAGAGGCAACAAAAAGCGGCTAATCCACTTAACTGCCACTGCAACTTCACCGGCCAAAAGAGCAAGTTATTTTTTGGAGTGACTTCTCCTCAGCCAGATCCTGGGGATTTCCAGCAGCTGCTCAGTCCTCCCTGCCTGTGTTTTCTGGTAATGAATACTAACAATCCTTCACTCCTGTTTTAATTGCCTGCCTATCAAGCTTTGTTAATCTTCCCCATTTTGCTTAATCTTTCATCGTGTCACTTTTTTTCCCCCTCCGTGTTTCTTCTGTGTTGACAAGGCATTTAAACATTTCACTGAGCAGGAAAAGGAAAAATAAAGGAAGAGAAGAAAGGAGGAGAGAAAGGAATCCTCCCCTTTGCATCTGGAATGCTCATTTTCCAGATTAGAAAATAAGTGCCTGTGGTATCTAATTAAAACTAAGAGGTAAATTAGCGAATATTTAGATCTCCATCCTTCCAAAGCGGGAAGGCTGGAGCCAGGAAAGCCAGGCTGTGTTCATAACCTCAACAATCCTCGCAGCTGGGACAGGGTTTCTTCCAGAGGGAACAACAGCATTTCAGGCAGGATCTCCCCACGTGTTTGATCTGTGTCTTGCTGGAGGGGAAAGGCTTTGACCAGAGTCATTCCTTGAGAAATTACTGCTGACTTCTCTTGAGGTGTCCCTCGTTTTCCCCCAGTAACCACCCGGGAAGAGCAGTTCTCCCTCGTGGGTTAATCGTTCCACATGACAGGGGGAGGCAGGTGAGGGGGTCGGCTCAGTGTGGTTTAAACTCAATGCAGAATAAGCCAGTGCAGGGAAAATCCCATTTTGCTGAGCACACCTGGCTGCTTCCATGGGCACAGCCCTGGGCACAGAAGCTGGGAGGTGTCTGGGTAGGGTTCTCCTGGCCCCAGCCCGTGTGCATTTGTCACTGCCTTCAAGTCTCTTTCTTTTGCCCTTGAGCCTTTTCTCTCCTGAGCAGTTCCATCAATGAGCTGCTCCCTCCTGCCTGGCTGTTCACCAGAATAGATTCAGACACTGAGAATCTGCTCTGTCTTTCAAGGGAGCTGCTGCTGTGTCTGATGTGAGATCTGCATCAGCAAATGACATCAGGGAGGGGGGGGAAAGTAAACAGAGCCAGGGCATAAAAATAACTTGCTGTGCACCTTGTCCAATTACAGAAATCTGATTTCAAAACCTTAAAATGAAGATCCCATCATTCCAAACACATCTCTCCCTGCTCAGAACCCCTTCGTGGCAGCCTCAATTGCTGAGCTATTTTCAAGGCTTTGACAGGTTTGTTATTGGCACAGTTTGCTGCTGTGGCAGAGAACCAGCCGTGACAAAAGCTGCTGGGGAGTTCTGGGGTATGACAGAGCTTTCCAGAGCGGCCTTCCTTTGCTTTTTCCAAAGCCATCGAGTTGGAAGCCCGTGGGAGCCCCTACTCCTGCTTCCTGATGATCCCCCAGGACATAAATTGCTCCAGAAACTCGGAGGGGCGCGTGGACATCTCGGCACAGCCCTGAAATCTGAGGGTAAGGACTGACCTCACCCCCCCAGTCGTGTTTTTGGGGTTCAAATCACAGCAATGAGTTCAGGCAAAAAGTGACAGAAGCACCACAGCTCCTCTCCCGAGTTCTGGAGTCCATTTCTCAGATGTGGGGTGTTTTTTCTGTAACATTTGGATCGTGTCAGCTTTCCACCACCAGGAAATGGGATTCTTCCCCCATACCGGGGGAAATCAGGCATGACTGCCTTGAAAACGATGGTGCTGCTGGTGTGCCAGGTTAATTGATCCCTAAACATCATCTCTGCACGGGGCTGGGCAGGGAATTCATCCCTGATCTTTCAGACCAGTGGGGTTTGTCCTACAAAAAATAACACATTTTGAAGCCAATAAAGTGTGTTTTCATTTGAGGGGAAAGGTGGGAGGGTGATCTCAAACCAAAGATATTGAAGCCATCCCAGCCTGTGTCCTCTGCTCCAAGGAAAAGGACAGGAATCCTCCTTTTTGGAAGGCTGTGAGATAATAGATGCTTCATGTCAGGTCTGTCCAGAGCTGCTAGAAATTGGATGCTGGTTTAAATGGGTTTTTAAACTCTAAATACCCCCTTCAAACGTGGGTTTATCTCTGCTGCCTTGCCAGATCCTGCCATGTTCTGGACTTGCTGTGAGGAGCTCCCCAGTTTATTGGCACGTCGTGTGAAAACAGTATTTCTACAGCTCAGACTTTGGAATTTCTTCACCAAAAAAAAAAGAAGTAGCAAAGCCTTTGAGCCACAGAGAGAGACTGAGGCTTGCTTTGGAGACAGACATTCAACAGCAGAAACTGTGCAGGCACAAATCCTGATTGTAGCTGACCTTCTCTTCCCCTTGGTGAAGACTCGCCAGAAAGTCCTTGCAGGGGCAGCATCGAGCACGGGATGGACTGAAGGACACCCAGCGTGCCAGAAATCACTGGGAAAATGGATTAACTCCCCCCTCTCCCAATCCCCTTGGAGCAGCACAGTGAGGAGGGGAGCTGCGTTTCAGTGAAGAGAGAACAACCCGCCTCCCTCAGCAGGGTTTACACGGCACTTCCAGGCACTTCCACTCCTCTTGCATAGGTTGTTTACGCCCCAGTGTGCCCCGGGGGGGCCCTGCAGGTCCCAGGGATGTGCTCTGAACTCCCACTGCTTGTTGTCAGCCCTGGGAGCCCTCCCGGGGACAGGTGGGTGCTGCAGCCTCGGTTGGACCTGCTCTGACCAGCTCCTGACAGGCAGTTTAAAGCAACTACAGTTAAAGCAGCAACTACGAGCTCTTAATCCATTGCAACGTGGGAGCGGAAGAGCGTTTGCTCACGAAAATAGTGCTGCAAGCTGGGCCACAAAGCAGTGAAAGGAGAATCGTGGGATGAGGGAAGAGTCAGAGGAGCGGGTAAGGATATGGGGCAGCAGAGGGGGGAGCACGGGGCAGGGGCAGCAGTGACAGCGGGCCTGACTTCTGAGCTGGTGTAGGTCAGAATGTGAACTGCAGCCACCTATCAGTCTATAAACCAGGGTTTATCCAGTGGATAAACTGCCAAGGTCCGTGATGCTGCTAAAGAAGGGACCGAATATTCCCACGACAGACGCGCGTGGAGAATTTCCCCCTCACGGCTCTTTTCCTGCCCAGTTTTTGGCAGCCCAGTTTATCCGGTGCTCTCCCGCCTTTCATCACGTCGGCATGAACACAGAAAAGCTCCGATGTCACCCAGCAACAGGATCTTTCCCCAGTCCAGGGGGTAATGTGTGATGGCAGCTGGAAGCTTTTACGCGGCCGCCAAGGCAGAAAGAATTATTTGCTCTACGGTTGGTACGAGTTCTCCTCAGGACTGAAAAAATGCAGGCACAAGTGAATCTGTCAAACTTCAAACACGCACAGCGCTTCGCCAGGGACCCAGTTCTGAGCTGCCAGTGGAAGAGAAACTCCCTGGATTTGAAATGGGAGGGAGTTTGCCTGGTTTCACACACAGACGGGTGGCAGTTCTTCGTGTTCACCTGAGGGGAAAAAAAGTCTCCTTCACAACACCAAGATGGTGTGAGATTCCCCAGGCAGAGTGTGGGAGTTTCCAGGAGGAAATTCAGAGCAGTTAATGATGATTTCGTACTGCAGGTATTTAGAAAACATCTAGAATGTGTTGGCACTGATATTTAAGCTCTCTACCACAGGCATTCCCAGCCTTCCCTACACTGGGGGAAGAGGATTTGGAGGCATGATAACCTTTGCTTGGTGTAAAAAAAAAACAAACCAGGTGTTTCATTTTGTCTTGTTGATACGTTACAGTTTAACAGAGAAACGAAGTCAAATAAAAAGAGGGGCGAAGCCAGTTCATATAAAAACTTAATTGATTAGTCTCTGTTGCATCCACATCAAGAAATAAGGTCAATGGTCTTAAATCAGAAGGTCCTGTCAGACACCCCCATCTAATCACCTGAAAGGAAGGGGTGTACATGTGATTCCTTAATTCTGGCTCAGTGTAGAATCCAACCCCCACATTTAATTCAGGATAGGGTTCAAGTCGTGCCTGGTGGTACAGTGTCAGTGCTAGATAGCATGTCTCAGGTTCTGAAGCCCCAAAGGCTAATTCTGCTACTTCTGCTGAATAGGAAAGTGAAAAACAAAGGAGGGGAGAGGGCACATCCTCCCCCAAACTCACATCAAATGCTGTATAATAAAGCACCTGATTAGCTCCTTTGCAAAAGGCAGAAAATGGGCAATTTGCTCCTGGCCCCTACCAGGGGTGGGAGGCTGTGCTGGATGGAGCTTCAGCACAGTGAAGGTCACGTCCAAGAGGTAAAAAGTCACCTTCCCGTTTTACAATTATTCTCACAGCAGCTGAATGTCAGCAAAGGTCTTGGAACAATGTGGTGCTCACTCTGCTAACCTGCTCCACTTCAGCTCTTCATGTTCTACATCAGAGAAATTACTTAGCGCCACAATTAAATCCTTCTCGGCCCCGCTGGGGCTGTGTCACAGCCTCTGTAGGAAGAAGGAAGGTTACTCTGAGCTCTTCTTTAAAAACTCAATTGCATTAGGAAGTAATTGCGAATTATTATTATTATTATTATTTATTACTTGCATAACGGTGCATGATCTGAATGCTTCCAAGGCTTCCCTGCACTGAAAGATGGGCTCTTGCAGGCAAATATGTTGCCAGAAGTGCCTGTGAGGAAGAACGCTTTAGAAAATGCCAGTTTTATTTCTGGTCCTTTGTTTTTCTCCCTGAATGGATTCTCTGAGCTTGTGGTGGTAGGAGGCAATTAAAATAGAGGCTGGAAGGAGGTGAGTGCTCTGTAAAAACACAGCTAAGGAGAAGGCAAGATGTATGTCCCTGCTGCTTCCTCAGGCAGGAGGGTGAAGAGGGATGCTCTGTCCTCCTTGTCAGACAAGAACATGGCATGGGATGATCTCACTGCCAAGCAGGAGATGAAGGACTGGGTGTACAACAAGGATTTGGGTCCAGAAGAAGAGTGGGTCCTGAGAACCACACAAAACTGTCCTGGGTTTGAATTCCTCATGCCCATCTCAACTTGCAAGAGACAGCTGTGCTGTTTTCCCAGGGAAACTATTTTCACCAGACAGAAGAAAATAAAGCTTTATCAAACCATCACCTCTCCCTGCAGATGAAAAAAGTCCAAACCCAAAAGGTGTGGGGAGTCATTCGTCAAATATTCGAGGTGTTTAAGGTGTGGAGGATTAACTGGGTCATCAACACAAGGCTCAGCACTCCCCCCTCTCTGTCTTCTCCACGGGTCTTTCTCCTGCTTTCTCAGGCACTTCTTACAAAGATTGGCACTATAAAACACCTCCCAGTTCAATAATGTCCATGAGAGCATCTCCAGCTTTGGGGCTGTTCTCTGTTGTTCTCCGAGGGGGGACAAGTGGGACCCGCGTTCCTGTAGGTCCCACACAGCTCTGCTGGTTACTTCTGGGTTTATTTGCTTGCAAACAAAGAGTTGCATTCCTCTGATTCTTTAAAGCACTGGTAATTTCCACCCAGCAGCATTATTCTCACCAGTGGAAAGCTCTCAGATACCTTTGCACTCCCCCGTTGCTGCTGCAGCTGTTGCAGATCCCGAAAGTGGCATTTCAGCTGTGGCTCAGGCAGGATTCCAGCGCGCCAACACATCTGGGGGGAGTGGACTAATCCTTGTCATGCCCACAGTGAGAAACCCATCACCTGAGACTGCAGAGACCAGTTAAGCCCCCCAGCGAGGCCCCTGCAGGGCAGGGGGAGAGTGGAGGTGTCTCTGGACACCTCTCGTCCCGTCGCGCGTGCGCCAACAACGGCGTCCCCTTCGGAGCTGGGCCTTGGCGTCAGCAGACTGTGCTTTTCCACCCGAGCCCTGCCAGGTTTAGCACTCCAGAAGGGCGAGAGCTTCCCCTTCCCTCCACTCCGCTCCCCAGAGCTTTGTTCCCAGGTGTGTTCAGCCCACTCCTGTCGCAGCGGCCGCAGCGCTTGCGAAGGCACACCCGGCTGTCTGTGATCGCCCGGCACCGACAAATGCTCTGCAGTAAAGGCACAGAGACGCTTCTGTCGGAGCTGTCACTTCCCTGATAACAACTGCAGCTCCAAAGGGAGCCTGCTGCACTGCAGGTGTGTTTTCCCAGCGCACCATGAAAGCACCTTAGATGTGGCAGGGAAGAGCAGCAATCACGCCGCAGCTTTGAGCTTGTTGTGTCAAAACACTTTGCTCGGTGCTCTCGAAACGCTCTTTAAAGGCCTCCCCGTAAGGACATCAGCACATTTAATGTGCCAGGATGCTCTAAGAGTGTCTGCTGCTTCCCTGTCCCGCAGCCTGGGGTGACAATAAACAGGTAATAACATAAATCCGTGGCTGGCAGAGGTGACGCTGAGGGGAGGAACGGTTCAAAAGCCTGGGTGGTGGTGCTTGTGTCAGCAATCCCATTGCCAGCTCTGCCATGGCTTCTGGTAAAGCATCCAGAGCCTCTGAGGCTCCAAACCCTCTTGGAACATGGCACAGCTCCTTCCTCTGCCTGCCCAGTGTTCAGGACAAGGGCTCTGACCATGTGGATGTTGCAGGGAAAGGGGCTTGCCCTCTCCTCTGGCTGCCAAGGGTGACTGTAATATGGGAAATAGTAATGAGCCTGCCTTTCTCCCCGCCTGGGAACTAGGT
This sequence comes from Pseudotriccus pelzelni, assembly GCA_035584735.1. Classification (NCBI taxonomy): domain Eukaryota; kingdom Metazoa; phylum Chordata; class Aves; order Passeriformes; family Tyrannidae; genus Pseudotriccus; species Pseudotriccus pelzelni. The sequence continues at coordinate 5,576,613 of JAWMRA010000063.1, forward strand.
GAGGGACGGCATCCCACTTGACACTAAAAGAAAAAAGGCAGAGAAAGGAGATGGGATTTGCTCCAGGTCACGCAGCAGATCAGTGGCCAGGAACAGAAGCCAGCTCCCACTTCCCTTCCCAGACCCCTCTTCCTCCTCTCCCTGCAGACCTCCTCGCTGTGCTCTTTAATCAGCAGACCATGTTTGTTTTTGTGGCCCTGCATTCCTGCAGCCAGCACACCCACACGACACTGGATCCTCTCTGCCCTGTGGGCAGCTGGGTGGAGAGCGAGGGGGAGATTGTCTGTTCCCCAAGTCCCTTCCAAGCCAGGAATCCCGCTTGGCTCCAGCGCTGGGAACTTCTAAGGGTGGTTTCTAGACTTTGTGACTCCTTGTCCCACTGATGCTCCCCCGTCCTGGGGGAAAGGAGCCCTGCAGAGCGGTTTGAACCTGAAGTGGCAGACAGGAGATGCAGTGCAGCGTCTGAAGAAGACACGAGGTGATGAGGGACTGAAATGTGCAGAGTCCTGAAGGGAGGGAGGGAGGGAGGGAGGGAAGGAGGAAAATAAACCCCCCTGCAGAGCATGAGGATGCATCTGTGTCACTGTAACTCAGCTTGATGTGTGCTGGGAAGGGCCCTGCACTCCTCTGTTAGCCCAGATCTGAACTCTGGCGAGCAGTGAGCTGACAGCCTCCCTGCACCTCTCCCTGGGCTCCCAGCAGCACTTCCCATCTGGAAGTGCAGCACCTTGGACTTGATGATTTTAAGGGCCCTTTCCAACTGAAACGATCCCGTGATTCTAAAGCAGCATTGCACACGGTGAAGTCACAGCCCAGCAACAAAAATAAGGCAAAGCACGGGAATGGCACGAAAAGGTGCTGCTGGAACCCTTCCTGCTTTGCCTAAACCAGCTGTGCCTGCAGTGCATCAAAGGAAGCAACTGAACTACCAGAACCTGTGCTTGAATGCCACTGAGATGGATGAGTGGTGGGTGCAGTGGCTGCAGATCTACCCTGGAGAGAGGGAGGGTGCAGTGACAGCGCTGGTGCCTGCAGGGATGGGTGTCCCTCCTGCCACTCCTTGGCAAAAAAGCCACGGCTGAGCAGCAGCAGCACATCCAACAGGCTTTGCTCCCAGTGAATCACAGCCTGAACACAGAAAACCCAGGCTGGGCTCGGCTGAGCTGAACTTTGTGAGGCCGATGCCTCCTGTGCCTCACTGCCATGGCAACAGCCTTGTGCTGGAAAGGGTCCCTGTGCTCTCCAGCCTTCATCTTTGGGGGGTTAAACCGCCACGTTTTCGTAGGGCCTCGCAGTCAGTGAGGGTGGAAAAGACCTCCAGGAGCGCTGAGTCCAACCTGTGACCAGCAATCACCCAGCCCAGAGCCCCGAGTGCCGCGTCCAGTCATTCCTGGGACACCTCCACCACCACCCTGGGCAGCCCCTGGTCACCAAATCCAGCATTTTCTGGGACAACAGGCAGCGCTAGGGATGTGGAAAGAGGTGTGCGGAGAGGCAGAGCCGGGCAGGTGTTAGGGAAGTCCCGCACCCACTGGCATCCCTGAAAGCTTCGGAGTCTCTTCTAAAAAGAACCCCTCGTGGAGGTTGGGAGTCACTTCAGAGGGTCTGAGCGAGGCTGATGCTCCTGTCACCACACGCCGGCGTGTTTGCCATGGCATGAGGAGCAGAAATTGGAACCAGCAGGCTTTGAAGCCGCCTGTCTCCCTCAGAAGTGAGTGTGTGCTCCCCAGGGACCTGAGGGTGTGTGCCCTGTCCCCTTCACCGCCTGGGGACCGAACCCAAGATGCTGCCCGAGGGGCATTTCCCAGATCCCTCCCCTACCCCATCACATGGGTTCAAGTAGAAATTCGGGGCAAAACTGCCCTTTTGCAACACGGGGGCTGGACGTTTCCTTGAGACAACCCCCCCCTGCCCCTGGTGCTATCAAACCCTGGAAATTGGATTTGCTGCTGGATGCTAACGCCAGCAACCCACTGCAGTTAATTGCAAGTTTTCCTTGCAGACTCCAAATGGTGAAATCTCGCTACGAAAGAGATTTCTGATGTTGGGGACTCTGTAAATATTTATGTTCTTTCTGTGGAGGAATGCCTTGCAATCAGACAAACCACACAAAGGCAAATGAACTCATCAAAAGGAACCACAACTGAAAAGCAAACATTATAAAAAAAGTGTGTGTGGGGGAAAGTCTCTCTTCTGAGAGAACACAGGGCCCAGGTGGTGCTGGGGGGGTTTCCTCAAGAGAGGATCTTCTTTTTTCTAATTTGCAGGTGCTTCTAGCTCGTTAACAGGATAGGAAATCTGGCCCAGTCCCTCTTAAACCTCAGGATTTAATGGAAGTTCAGTGTTTTGTCAGGCACAAATGAGGCAAAGGCTGTAATTACTGCCCAGGACTTAATCACCACTCACACTCAAACACTATAACTTTCACCTGTGTCTTTTGTAAACCTTCAGACCTGCTCTGAACCAAATATTTTGCCTCCCAGTCTCAGTTTACACTCTCTGTTCCCAAATATTTGGTAGCAGCAGAGAGGGAGAGTTTGTATTTTGTCACTTATGCTTCCTTTATTTCAGCCTTCGTTTTTAACACTATCAAACATCCCCAGCACCAGAACAACACTAGAACTTTGTCAGGAGTTTGCTGCTGATACCAAGAAATATAATTGCACGTATTTATCTTCCAACTCCAAATTTTAATGGATTTTATTTTTCATTACAGATAACAACAAGGGCACAATGGGCCATAGATACAGTCACACCGAAGCTGAAATGTGGGTTTTTTCTTTCACTTGAGCTCCTCTTGGGGGAAATACAAGCAGCACAGTAGGACCAGGACTGAAGCAATATCCCAGGAAAGCTGAGCCCAGGTACGTATCCAATGCAGCAAATTGGATTTCACCATGAGGATGTAAATCAGAACTACACCTCACTGCCAAAAGACTTTGGGAATAATAGACTTCCAGGGCAAAATATCAGACCGTTCTTTCCCCCAGTGTAGGACCCTTTCCTTGCACAGGGTTGTCACACCCATCCCAGGCTCCATCCCCTGATGAATGAGCCCACGCTCCTCTTAAGGTGAATTTGTCAGCCCAGGCAGAGCTGTGGTGCAGTGGCTCCCTTAATGCCTGGGAAGAAGCAAGGAATGTTCTCAGGAATTCTGAAAACAGGACTGAGAGGCTTGTGCAGCAAAGCTTGGGGTGTGAGAGCAGGAGGAGATGGGGGAACTGAGAGGGGCAGGAGGTGGTGCTGTGACTCTCCAGCAAGCCAAAAGCCTGGAGCACTCCAAATCCTTAGAAACACTCCAAAAAAAACACCCCCCAGAGCAGCCCTGGCATGGCTGGCAAACCCTGAACCAGGAATGTCACCCCCTTGGGGGGCCTGGGCTGGGATCACTCAAACCTGGTTAAAACTCTGGCCTTCCACAGGCCAGTCCTGCCCTAACCCCACCCCAGTGGTGGTTTTTGAGATGCAAAGGTACCAGCACCAGGCAAGGGGCTCTGGTTCTCATCACTGGAGAGCTGGATGGGGAAATCACCCTGCTGGGCAGGACCTTGGGTGGAAAACAGCCCAGCCTTGTGCTCGGGCTTAGTCCTCCCCCCAGCATGACACAAGCTAAGGTGTGCAGAGCCTCTCCTTCCCCAGGCCTTCGAGCTGTTTTCCAGCAGAAAACACCTGTCTGGGAATTCCTAGACATTTCAGGGCATTAATCAGGAAAAACCAGGATAGAAAAGGCTCCTAAAAACGGCTCTGCAGCAGGCAGGAAGGGTGGGCAGTTCTTTCAGTGCCTCCACGAGAAGGCTCCAGCAGCAGCTCTGGATGGAGCCCAGGGCTCCTCCGAGGCAGAGAGGAGGTTTTGTTTGCTCCACTGAACTCTGAACTCGCCCCATATTCAGCGCAGCACAGACAGCCTCGGATTCACACGGCTCCAAGAGCGGGGTGGGATGTCCTATCCCAGCTTTCAGCTTAACAGTGGACACTGGGATGGCAGAGGCGTCAGGGGCAGATGGTTTCAGTAACTTTTTGTGTGTCTGTAGTAAATCTAACAATTTTTCTGCTTGGAGCACCCCCATAATAACACAGCAGAGTTCTGGCTCAGGCAACTGTTTGGAATTGCATTTTACTGCCAGAATGCAGCTTGCTTGTAACAAATCCTGAACTTTTCCAAGTTGGCCTCTGTCACTTTCTGCTGAGAGAGTGAAACCTTTCAGTTTTGATTCCATTCTCTTTTTTTTCACTGTGTTTTATTTGTTTCTCTGGAAAATAAGACAACTTAGTCAGGGTGCACTCAAATGGAAATCAGTCTTCCAGAAAGTCTTGCAGATTTGGAAGAGGTTAAACCAGTGAAGACTGGGAGCCATTATCTTCCCAATACCAGGAAATGTGTTGCCTGGATTAGTGGCTGATCTCAGGAATACATGCAGGAATGCAATACATCATAAATGAGATGCTAAATTACCAGCAATATTCCCGTTCTTTATTAAACACTTTGGCTAATTAGTCTGGGAACATTTCACAGGCTGAGGCTCTGTGAAGTGCTGCAGAAGGTCACAGCAGAAGGCAGCAGGCAATGGATTAGTGAACACCAGAACTCAGCAGGTCTGTTCAGCTTCTGAAATGCAAAAAACTCTCGAGGTTCCTGAGCTCCCCAGCCCTCTTTTTCTACCTGGAACTGTGTAAAACAAAAGAGAGAACTCTAATTACTATGGTGATGAAGACCAGGAGACTGTTATTTCTGAAGAGGCTTCCGTGGCTGCCAGACTGAGCTGAAGAACCAGCACCAGAGTTTGTGCAAATTCACAGCAAATCCACGCTCCATCAAATCCCTGGAGCAGCTGGCTCAGCACAGAAGGGCAGGTTTGCAGTACAGCTCTTTTTCTTCCCTGCCTCCCCTGCGGTGCTCTTGTAATGCTGGTACAAGTCACTGCACCAGACTGACTTGGAGCATCCCTCATTTCCCTGGCAGCCTCAGGTAGAACCTTCCCGGGCAGAAAACCAGCTGCTTCTCCCTCCCAGCAGCACATCCCTGTGCTGGAAGCCTGGAACGCTGCAGGATGGAGCAGCCAGTCCCAGCGGCTATTCACCCTGCACCCCACTCGGGTTTCCTTCCCACAGCAGCAAATGCCAGGGCCGGGCCACTCCAAGGGCTCTGCACAGCTCGCACAGCGACTGCTGCCTCCAGCAAACAAGGAGAAAGTTCGTTAATGAGGCCACGGGGAAACCTGTCCTGCCGTGGGTGCTGCGCTGCCCGCTGGCAGCGGGGCGGTTTGAGCTGGGACCTCTTTACAGACGAGCCCAGCAGCACGACGGGATCTGCCTCGGGCTGCAAAGCCTTTTGGTAGGGGTGGCAATGCCATTTCTGCCTCCGTCTGCCGACCTGCTGCCACGCTGGAGGGGTGCGAGCCCGCGGTTCCTGCCTTACCGAGCGCCCGCCATAAATTAATAACATTAAAGCTCCCGTGGTGTTGTACACGACAAGCGCGGTGTGGAACTAATTCCCTTGGCAGGGGCCCAAGCCAGGTAATTATTATCCTCTTTGCTCGGCGTGGGCAGTGGGAACGCTTTCTGTGGGGCTGCCGCTGGGGACTGGGAGCATCAGCACCCTCCCAAAAAATCCCCCCGAGGCAAACGCGGCGCCTTTAAGGTCCGTCCTCTTCCCTCTTAGAAAAACACGTTGGATTTCGAGTGACATCTCTGCTCAGACATCAGTATTCCGGGGAGAAATGTGTCGGAGCACTCATCTGGGATTGTTTACCAGGCTCTGCCCCAAAGAGCTGACAAATGCTCTTTGTGATGCTGGGGATGGGGGAGGACAGCAGGGAAAGTGATGCCTCTATTCAAGTGGAAGCACCGATTTGAAACCAGGGTTTTACTCGGAGACATCCAGAGACACGGAATTATTACCCTGCTGAAGCCAAGTGAGAAAGTGGAACTCAAGTCTTGCTGTGAAAAAAAAAAAAAAGACGACAAAACCCCAAAAAACTGGGGCTGCATTACAGCAAAATACGGGGAGTTGCGTTTTTTAGCCTAAATTTCACATGAAACAGATATCAAAGTAAAATTCCGAGAGAAAATCCTGGGACAAATTCCGGAAATTATTGCTAAAGAATTATTTTTTTCTCACAAAGTCGGAAAAGAGAGAGAGTAAAAACAGTCTCCGTTGACAATTCTGTCATGTGGCTGATCACAAATGTGATCCTTTCCCTGTTCCAAAAGCTGCCTAATGGCAGCTCAGCACACCTAAACCCTGTGTGTCACCCAAATGGACTGGAAACACGGCACAGAAATGTGAAACAGAACCTTCTGCTATTGTATTTTTCTTTTCTTTGCTCAATTTGCTCTGTGATTTATATGGAGAACACAATTTGGAAGATTGTATTGGAGCAGCAATAGGACCACACGTGGACTCTCCCATGCCCAGATGAATTATTTTGCAGCTTTTTCCACACTGTTAAATCATAAACTGGGGCAACGGGCAGAAAATGGACCTGTGATTAAATTGGGTTTTCTTTTTCATGTAGGTTTCCAAATTCTGAAGTATGTTTGATTACAGAATGGAAAGTACTTTAGGAAAAAAAAAAAAAAGGCAGTAATTTATTGCAAATATATAATTTCTGAGGGAAGAACAGTTCAGATTTCAAGGGGCATAAATGACCTTGTGCAGTACCTCTCTCTCCCCACCCAGGATGAGGCAGAGGGAAGTGCTTGACTTCAATCCCTTATTAAATTCCATAAACCTTGATGAACCGAGTTCAGGCCACAGACCACGAAGCTGCTTCGTCCAGATGCATTTTCAAGGCACTATGAATGAACAGTTTTGCTCCCTCTGCTGAATATTTGCATCTTTTTGTGGCAAAAATTGGAGCTGCTGCTTGAGGCAGACAGGGAATGTCGCTCAGGAATGGGAAAGGGTGGGCTCTGCCCGGAGGGATAAAGGGAAGCTCTCCCTTAATTCCTTTCTCAGTGCCCAGGAGCGGGAAGAAGAGTTTTCCTTTCGCTTTGCACGGGTCCCCAGGTAACTTTGAGGAGCTCTGTGAGGCGGGTAAGTGCCCTGGGAAACGCTCTGGCTTGGAATTGTGGAATTTTGACGGTGGAAAAGTGGCCCTTGGGTGTTTGCTCCTGCAGGGCTGCTTGGTCGACACCCAGAGCGTGCAAACACTGACCCCAGGCAGAGCTTTTTTGCCCGTCCTCAGGCTCAGAAGGCTGTTTTGTGGCAGGGGTTGTTTTAGCCACGGAGCTTGGCCAGCAATCGGATGGACATTTGCAATGTTGTCGGCGCGACAACTTTCATCATCGTTCCGCTGCTTATAAAGTAAACGCTGGTATCAAACCCAAACCCATCCCAAATGGCTGCGTTTAATGGGCTGATTATATGGATATATCTGACTGCTAGCAGTGCTGGGGAAGAAGTGCTCGGCAGCTATTGATCACCAGTGCAATCGTGAGCCATTTCCTCTGATATACTGCTGAAGGTTAGGGTGCCCAAGGGGCTGGTTTAGGCTTTAAAAAAACCAGGGAAATACAAAGGGAGTGTGGCCTGTAGAATGGCAATGACTTTCATTCAGAAAACATCTTTGCGCCACGGTTCGGCTTCGAGAAGAAAACCATTGCATCCCTTCTAATATGGAACAGGAATAACGAGAGACAAACCTTTAAATGGCCAAAAAAAAAAAAAAAAAAAAAAAAAAAGGGCAAGGTCCCAGACTTCCAGAGGCTTTGTAACATTAAATACACTTGAAAGAACAAATCACAGTTTAGATCTGTTGCATGAAATATGATATTTAATAGCCTTTAATACAGTTTGAGCTGGTACTATCAGGACAATTAGTATGTTCTGTGCTGCTGCTGCCCCTCAGGAATTGCTTTTTGTGGATAAATATTTCACGTGGCCCCCGTTTTCTCACGTGGAGTTTCGTACATCTGTTCTAATGGTCCTGTCAATGGAAATAAAACGTTTGACTCAGTGCATGAGAAAATAAGGGCTGATGGAAAATTGTCTCACAGGTGCTGTCAGGGAAATCAGCTGGAATGTTTGTGGCCCTCTCTTGGACGCTGAAAACAAGGAGCTGCGCTGGCAAGTGGTGATCCAATAAATACTTAATAAAAAGAGCCCTCCCAGAGGAGACTGAGCAGATCCTGTTTAAACTAATCCCTGTTGCCAAAGTCACCACGGTGAGCACGTGGCCCTGGAAGGGGCAGGGGACAGCAGGGAAGCCAGTGAGCCTAAATCCAGTAGGAGACTCCAGTCACTCTCTCAGCCTCTTAACTGCTCCCGTTGCTGTGACAGAGCTTCTGGAAGAGCGGACGAGGGAGAGGGCAAATTTTTGTTGTTCTTCTTCTTCTTGCATTTAGTTCCATCCTGCTGCTTCCAATATTGGCCCTTTGCTTCGTGGTTTGAAGTGAGGCTCAGGGGACCTGCTTTCAGCTCCAGGGAAGCACAAGACACATCACCAAACCTAATCCCTAAAAATCTTCAGCTGAGGTGACTTTACCCTGTTTCATCTCTTTTCACTGTCGTGAGGAAAGGCTGCTTCTTGCTGAGTTCGGCTCCACAAACCACTGCCCTAAAATAACAAGGACTTGGGGAAACCAAGTTTTGCACCAGCAAGAGTAAACTAGAAATGCAAAATAATAAGGGAGGATCTGAATTACGACACCTTGCAGTGCAACCTGCACCAGATGAGCTGTATTTCGGGGTTTAACTTGGGGAGATTTATCCGGACAAGTTACACACCCTTGACTGCCAAATGCAGTGTCTTGTCCTACCTGACTGGGATCAAAATGTCTTCAAAGAGGATCAATCCTGACTGTTACCCAGACTTCTCTTTTTGTTGTTGTTGTTTATTTTCCACTCCCCATAATGAGCTTCTCCAAACCCTTCTCCAAACCAAGCTGGTGCAGCTGGCAAACAGCTGCAGGAGAAATGCATCATCTGACATCATCTGGCACTGCTCCTGCTCTGCCTGAGCACAGAACCAGTTATGTGCTGCCCAACAATCCCTCGTTGGAGATGAAACCCCTGTGAAGGGTTTTTGGATGCCAGACCTCCAAGATGTTCTCCTAATCCTGTCCCCATGGCTTGATTTGATGCCTCTAAAGCCCAAATTTATGCTGCTCTAAGACCTTCCAACCTGCAGATGCAGACAGAAAGTGCCCCATCTATTATTGTGGAATGTTTTATCCGACAGACAGCGCCCTGCAGAGCCATGAAGTGCCTGCCTGTGTGGCATCATTTCATGTTTAGGAGATTATTTGATATTACACCAATCTGGACAGGAGGTTTTGCAGCACAAGAACAGCAGCAAGTAAAAACCGACCTGTGAAAATCAAGGGAAGATCCCTGGGAAAGCCAGAGCCTGGATCGAACGGGCAGCAGCTGCCTCGTGGTGCTCTTCGGGGAATTTGGCCCCCGCTGTGTGGCAGAGATACAAGTTCAAGTGTGGTGCCCAAAGGTTCCATGGCTGAGCTTCAGCATCCTGAGAGCAGCCACTCCCCAGACGTGCCTGAGAACATGCTGCTCTGCTTCCAGGATACTGTGCATCCCAGAGCCCGGATCCAGTCTGTGGCAATAAAGCAGAGGATATATTCAGTTCGAGAAAAAATGGTTTTGCCTCGACAGCAAGAATTTTTCAGGCTCTTTTCTTTCTCACTGCCTTTCAGCACCATCTTAAGACCATTATTCAAAAATAGAAACATCACTTTCCCTCGTATTTTTACCCTCTCCACAATATTTTTAGAGAAATGTGAGGCTGACATAACACAAAATCAGAGACTGATTCTATTACAAGTCTTATTCTTCCATGCCTTAAATCGAGTCACAACCAAAAAATGTAGAGGAAACATTAACTCTGCTCTGGGCTGACTTAAAAATGGAATTCTTCCCTTTCCTGTTGGAATGACTGTGTATCTGTCTACCTTTCAGGCAATCAGCATAATCCAGTTCAGTTGCCTTCCAGCTGGAGGAAAGTTTAAAGCACAGTTCTGCTTGAGAGGATTTGGCTTCTGGAGCCGGGGCTGGAAAGGAGCTCCCTCTGCCCTCTCCCCACAGGAGCAAGTGGTGAAGAAGGAGAAGAGGAGCAAAGGGTTGGAAATAAGCCCTTTTTTTTGCCATCTCTGGGTAATTATTTATTATTGGGGGATGGACGAACCTTTGTTAAGTTTCTAAGCAGAGTCCACTGGTCATTTATGCTCCAAAGCCACTTCCACGGAAAAAGAAAAAAATCAGTTTATTTTGTTCCTAAACATGCAGTGGAGCTCCATGTCCCTAGAATGTGGTTCCTCGTGGCTTCAATTCGTGCCTGAACGTTCCTGTCAGGCGTTTTTATACTTTTTAAAATAGAAGCAGATTGAGGGATGGATTTTTTCAATTAGGAGAATCATTTATTTCTTGCTACCAGAGACACCCTTGTGTTTTAGTCTCCTCTACTCTAATTTTCCATATCCTGGTTTTACACTTGTATTACTCCACACAGTGTGATGGGGAGTCTCATAATTAACATTAGTATAAATAAAAGCAGGGCTAGAACAGCTGTTCTTTTAAAATAGCCAGGTATTAGTGATGCTTATGGCTGTTATTTGGAGGCACTGGGTGATGGAGGTGCTTTAAAAGCCTTGGCTAATCAGAGTATTTCAAATTAAAACAAACACCGGTGACACCATGGGAAGAGTGCAAAAGAACAGTCAATTAATCCTGATGTACTCTTTACACCCCTCTTATTTTCTGTGATTCTCTTTTTCTCCTCTGAGTTGAAACATCAGAGTTGGCTGCGTAGATTAGAAATATTAAAATGAGACATTTACTGCACACTGGATGTGTAATGGTTTTATACATGGAAGCATACACGTTAAATCCGAAATTTTAACTTCAAAGGTGGGAGATTGCAAAGGCTGAGATCAGTGCTGGGGCTGGTTCCAGGTAGGCAGATAAAGCATTTATGGCTTGAATGCCCACACCCTGAATTTCTGGGCTGTGATTTTACCTCTCAAATTCTCAGTCCTGCCCCCTCATTCATTCTCGTGGCCTGTGACATCACCAGGAGAACATGAACAGCTCTGTAAGCCACATGGTTTAAATGAGGAAAGGGGGATACTGTGATTTATTTTTTTTTTTTTGCTATATTAAGACTTATAAAAATAAGCTGTGACAAAGAGGATATTTCAGGGGACTCTCTCTGCTTGCACTGCCTGCCTGTGGAGAGCACTGATTTGAAGGCATTTTGCATGGTGTTGTTATCCATTATAATAAATATCCACGGAGCATAGAATGATCCCACTTTGAGCAGAGACAGTCCTGAAGTGCATTCCCTCAGTGTGCCCCTAATTATGCCTGTTTTCCATAGGCTACAAATAAGGAATGAGCTATTTTGTGGCTTATAAATCTGGGTCTAATGTTTCCCCCAGAAAACCCCAAGTAATTCCTTGCAGGCTCCCTCTCCTTAATTATGTCAGCGCGAGGGGTGTGGGGCTGAAAACGACTCCTGGTGCTTTTTCCATGATCAGCAACACAAAAAAAAAACATTTGTCATTATATTGCCAGGGTTGTTACTGTCCTGTTGCATCAGGTTGGGATCTTGGGATTTGACCTCCCCAGCTAATTTAGGGTGCAAACCTTTCTCCTCAAAGAGTGACTACAAAATGTGTCTGTCTGCTGGGTTATTTCCTTTCAGCTTGACAGCTCAGATCCTCTCTTGACCCCACATGATGCTTTAATGTCTTAAAATTATAATGTCACAATTTCCAGTGTTCCTTGTAACAATCCTACCTCAGATACCAACCAGAATTTGGAAAAAAAGGAGGAATTCTGGCTCTAGAGAGGGTTATTTAAACAAACTTTGCATGATGTTGAAGGTGCACATCCTCTGTGAAATGCCTCTCTGGTTGAAATTCGCTGATTCTTGTATTTGCATAGAGGAAGTGGAATTAATTCGGTAGATCCCGTTGCTGCTGTTTGGAAATGTGGCAGAAAACTTGGTTCGGATTTCCCGTTCCCTTTGATGCAAAGTACCCATGAAGTCAGCAACTGAAACTTGCAGTTCAGTTATTGATTTATGTGATTTTCCCCTTTTCATTTGATAGATTAGCAAAAAGGAATGCTTGGGCACGGCCCATCAACCTCTGTTAACAGCCACAAGAAAAAGGGAAATATTTCAGGTAATGTACTTGGAGCACCTCATTCAATTTGGATGTGCTTGGGACTAGGCTCCGTCGGATTTTCATCATAAAATCCGTGATTTTTGTTTTTAAATTACTTAGAGGCTTAAAATCAGGCTAGACAGTGGGTGTCTTTTCTCTTTGAAATACCTGACACAGCAAAGCCCATATTTCTGCTACAAGTGGAATGGTGTCCCCAGCTCCTCCTTTATTGTGCCCCGGGATTGGGGTGCTTCTTACACCGCTGACTTCCCTGGGGAAGTGCTTCCCTTTATTTACCCTCAAAGTCCCTTATCATGGACTCAGTTATTGCTTAATAGGGGCAAAGATATGCTGGATATCTCTAACACAAACAACTGCTCCTCACAGAATATGGTAATTCAGGCTCTTTGTTGTGTGCAACAGTTTTTCTTCACACGTGCTTGTGTCCCAGTTTTAGGGGGGAAGGAGCTGCCTTCATTGATTTAATGTTCTGCACCAGGCTGGAGTTCAACACGTAGGAATTTTGCTGCTTTGCAGCTTTGTTGGTTTTTGTGGAGATGCCCGAATTCTCATGGGAAAATCCCAATGGTCCATTTGTAAAAGGGACCATAGAGCACCAGGGCCCATCTGCGGGGTCTCTGTAAAGAAACAGGCACTTGTGTCAGGCCTCTGGAAACCAGAACTAATTCTACAAACTGGGTCTGACAGGACCAATAACAGTGTGAGAGCTCAGCCTCTTCCCTCTGGAGGGAGATGGGCACTGATCTGGCTGAATCCAAAGGAGCTGATCCAACTGCTCATCAGGGCGGAGACTCCAAAGCTTCCCGGTGGCAGAAAATCCAGTTGGTGTAGAATCATGGAATGGGTTGGCTTGGAAGGGAGCTTAGAGGTCAGGAAGATCCATGCCCTGCCACGGGCAGGAACACCTTCCACCAGCCCAGGTTGCTCCAGCCTGGCCTTGAACGCTCCCAGGGCTGGGGCAGCCACTGCCCAGGAGGAGATTTGCTGGCTGAGAGGAGGGGACAGCCCAGGAGAAGCAGATGGTTTGCCACTGCGCTATCCACGTCTGCCAGCCAGCAGCGGAAAGGCTGGAGAAACAAGGTGGGAGTCTTGCAAGATGTTCTGGGAGATCCTGCCTCCCTCCTCTGCAGCCACCGGCTGGTTTAAGCTGCTGAAGCTGCGCTGTAAACGCGGTGCACTCTCCGTGGTGAGGGAAAAGGTGTTGAACAGGCGGAGATCGGGTTGCCATTCCCGGGATGAAGAGGTGTTTCTCCCGGGATTTGTATCCCAAATGCTCTCAGGGCAAGGCTGCTGTTCTGTGGTCTGAGCTGAGCACCTGCACGGCCTGAAGAACTTCAGCATTGACTTCTGGATGAGTGACCCGTGGGCAGGGGGAGATCCCAGTCTGCAGGGACTGGTGTGAACTGGGAGAGCGAGGAACTCGAACACGGCCCCCAGTGAGGCTGAACAAGGTCTCTCCCTGCAGATAATCAGTCCAATATGAGGCCCTGGGCCAGGCAGGCCCAGGGAGCAGGGAAGGTGTGTTTTCAATCACAGCGCAATAAGTGATATTGTTGTTGCTTTTAGAGGAGGATTTCTTTTATGAAATGGAAAGAGGGGGGAAGGAATTTCTCCAACAGAAAGGAACAAAATAAAAGAATATGATCTGGGCTGGAATGCTCCTTCAGAGCACTGACGGCAAAATCCTGGAGTGGATGTGCTATGTTAAAATATCATTGAAATACTGGTGTCAAGTTGTACTCAAAGAGTATTGTTCCTTTATCTAGGAAAGCATCTTCTGCCTAAATGGTTTATCCTCATCAGTTCTCTGCTAATAAAGCCTCTGTGTCATTACGAGTCCTTATGTGCTCACAACCACTCCAGGTATTTTGAATTTCACTTTAAAATAGCAACTACAATTAACCAACTAAGCCAAATTATTTAGCATGACAAAGGTCCACTTGAGCTGAAGTGCTGCTCTGTAATACAAACGAAATGAAAACACAGACTTTAGGCTACACCTGAATGAAATAAATGCTCCATTTTTTTTTTCCCCTTGGAACTTTCTCCCCCTCAGAACACAGATCCCAAAGCAGGTCAGTGCCGTGCTCAGGTAAGGAGGGCTGAGATTTGAGGTCTCTTTCAACCCAAACCCTTCTGGAAATCAATGGTTAAAGTGTCTAATATATAATATATATGATACATACGTTATAAGTTGAGATATTCTATTGACAGATAACATATAGTATATATAATTATATAAGATATACCATATATAATATATATGATATATGTTATATATTGATATATCACATATGTGCATATATATGTTATATATAATTATATTATATGTTACATATAATCATATATATTCTAGTATATGATATAGTATATGTGTGATATATACCGTATGTTATACATTGCTATATACTATTGATATGTAATATCAATACGTAATATCAATATGTAATATCAAAATGTAATACCATGTTAATATACTTTAAATACTATTGCATATTATGATATATATAATAACATATATCATAGTAGATATAACTTTATTAATATACCTTTAATATTATTTTATACAGTATTATACATTGCATACTTTACATATTATACATTATATATACTACATACTACATTATATATAATGTAATCCGAAATCTTCGTTTGTGAAGCCTAGCCATGATACAATATAATATATAATACATATTATATATTATATAGTATATATAATATATACTATATATTATATATTATATAATATATAATATATAATATATAATATAATATAATGTCTAATATATATAATATAATATTTTATATATTATATATAGTATATAGTATACAGTGTATATAATATATATACTATATATATAATATATAATATATAATATATAATATATAATATATAATATATATTATATGTTATATATTATATATTATTTTTTATATATTATGTTATCT